>JAJTUV010001569.1:600000-882082 GCA_021653895.1 Mastomys natalensis | reverse complement strand
TTCACTGCTCAAGCTAGGCCATGGTTCACTCTCTCTCTACCTGCTGCCTGCCAATCCCTGATGTAGAACTCTCAGGTAGCCTCCAGCATCATGTCTGCCTGCATACTGTCATGCTTCCCGCCATGATGATAGTGAACTAAACCTATACATTGTAAGACAGCCCTAATTAAAATGGTTTTCTTTCTAAGAGTTGCCATGTCTCTTCAGAGCAATAAACCCTAAGACAGCTTTTCTGTTCCCACATGGAGAGAATTAGAAGGCCTAGCTCAGTGGTTAAGAGCACTTGCTGTTCTTTCAGAGGATCTGAGTTTGATTTCCAGTCCCCCACGGCAGCCCACACAGTCTATAACTCCAGCTCCAGGGCATCAGATGCCTTCTCCTGACCTCCACAGAACCGAATCCATGTGGCACATGTAGATGCAGACACACAGCTGCACATAATTAAAAATACTGAAACTAAATTTCAAAATAAATAAATGAGCAAGCAGACAAGTCCAGTCATCCTTTATGCTCCTTCCCAGTGATGAGTGTGGTCCACGGGCTGTATTAAGTGACATATAGACTACTATAAAATGACAAGCTAGAAAGAGGCAGTTAAAGGAAACAGGAATCAGAGACAGAACACAGAAGTGAGCCAGGAAACCACAGGTCTCTGTGTGTGGGCCTGTGTGTTGCCTTGCTGGTCTCGGAACCACATCTGTTCTCCAGATGCTGTGGTCTTCTCCTCACTGTCTGGCCACTTGCACACCTTCTTCCTTGGTTCCTTCACACGTCTTGAGACGATCGCCTCTCCTGTCTCTGCCTATCTGTGTGTCTTACGTTTGGATTTGAAAGTCTCCTTAAAGATTTCTCCACTTGGCTTCACTGCCCTTTTAAGGCTAGACGGGCCTTAGGTGATCCGCTGTCACACTCTCCATTTTACAGGTGGGTTAGCTGAGTTTGGAATGGGGATATATCTGCTCCATGTTTTGCAGGCTGGATGACAGAGTCTGGCCTGGGCCTAGCTCTGAGCCTGGCCCTGCTGCTGTTGTACCCCTGTGCTTTTACGGGCTTTCATATACTCCGTTCATAATCTGTTTGTTCATATATTCATATACACTGTTTTCATGTATTCATAAATGGGTCTTACTGAATGCTAGACTCAAGACTTGTGCATGGGTTTGCTACGTAGAAGCTGGTTAGAAGTCCCTGGTAGCTTTCCTTGACCTATTTTGGCATTATTCTTGTTCTTATTCCAAGGTCCAATGCTCACTAGGGACCTGCTGGAGAGTTACCTGTTAATTGATGAAGACGGTGGAATTAGCCAGTCCTTGGGAATTAATTGCTTGCCTGACTACTTTTGTTTTGTATTGTGCTCAGGCGGGATGAGTTAAGGAGACAGCAGTGTCCCAGGAGCTAGAAAACAGAGGTCACAGGGCAGCCTCAACTTCTTTCTTTTAATTAAGTGTTGACAACTGTGTATGTGTGTGTGTGTGTATACATATACACACACACACACACACCACACACACTATGTATATGTATATAATATATTATATATATATATATATAGTATATATATGTGCGTATCGTAATTATATTCTTCACTATTACTCTTTCTTATCCCTATTTTACTTTTGCTTACTCCTCTTTTTTCCCAACTACTCCTTCTCCTTACCCTACCGCATGGGTGCGTGCGTCTGTGCTTATGCGAGCTCAAGTGCAGATCTTGTGCAGGTAGCCATTTGCAGTTGAAATGGTGTGTGTGTGTGTGTGTGTGTGTGTGTGTGTGTGTGAGAGGAGAGAGAGAGAGAGAGAGAGAGAGAGAGAGAGAGAGAGAGAGCAAGCAGTCAACTGCAGATCGTGTGCAGGTAGCCACAGCTACAGCATGTTTGCAGTTGTAATGGCCATGCTATGACCAGAAGTTAGCATTCCACAGCAGGTCTCTTTATTCTCCAGCACCCCCACCCCTGCCTTCATCTCTAGCCATGTGGAGCTTGTGGCACTTGACCGAGCCTGCACCTCCTAAAAGGGAAGTGCCTGTCCCTCTGTCTGGAATGCAGTTTGCCTGGTCGAAATGCAGTGGACTATGAAATGTCAATCAAATGCTTCCTCCTTTCAAGCTCTGTGTGTTTCTTCACGTGGTTAGCTACATATCCTTTCCCTCATCGGGTGCTGAGCCTTGCTGCTCGTCTGTCTTCCAACCCCACCCTCCATGCAGCTGGATGGGCCGTGTGTATCAGCCAATGGCTTTCTTCATCAGAGAGCACATTACTTAAGGAAAGAATGTGTGCTTCATTCTTTATGAGTGTGTTGTGTGTGTGTGTGTGTGTGTGTATTAGTGAGTATGCATTTTAATTAAGCATTCTGCTGCTTAACTATATCCCTAGCCTCAACTCTCTAATTGTCTTTTCCTCCTCCCTCCCCCTCCCTCCCTCATCCCTCCCTCCCCTCCCCTCCCCTTTTAATTAATTTTTTTTTTTTTTTTTTTGGTTTTTTTTAGGACCAACAGTTTTTAATTTGTTTAAAAAGGGTTTGGTTGGGGGGTGGTGTGTTTTAAAAAAAAAAAAAAAAAAACAAAAAAATAATACAACCACACACACAAACCACAACCAAAAACACACACATTTTTTTTAAAAGTTTTTTAAATTGGGGGCTTTGGAAATTAACCCTGCCCCTTAAAAAATCCTTCCCCCTTTTTACTTTCCCCTTAAAATCATTTTTCCAAATCTTCCCCCTTTTCAACCTGGGTGCCCGTGGTCTTACCTTTCCCCTTCGGGTGCGACTTGGGGGCTTTTCCCCCCCCATAGCATTTGGATGGGGTGTTTTTAAAAGGTTTTTAAGAGAGAAAAAAAAAAAAGGAAAAGGGAAAGGGCTTCATTCTTTTGAGTGTGGTGTTTGTTTTTGGGTGTTTAAGGGTATCTTTTTAAAAGCACTTTTATTCACTTTTTCCCTGCCTAATCTTAATTGTCTTTTCCTCCCTCCCCCCCTCCTTCCCTCCTCTCCCCTTCTTCCCCCCTTCCTCCTCCCTTTTTTCCTTTCTTTTCTTCCTTTTTTTCTCTTCCCTTTTCCCTCCTCCCTCCTTCTTCTTTTTCCCCCCCATTTTTCTTTCCTTTTTTTTCTTTGACTTTTTGGCAAAGCTTCTTAAAAAATGTTTGCTCCTTTTTGATTTGTTGTTTGGTGTGGAATTGGGGGTATGCCAAATTAACTTCTTTTAAAATTTTTTCCTCCGTCATCACATTTTTTCCCCCCCCCTGGCTTCTTTAAATTCTTTTTGGTCCACTGAAATTCCTTCCGGCAAATACTTTTTTCCCTTTTTTCTTCAAATTTTTTTTCTTGGGGAAATTTGAAACAATTTAAACCAACTTCCCTTTTTAAAAATTCGCTGTCCCCCCGTAGATTTCGGCTGTTTTGGGGGAAGAAAAGCAAAAAATACAAACTTGGCCGGGGCATGGATTGAAGCAAAAAGGAAAGATGGGAAAAATCATTTAGGTGAGGGGAAATACACTGCAAAATTTTTCCAGCTCAGGAAAAAACCGGGGTTCAGCAAATAGCTTCTTCGTCCAAGTAGATTCCCACATCCAGGAGGAAAAAACCCCCGGAAATGACTTAGGCGCTTTTTGGCCACCAAGAAAAAAATGCAAGAAGGGCTGAGGGATTTATTGAGCATTTCCCGGAGGCCCAAACCCGGCCTACCAAACATAGTCTTATTAGTTAAAAAAAAAAGGAGACAAAAGGGGTTTTTTGAGTCTACAGTAAAGAGATGAAATCCACAAAGGCTAATAGAGACCCCTGGAAGGGGGAAAGGGGTTGGGGAAAAGGGGGTCCCCTTTTTTAGAAAAAAGTAAGATTGAAAATTCTGGGCTTTCCAAAGGTGTGCCCCCCCCGCAGGACCAACCCCAAGACTAAGGGGGGGTTTTATTTTGAATGGTGGAACCGCCTTTTTTTGGGGGAAAAATTCCAAAATTTTTAAGCGGACAAATTCGGGTTAGGTGGCCTGTTGGCCCCGTGGCCCCCAAAAAAACCCCTTTCACCATTAAGGAAATCTCAAACCTTGGCTTACCCCCACCCTAACCCCTGACTTTCCAATGAAATTCTATGTGAAAAATGTCTATATATGTTACTTTCTCTTTCCTGTTCCACACATGCTTTTAGGTTTTTTTTTTTTTTTTTCATAGTTATCATTTAGATTTAAATTCCTTTAAAAAAAAAAAAAAAACCAACTGTGATTGTTTCTTGGGACAGAGACTCACTTTGTAGCCTGGTCTGCACTAACTGCACAGCTGTCCTCCTGTTTCCTCTGTCTTTGCTGAGATTGCAAGTTTGAACTACCGTAGCCAGCCTTGAATGTTCAGTTTTAGACTGTTGATGGCATGCTCCTCAGATTGTGTCTTTTCCTTTTGTTCAACCTCTGGTCCGATGCTTGCCTCTCATCTTTCTTCTATGTATAGGTCACCAGGGGCGGGGGTCAGGGAAAGAGCACCAGTCACAACAATGGGGGCAGAGGCTGGACTGAAGGGACTTGAAACTGGCCTAGTTTACAAAGTGGGTTCCAGGGCATCCTGAGCTACAAGTGAGACCTGTCTCAAAAATCAGGAGGAGGAGAAAGGATTAGTTGTGACATGAGGTAAGAGTTGGATATTGGGTATGTCTATGTTCCACTAGATTATTCAAAGCCTAAATAAGAGATCTGCCAGTGTCTCAACTTCTGTTTGCTTTTATTCAATGCTCCGAATTATTTAATGCCTACCACATTCATGTTAGCAACATGCATGGTATTATTAGAAAGTTGTCAAAGTGGGGCCATCAAGATTCTTGTATCATGAGCATATACCCCCCCACACACAAATATAACTTTGTTTGTTTGTTTATTTAAAGAGAGAGAGAAGAGAGCTTTCAAAGTGATTCAAGCATGGTGTTACACACCCAAAATCCCAGCATTTGGGAAGTGGAGGAAAGAGGTTCAGGAATTCAGAGACAGTGCGGTCTACATCGTGAGTTCAAGTCCAGCCTGTGGTACATATGGAAACTTGTTTCAAACCAAACCAACCAACCAACCCCTCTTCTAACAAACAAACAAACAAACAAACAAACACCATAAGCAAAAGTTATCACAAATGCTTGACTAGAACAGGGTAAGATGGAGCAAGACTAACCCCAAACTGAGAGTCTGCGGCATGGAATTGGCCAGCCAGGGCTGCAAATTGAGACCCTGTCTCAATAACCTACCACAGTCACCACTCCCCCACCCCCAAATGCTTCACAGGGAATATATGCTATCTTGTGGAATGTGGCTGACAGGCAAGTCAGCTGTGACTCTGTCCATCCTGCCTTCAGGACCAGTCCATGAGCTATTTCCTTCCGGGCCCTGAGGGCACCCATCAGAACATGATCAGAGTTCTTGGTTAGGTCTTTTTATGCTCCTTCCGATTGGAAATGACGTAACGGTTTTCCTATAACCCAATTTTTTCCTGGTGCTAAGGACAAATGAAGGGGTGGGTGTCAGAGACGAAGAAGCAGGGAGCTGAGGGGTTTCTTTCTGGAATTTAAAAATGCTTGCAAGCTGTTTGTCCTCCAGGCCAGTGGTCCCTGGGACAAATTGTCTCTGACAAGTTTTATGTGTCATTCTCTTCCTTCCTTCCTTGTCCTCTACCAGGTCCCAAGAACCGATCCTTCTTTGTAGATACATTAGCAGGGCCTCTTTTGGGTTCTTCTGTCCTTGAATTTTTATGGCTGAGTTCAAAGCTTTTAAAATCTCTCAGACCTTGTGACCTTTCATGATTCCTATATATTGAGCCTTAGCGTGTGTGTGTCGTATGTGTATGTGTGTATTCCTGTGTGCAAATGCTGGTACATGTGTATATGCACACAGAGGACACGGCTAATGTCAGATATCTTTCTCGATGACACTTCACCTTTTTTTTTTTTCTCTGTCTTCCGGTAGAGTCTGTCCTTGAACCTGAAATATATTGAGTTGACTTGACTGGCTAGTCAGCAAGCCCTGGGGATCCTCGTGTCTCTGCCTCCTCAGTGCAGGGATTACACGGCTCTTATGTGGGTGCTGGGGACCTGAACTCAGGATCTAACGGCTTGTCCTACAAGCACTTAACTGACTGGATCATCTCCCTAGCCCCATATTTTAAAGGGTTTCAGAGGTTAAGCCAGAGGGACACCTGCAGTGGGAAACAAAGTTGATGTTGGGAAGTCTTTAACAACATTGGGGAGAACAGGACCGTTAATAGACTGTGGTCGTGGGTCAGCTGAGGAGGGAAGCGGAGGGCTCTGGCTTCTGCTGAAAGATCTTGCAGTAGGACAGGGTTGCTCCGGGAGAGCCTGTGCCCATTAACTCCAGGCTGGCTCCTAAGTCAAGCTCCTGAGTGTTGCTGGCCTGATGAATGATGTTGGCACACGGCTGGGACTATTTCCTAGGCTTGTTTCTGTGAAGAGGCCAGCCAGCAGGGCGCAAAATTCTGCAGCTGGCCTGGCTCTTGTGAGTCTTGCTCTCATGCCTCACTGGAATGGTACTGGGTTCTGTGGTCTCCAAGACCTCTTTTTGGGCTCTAGGCCAAGCCTCCACTGGCCTCTTAGAAGTCACAGACACCTCAGAGCAAGTCCTGCTCTGGTCTGATTCATTGTTCTCCCCTATTTGGTTTGTCTACAGGTTTTTGTTTTTTTTTTTTTTTTTGCCCCCCCCCCCAGCTGGCTGTTAAGATACATCTGTTCTTAAAGTGTAAGATTCTTTTTTTAACATGTGGTCAAGTGACATCGGAGTCTATGCCACCTGGCAAACTGTCTCACAGTGGTCACTGAAAGTTCTTGTTACGTGCGTCAGGGCTTCTGCTGCCTCAGTCAACACAGTGAGCAGAATGAATGTCCAGGTCCCTCAGAGTTCCCTGTCCTTCACCAGAGATCAGATCTGTCCTGAGTTCAATCAGTGAGGCCACTGCTGAGATCTACTGCGTGAAGTTCCAGATCAACATTGGGGCCCAATGCCGTAGCAGGCTCAAAGCCAGAGGACAGAGAACGCAATGGCAGAAGCCTTTATCTTCTAGCTCACCAACCATTTTACCTTAGACACATCATATGTCCCCCTGAAGTCTTTTTGTTTCTTTAAAATGGAGATCAACATATATTTCTTTACTTTGTAAGAATTAACATGGAACCAAGCTTGATAGCATATGCTTGTAACACCAGTACTTGGGAACAGAGGCAGTAGGGTCAAAAGTGTGAAGATGTCCTTTGGCCTGTGGAACCTATTGTGTCTCAAAATAAAAACCAAGGTAGTAAGGCTTGGGCTAGAGAGATTGCTTAGTCATTAGACACAACTACTTTTCTAGCAGAGGACCTGAGTTCCGTTCCTAGCACTTTCATCAGATGACTCAAAACTGCCTATACCTCCAGTTCCAGGGTAATTCAGTGCATACACCTGGCTTTCAGGGGTGCCTGCACTTCAAAGAAAGAAAGACAGAAAAGGAGAAGCAAACCAAGACATTATATATTGTTTTAAAATATAACATATGTTTCTACATATTAATATTTCCACATATGCAAATAGTGTGTATTAATCACACACAGCCTCCCTTGAGCTGCTAAGATGGCTCAGACTCCTGTTGCCACGCCTGGTGACCTGAGTTCTATCCTTGGGACTCGCATGGCCCTAGGACTCACTCAAGTGCAAGTCAGCTCTGTGACCTCCACTGGTCTGCCACACAAAAGTATTTTGTGACAGACACAAAGTAAATAAAAATATAATTGAAAAGATGAGATGACCCTGGAAAGAGGCACGTCTAAAATTGCTTTACTTAGTGTTTGTTTGTTTGTTGTTTTGTTTTGGAGACAAGGTTTCATTATGTAGCTCTGGCTGTCCTGGAATTCACTATGTAGACCAGGCTGGCCTTGAACTCACAGAGAACCACTTGATTCTGCTTGTTAGAATTAAAGGCATGTGCCACTATGTGTACCTGGCTTGTCTGTTTGTTTTGAAAGGCTGCTTTAGATGGTCCTAGGAGGTGCTCTGGGCATATTTGTGTTCTGTGGTGGACTGATGTCAGCTGGCAAGAGCTCATTATGCTTGTCATTTTCCGATGTTAATTTCAGTGACATGAGAAACCAGCCATAATGAAAGTGTTTACACCACAGAAATTAGCAAAGGATTCAAATCAGTGAATCTAGTCTGGTTTGCAAACATTTATCAGAGGAGTAAAACAGACAAAGGTCTATTTTAATAGAGTGGGACTCAGTCATTTGCAAACCGGAGTTTTGCCTCTTCAAACACCAAACAACCAAAACCCAAACCGAAGCAATGATAAAAAATACCCCATTTCAGGTCATACTTGGGACCTCTTGGGTCAGAATCCAGGATGAGCAAGGAGTTAGGAAACTATTTTTAAAACAATCTCCAAATCGATGCAGCCCGCAAAGACAACAGGAAGTGATCAGGAACATATAGCCTCCCCATACCTGCCTCTATAAGCCTACTTCCTGTCACTTTTCCAAATAGTAACAATGGCCAGGAAGGAAGTGTTCAAAACATGGGCCTCAGGCAACATTTCACATGTAAACCACAACACAAGACAACCCATGATGCATTTCTTTGAATTCTCTCAATCTCTTGTGGTTGAGAAGGGTTATTTGATGTTGTTTCAGAGTTCTGCATGGTAGTTAGGAGTCATTGACTAGAAACACAACATGTGTGTATGTTAGTCAGAACCAAGTAATGTGTATATCTTTCAAACATGGCAGCTGGGGATACAGTTTAAGGATTTTTGTTGGGGAGAAGCTGGGAGCAGACACAGGGTGCTTGTGTGTTGTCTTCTACTCCCATGAGAGGAAACAGATGGAAAAGCAACTCAATCTCTTCTTTCAGATTAGGGGATCCACAGGATCAGAGTGTTTGTCTCAAATGAAGGTTGGGAGGTGTCTGTGCATATCGTGGCTTCCACTCGTCTTCATTTTGAGCCTTTTCTGCACGAGTGTACTAGCTGAGGCTTTTCTATAGGAGGACGCACAGGATGTTAATAGCAGGAAGGGGAGAGATACTTGTGGGGGCCAAGGTTTATGAGGCCTGCTGTCCAGGGTCTTGACCAATCCACGCAGACTTCAGGTTCTGAGAAGGGACTTGTTGACCGCATTACTTCCTGAGTGAAAGATTTACCTCTGAGTGACCTGGTTAATTTGCATTTACTCTTTCAAGGGTACATAAGATTCACTGTGAAGTGGCTGAGGCCAAAGCTGCTTCTAGGATGGTAGAAACGAGAGGGAAACCATGTGCTGCTTCAGGTAAGAGCAGCGGAAGGGAACTGGAGCGGAGACAAACTCTCTTTCCCGTTTCTCAGAGTCCATTCCAGGAATGCAATGGGGTGAGTATAACTCTTTTAATTGCGTGGGGTCAGAGGTCTAAAAATTTTATCGTGGCTGAAGAGTTCATTACTCTTCATGAAAAACTAACACAACACAAGGCATTGAATAGAATAGTTATTCTTTCCCCGGTCGTAGTCTAATTATCTGTGTTTGTGATAGCATGTATTGTGATTGGCATGGAGATCTGAAAGTCATAACTAATTCGATAGGAGGAGCAAACAGTAGGCGTTCTCAGCCTACTGCCAACTTTTGCTCCTAAGAGCCTCAGTCCTTCCTGCCCACCCTCTGAGGAAGGTTCTGACAAGCACGAAGCACAGCTCCTGACCTTTCGTGACTGAGAGATAGATCATGTCTTTGGCATGTGTGTAGAGCAGAGGAGGATTGTCGTCACGAGGTAGCCGATGGTTCTGTTGTGTTGGCCTCTTTATTTGGGAGTCCACACATGTCCATCTTATTTTGGTTGGCGTCTCTAGATCTCAGCATCAGTGCTTCCGTTCGTGAAGCAGTGGTCACAGACGACCCCTTCTGTGTCCTGGAATGTTGAGTGGGATCCTTTCAACCCTGGTATCTGGAAAATGTCGAGGAACAAGGAGGCAAGTAAACAATCTGTGTTGATTTAAGAGTACTCAAAAAGGAGTCTTTTTGAACGGGCTCGTGGGATAAGCATGCCCCATCACCACCCGGCAGTGTTAGGCCCTTAGATTGGAAAGAAGTTACAATTAAAATGGTACTTTTACTTTCAAATGATTATTAGTTATAGTAGAAGATACAGTGAAGTGAAATTATCATCATGTATATTTTTTGAGACTGAGTTGTGTTGTGTAGCCCTGGGTAGCCTCAAACTAGAGCTCCTCCTGCCTCTGCCTCCCAAGTGCTGGGATTACAGATGTGTGACACCGTGTTTGTCTGTGAAGCAATTATTTATTAGAATCCGTCTAAGCATGACAAACATGAAAAAGGCCATGTCAGGCCGATACATTGTAGAATGTAGGTGATAGCCATCAGGTAGACTTCCTTCCTGAAGATTCTAATTTTGATGAATAATGGAAGACATAATATCTACATACATAGTGTGTCTACTCAGTGACAGCCTATCTTGTGAGTTTTAGTTGACCTCCAATAATGTGGATGCTATTTTGTAATGAGAAATACCTTTTTTCTTAATTCAGCAGGTGAGTTGTTACACACTCCTTAGCAGGATTCCGACTTTCATGGCCACCGTCCTGGTGGAATATCTTTTAAGAGTTGAAATTGAGAGCCCTAATTGGTCTACCACAGAGTTAAGATCCGGATACAAGCAGTCGAACACGAGAGCCTGAGGCTCAATCCTTAGGGCTGGTATTGCCTCAGGGCAGGGATCACTGGGTACTCTGAGGAAATGAAAGACATAGAGAGAGTGTGGGACAGGCTAGAGGAGTAAGTTCAAAGGCAGAGACAAGAAGCATGGAGGGAGTGGAGCTACATGTGGGAGAAGAGGGAACTGCGGAGTGACACAGCAGTCAAGCTCAGAGGCTTTACTGTTGATAAGAGTATGAACTTTGCTCCAAAATTATGTGAAGCCCCAAGTGTGTGTGTGTGTGTGTGTGTGTGTGTGTGTGTGCAAGCATGCGTGTGAGTGTGAAAGCACATGCACATTAGATAAATCTCTCTAGCCACTGAACTATATCCCTGGGCTAGCCCCAGGATTTTGAACCAGGAAATGACCTGACGCAATGGAATCACCCTTGTCAGAGATATCACTGTCATTGTGGAGGGCGGACTGGAAGGGGGCCAAGGCTGGCAACAGGAAAAGCAGTTGAGAGCCCATTAAAGTAATCTGAGTGTAGAGTGCTGAGAGACGGATCTGAGCAGCTGGGTGAGTGACAAGTAGATCATGGGGATCTGGGCGACAGAAGGAAACGGAGTCTTGCCAGCCTTGATGTCGAGTGGTATGTAGGTGTACTTCGAGTTTCTGTGAATCTCATAGTGAAATACAAAGAGAGGAGAAAAGACACTGAGGTCAGCAATGGACCTGCTCACCACCCCAGTCCTGTTGGATGTTAAGAGAGGGCAGGAGGATATGATCATAGAGACAAAGATCGTGGCCATTTGTTGAGTGTTCATTTATCGATTGCCAATCCCTTTGTTAAAGCGTATACATTATCAGGTCACGCAGTCTTTGTAAGAAGCCTTTTAACTTAGGTCTGAACAAACCGGCCTGAGAATCAAGACAGGACTTAGGCTTGCTTCTCTGAGTTGCTCAGAACACAAGTGGCAGAGCTAGAACACCAGTCCTTGGTTTGAGATGGGAACTTCTTACACAGGCGCTGTCCAGAAAGGCTCTCGAGGAGAATGCAAACATTCCGGCTGCCCACTACAGAACACTTCATATGGATATTGAATACCTAAAGGGCAGCTAAGGACTGTATTTCTAATTAAGTGAATTATGTGACTGGTGGCCACTGTGTAAGTCAAGTCAACTCTCTGCTCTGTCGTCTTCAGCCGTATAATCTGTCAGAAACAGGTGAAGGTCACCCCCACCCCAGATGGATTGCAATGGAGTTTCTAGTTGCTTTTAAAAAATTAAAATGTTTGTGGATTTTGGTGAGTGAGGAAAATACTGAGCTGCATTCTGAACACGTTATAAATCTTCGTCCAGCTAGCTCTCTTACTGCAGCCTCCCGTGGGAGCCGGTAAACAGAAGCGAGCTTCCAAAGCTGGTAGGCAGATTGGCAGTTTGCTCCCAGCCTGTGATTTTTCTAAGTACTATTTGAGACTATTAGGTGTGTTGTGTAAGAAGCTGGCAGTCTGTCACAATGTCCCAATCACATCAGTGTACTTATTTCTATTATTAGACTTTCCCATACTTGCTCGCCAGGTGACAAACAAAAACTGTTTTTCTTTATTCTCCACTTCTCCATTAACTCCTTTCTCTTCCTCAATATGCCTTCCCTACTTAAACTGAAATTGTTAACTCTAGAGTCATGTATATGTGGAAATATAATTTAGCATGGAAATGTCATTATTGCTTCCAATTGTGATGGTGTGGCTCTATTTTTCAGGGACGGGAGCTTTTCACTGTTTTTTTCTCATTTTGCATTTCTCTTGGGGCTGAGTGAGAGGACTCAATGGGTATGCAAAGGTGCCTCCCTCAAATCCGTAGGCCCCACATGGTGGAAGGAGAGAACTGATGCTTATAAGTGGTTCTCTGACTTCCACACATATGCTGTGACATGTGTGTATATTCCCGCCCAAAAGAAAATAAAAAAAGAATTTCCTCTGTATGGATATTATTGCTCACAGGAGAATATTTCCCTGGTGGGCTTTAGGCCCTAGGTTTAACTCCCAGTACTGCAAAGACACCAGCATACCAAAATAAGAACAGACAACAAACACCTTAAGAGTCTCTGTTATTGCCGTGTGGTTCCTTGGCAGTTTCAAAGTATCTATCAGGCAAGCCACTGTGGCTATTCAGTACAATTGGTATTCACCGCCTGCCATAATCTCTACCAGTCCTAAATCTCACTGTGTTCCTTAGTCATGTGTTGTTACACACATCAGACCTTTTGGCGGGTGGGGGGGGGGAGGGAATAAATCCCATCTCCCTTTGCTAAGTGGCTGAGTTGAGACTAGAACTTGAATCATTGTGATTCAGGGCACGATGATTGGACTTCTCAAAATTTAATCCCCAACTCTATAAATTGAGGATTAAGTAGTGACTAAACCCAGTAAGTCTCCATTTCTTGAGGAATTAGGCTAAGAGAGGATTAAGGGAGTTTGGCCAGGGGGTTGTAAGGCCAATGAAGAAGCAAAGCTAGGGAAAACTCAGGCGTGTCAGTCCCTACCCCATCCACAGTTCAAGAGAATTTATTTCTCCTTGTTTATGAGTCAAATACGGCTGTAACTGTCGCTTCCAGTGTTTTGAAACTCCCAATTAGCAGGAGATAATTGTTGCACATGCAGCAGTCAGCCGATTATTGCCAAAAGCAGAGAAATGGGCGCTTTGGTGTCTTCGGTCTTGGTGTGGGTGACTTCCATCAAAGTTGGGGAATACTGGCTTTCATCTTGCAAACCTCATGGCAGCTTGGGTCCACCTGAATCTCAAATCCCTCCAAGTTTAGGAGAACAGTGTATCATTGCCTGGGAGAAGAAGAGCTAACTGTATTCAGGAAATACCCTTTCAGAAATGGGGCTGAGCACACAGGTGGTAAGGGCCTGGGTCTGAACTACTGGGGAGACTGAAGCCTGGTACCTGGATGTTCAAGCCCAAGGGATGATGAGTTCAAGGTCAACCTGGGAAACTTAGTGGGACTGTCTCAAAATAAAAGAAGGCTGATGCCTCAGTGGGAGAGGACTTACCAACACAGGAAAGGCCCTGGGCTCCATCCCCAGTACTGCAAAAAGAAAAGAAGACACTAAACTAAATCAAATATTGAAAAGATAGCAGGTTCCATCTCCATCAGAGGGAACAAGTGCATCTTCTTGTGGCATATGAGGTTAGCCTGTGTTTTCTGTGTGTCTGTTCCTTGGGGTGAGGAGGAGGATGGTAGTTCAGTGGAATCAAAGGACTCTGTCCAGCATGCATTTCAGAGTTTCCCCCACCGTGTCCTGCTTTCTGGAGCATGCTTCATGAATTACTGTGGATTTTCCCCTAGCTCTTCCCATGTTGTGAGTATTAATGAGACCATCTAGGACAAACTTCTGCAGTACGAGACACATGGGGAACAAGACTGGGAGTCTCCTGGTTCCCTCAGGTGTATTCAAGAATTCTGTGTGAGTGTGTGAATTTGTGTGTATGTGAGAGTGTGTGTATATGTGTATGTTAGTATATGTATGTGTGTGTATATTAGTGTGTGAGTGCGTGCATATATGAGAGTGTGTTTATGTTAGTGTGTGTGATGGTTTACATATGCTTGGCCCAGGGAGTGGAACTATTGGAAGATATGGCCTTGTTGGAGTAGGTGTGGCCTTGTTGGAGGAAGTATGTCACTGTGGGTATGGGCTTTAAGATCCTCACCCTAGCTGCCTGGAAGCAAGTATTCTGCTAGCTGCCTTCAGATGAAGATGTAGAACTCTTAGCTCCTCCTGCACCATACCTGCCTGGATGCTGCCATGCTCCCACCTTGATAATAATGGACTGAACCTCTGAACCTGTAAGCCAGCTTAATTAAATGTTGGCCTTTATAAGACCTGCCTCTGTCATGGTGTCTGCTCACAGCAGTAAAACCCTAACTAAGACAGTGTGCATATGTGTGTATATTAGTGTGTCTGAGTGTGTGAGTGTGTGTCTGAGTGTGTGCCTGTGGAAACTATATGTCAACCTCAGGAGTCATTCCTCAGGTACTATCTTCCTTGTTTTTAAGATAGGGTCTTTCAATGGCCAAGTCCTCTAGGCTAGCTGGCTAGTGAGCCCCAGAGATCTTTCTGTTTCTGCTTTCCCAGTGCTGGGATTACAAGCATGAGCTACCTAGTAGACTTGGGTATCAGACTCAGCTGGCTTTAAACTGTCCTGTCTCTGCGTCCTGAGTACTGGGGTGACAGGTATGTCCTGTCTCCATGCCTGACTCCATCCAATTATAAATTACAATGCAAAAAGCTTGCTGTTGAGACACTGTTCTTTTACTGGCTCCAGAAAGAAATGACCTTCTGTTTTCTGTTCTTGAAACACCTCATGTTTTCTGAAAGTCATTGTTTTTCACGCTCAAATACAGGATCCATGTCCAACTCGCATCTTCTACCTATGCATTGCATGGTAGTTAATGTGTGCACCAAAGCTGTACACATTACATGTATTTGTTCTTATAAACCTTACTATGGCTTTGTGCGGGAAGAAGTACAAGTAATATCTCCTGTCAGTAGCTATCAATCCGGTAAGAGAAGAAAATGTCGTGAGATAAATCTCTCAGAGTCATAACACGTAAGAAGTGAGGCGTGATCCCTGGGAGGTCTGCCCTTTTCTGAAGGGAAATGAAGGAGGAGTGGATTGGGGGGAGAGGGGAGGTGGTAGGGGAGGGTCTGGAAAGAGAAGAGGGAGGGAAAACTTCTGTCCGGATGTAATATATGAGAGAATAAAAAACAAAGAAAGTGAGGTATCAATTCAACCCATATCAGAGTATACTACTGTATATGAGTTCCCTTCCTACTATAGGATCATGCTATATGGCCTAGGCTTCATGGTGTAGACTCAATCATTGCCGCCATACTGCCCCCTGTTGGTTTTGTTGAGTGTGTGCAGGTTTGTTTTTTCTTGTGTGTGTGTGTGTGTGTGTCACGAGTGCCAGAGGACAACTTTGGATAGATGATTCTTTGTTCCACAGTATGAGTTCTGGGGATTGAATTCAGGTTGCGGGTCTCAGGACTTGGAGGCAAGAGTCTTCGCCCACTGAGCCATCTTGTTGGCCCCCCTACTTGGTATTTATCAGGGACTTGGAACCACTACACGTTTTGAAGGTGACCAATTATTTTTATTTCCTGTTAGCTGAAATGTTCCAAACCATGGAAAGACCAGAAGGGGGCACTAAAAAATCAACTCATTCTGGTGACTGACTGAGGTGCTGGCTTGGTTATGATTTGGGAAACAACAGTGCCATCTAGTGGAGCAACTTGTTAATATCAGGTCAAATCTCCTCCTCTTCCTCCCTCTGTCTCTCTCTCCCTCCCTCCCTCCCTCCTTCCTCCCTTCTTCTTTCTTTCTCCCTCCCTCCCCACCTTCTTTTGCTGAGACAGGGTTTCTCAGTGTAGCCCTGGCTGTTCTGGAACTCACTCTGTAGACCAGGCTGGCCTCGAACTCATAGAGATCCGACTGCCTCTGCCTCCCTAATGAGTACTGGGATCAAAGGCGTGTGCCACCACTGCCTAAGTATGGAATCTCTTTGCATTAGCTTAGTTTTGGACGTTAGAAAAGGGGTGTGGTGAGTAGGAACTGCCAACCTGTTATTGCTAAAGTAGATCAAGGCCAGCCTGTTCCTCGGGCTGAAGTGCTCATCTTGGTCTTTCGGGTTACTTGAACCCTATGACTATTATAAATGTTATAAGAACTTTAGACATCCCCTCTTCTGCTTTTCCTGCCAAGTATTTCCATGGTGTACGTTGGCACATCTATCTTGAGGACTGCCTCTGGAGCTGTGAGACTTGGAATTTCTTCTCCAGCTCCCATCCCCCAAAGCACTTGATAAGAGTCACTCAGGTGACCCCAATGTGAAATTACATGGGTCAGCAACACTGGAGCAAAGTTCTGTTACAAGACATTTTAAATATATGTTACTTAAAATATGTTACCACGTTGTATAAATCTCTGCTTTTTTTTGTTTATTTGTTTGTTTGTTTGTTTGTTGAGACATTGTCCCTGTAGCCCTGTCTGTCTTTGAACTGGGTTGGTAAACCAGGCTGGCTTCGAACTCACAGAGATCCACCTGCCTCTGCCTCCCAAGTGCTGGGATTAAAGGTGTGTGCCATCACAACTGGCTTTAGAGCAGAGCTCTGTATTTATCCAGCCCTCAGAATAGGAAGAGCAGGGGTTTTGCCTATTCCTCCCTCACCCTCAGCCCTCTCTGGGAGCAGAGACCTGGTAGGTGGGGCAGATCCCAATCAAATCTTCCTGCATTCTCCTTTCCCAGTACCTGACAAGCCCCTTCTCTCTTACTGCACCAGCTCCTTGGGGGCACGGGTGGGTTGAAGAAAAACGGATTACTGTCCTGTCAGATTGCTTAAATAACAAAGTCGGAAGCTGTCAATGCTTGCCTACCTCAGTATACATACTTGGGGATCCAGGAAGTAAGTTTGGCTCTTCTTTTTGCAGTCTAGACAGCAGCATAGCTGCCTTGGACTGTCAGCAGTTAGCATCTTTTCTCAGCTTAGCACCCTGCTTCTACCAGGACGGTCTGCTTTTGCTTGGTTTTGTAATCCCATTTCTTTGTGTAGTTGAAGTCTGCAGACCTCTCCCAAGAGCTGAGAAAGCTGGGGAAGTTTTAACATTCATATCCTGTGTCTTTTCCTCAGCAGCCAGCAAAGCAGCCAACAGAGCAGCCACGACGATGATTCGAGCAGGTTCCTGAGTCCTCGAGTGCTCCAAGAAAGGTAAGTTTGAAGAAAAGGGAGTATCGTGGGAGGAGCGGGGGGGGGGGGGGGGGGGGGGGGGGATGGAGGTACCTCTGCTGCTTCTCGATGTGTGTGTGAGCGCTCCGGGAAGTGGAAGAGGAGGCATCTGATCTTTGTCCTTGGAGAATGACTGGAAAGTGAAACTGTTACCCAAGCATCCAGAGGGAACAACACTGTTGCAGATGCTGAAGGCATGGGGCTGGGTCTCCAAGGGAGGAAGCCGACTGCAGACCAAAGGCTCTGGGCAGGTTTAGGAGTTGAGTCATAGCTTTTACTATGTTTTTTTTTTTTAAAGAGAGGGTTTCTCTATGTAGTCCTGACTGTCGGGAACTGGCTTTGTAGACCAGGCTGGCCTTGAACTCACAGAGGCCGCCCGTTTCTGCCTTCCAAATTCTGGGATTCAATGGTGTACCATACTTTAAAGGTTGAATGTAGCATGGCTCAAGTGGGGGAAAGGAATTTTGTTTCGGGTAATGTCTGTTGTACTTGAGCAGTGTGTGTGTGCTGGGATGGGCACTCATGGTCCCAAAGCCAGATTGTTTGGAGCGGGGCAGATTGTGTGTGTTGAAGAGTTACTGGAGAAGAGGTAGATATGTTGATAGAGAGGCTACCAGGGGAATATGGAGGCTCCTCAATGCTGGGCTGAGGATTTGAGAGTCGCTGGTTCTGCATTAGGGATATGAAGACCAGCCCGGATCTGTTTCATTAGTACTGTGAGTATAAACAGAAGGATTTCTGGTCATGAATTAAGATAGGTTTTTATATATAATATATATAAATTAAGGAAAGATGATTTGACCTGCAGTTCTGAATCTTGACCTCGGGCCTCTAGCACACAGAACACACATTCTGAATTATAGCTGGAGAGAGCAGGGCAGCAGATGGGGCATTAAAGGAAAGCCACAGGGGCTCTGGGGTTTGTTAATTTTGGGTCAGCCTCTGCATGTAAGCTTACCCTGGACTGAATGTGACATCCTCCTCACTACTTTCCTCAAGTCCTACGATTACAGGGGTTTGCCAATGCTTTGGCCGAGATACATGTTTTAAAGGAGAAACTCGGGGCTGGAGAGATGGCTCATGTTAAGAGCATGACTGCTCTTCAGTTTCCATAAAAGGGGGGTTTTCTTTTTTAAAGGGGGGTTTTGGGAAAAAAATTTTTTTTTTAAAAAAAAAATTTTTTTTTTGGGGGGGGGTTTTTTTGGGGGGGGGCCCTTTCCCCCAAACCCGGTTGTTTGGGGGAAAAAGGGGGGTTTTTTTAAAAAATTTTTTTTTTGGGGGGGTTTGGGGGGAAAGGGGGTTTTTGGGGGGGGTTTGGGGGGGCCTGGGGGGGGCCCCCCGGGGTTTTTTTTTGAAGGAAAAAAAAATTTTTTTTTTGGGGGGGGGGGGTTTTTTTTTTTTTTAAAAAAAAAAAATTTTAAAAAAATTAAAAAGGAAATTTTTAAAAAAATTTTAAAAAATTTGGAAAACCCGGGGTTTTTTTTCCCCCCAAAAGGGAAAAAAAAAAAAGGGGAAAGGGGGGGGGGTTTTTGGGGTTTTTAAAAACCCGGGTTTTTTTTTTAAAAAGGGAAAACCTTTTTTTTAACCCAAAATTTTTTTTCCCCCCCAATTTTCCAAAAAACCCGGGGGAAAAAGGGGGCCCGGGGGGGGGCCTTTAAAAAAAAAAGGGGGGGAAAAGGGGCCCCTTTTAAAAAAGGGGGGGTTTTTTTTTCCCCCCCCGGGGCCCCAAAAACCCGGAAAAATTTTTTTTTAAAAAAAAAAAAAAAAAAAAAAAAATAAAAAAAAAATTTTTTAAAATTAAAAAAAAAAATTAAAAAAAAAAACCCCCAATTGTTTTGGGGGTTTTTTAAAATTGGGGGGGAAAAAAAGGGTTGGGGGGTTTGGGTTTGGGGGGGGGGGTTTTTTTTTTTTTGGAGTTTAAAAATTTTTTTCCCCTTTGGTTTTTTTTTTGGGGGAAAATTTTTTTTTTGGGGGGGGGGTTTTTTTTCCCCCCCGGGAAATTTGGGGGGGGGTTAAAAATTTTAAAAAAAAAAAACCCCCGGGGTTCCCCTGGGGGGTAAAATTCCCAAAAAAAAAAAAACCCCCCCCGGGGTTTGAAAAAAAAAAACCCCCAAAAAAAAAAAAAAATTTTTTTTTTTAAAAAAAAAACCCCCCCCAAAAAAAAATTTTATTTTCCAGCCCCCCCAAAAAAAATTTTTTTTTGGGGGTTTGGGGTTTTTTTTAAAGGGGAAAAAAATTTTTTTTTTTTTTTGGGGGTTTTTTTTTTTTTGGAATTTAAAAAAGGAAATTTTAAACCTTTTTTTTTTTTTTTAAAAAAAAAAAAACCCCCGGGGGGGGAAAAATTTTTGGGGGGGGCCCCCCCTTTTTAAAAAAAGGGGGAAAAAAAACCCCTTTTTAAAAAAAGCCAAAAAAAAAAAACCCCAAAAAAAAAAAACAAAAAAACCCCAAAAAAAAAAAAAAAAAAAAAAAACCCAAAACAAAAAAAAAAAAAAAAAAAAAAGGGGGGGGGGGGGGGAAAAAAAATTTTTTAAAAAGGCCCCCTTTTTTCCCCCCCCCCCCCTTTTTTTTTTTGCCCCTTTTTTTTTTTTTTTAAAAAAAAAATTAAAAAAAAAAGGGTTGGGGGGGGAAAAAGGAAGTTTTGGGGGGGGAAAAAGGGGGGGTTTTTTTGGGGGAAAAGGGCCCCAAAAAATTTCCCGGGGGGGGAAAAACCCCGGGGGAAAAACCCCTTTAAAAAAAACCCCCCGGGTTTTTAAAAAAATTTTTTTTTTCCCCCCCCTTTTTTTTAAAAAATTTTTTAAAAAAAGGGGGTTTGGGTTTTTAATTTTTTTTTAAAAAAGGGGGGGCCCCCCCCCAAAAAAAAAATTTTAAAATTTTTCCCCCAAAAAAAAAAAAATTTTTTTTTAAAATTGCCTTTTTAAATTTTTTTTTAAAAAATTTAATTTTTTTTCCCCCCCCTTTTTTGGGAAAAGGCCCCCAAAAAAAAAAGGGTTTTTTTTAAAAAAATTCCCGGTTTTTGGGGTTTTCCCCCTTTTTCCCCCCCTTTTTTTTCCTTTTTTTTTGGGGGGGTTTTTTTTAAAAAAAGGGCCCAAAAAATTTCCTTTTAAAAAAACCCCCCCCCTTCTTTTTGGGGGGGAAAAAGGGCCCTTTTTTTTTTTTCCCCGGAAACCCCCCCCAAAAAACCCCCCCCCTTTTAAAAAAACCCCTTCCCAAAATTTTTTTTTTCCCCCCCCCCCCCCCCCCCCCCTTTTTTTCCCCTTTTTGGGGGTTTTTTTTTTTTTTTTTTTTTCCCGCCCCAAAACCCCCCCCCCGGGGGGGGGGGGGGGGGGGGGGGGGGGGGGTTTTTTAAAAAAAAACCCCGGGCCAAAAAGGGGGTTGGGGGGGTTTTTTTTTTTTTCCCCAAAATCCCGGGATTTCCCGGGAAGGGGGGGTTTCCCCCCAAAAAAAAACCCCCCCCCCCAAAAAACCCAAAAAAACCCAAACCCATCCCCTTTTTGGGAATTTTTTTTGGGGGGAACCCCCTTTTGGCCCCCCCCCCCCTTTTTTTTTTTCCCCCGGGTTTTTTCCCAACGGTTTTCCTTTTTTTTAAACTTTTTTAAAAATTTCCCCAATTTTTTTTTTTTTTTTTAAAAAATTTTTTTTTTAAAAGGGGGTTTAAAAAAACCCCGGGGGGGGGGGGGCCCCCCCCCCCCAAAACCCCCTGAAAAAAACCCCCCCTTTGGGGGGGGGGGGGGGGGCCCAACCCCCCCAAAAAAAAAACCCCTTTTTCCCCCCCCCCCCTTTTGGGCCCCAAAAACGGGGTTAAAAATTTTTTTTGGGGAAATTTTAAAAAAAAAAAAAGGGGCCCCAAACCCCCCCCTTTTTCTTTTTTTTTTGGGGGGCCCCCTTTCCTTTTTAAAAAACACCCACCCCCTTTTTTTTTTCCCCCCCCCCCCCGGGGGGGGGGGTTTTTTTAAATTTTGGGAAATTTTAAATGGGTTTTTTGGGGTTTGGGGGTGTTTTTTTTTTTGGGGGGGGGGTTTTAAATTTGGGGGGGGGGGTTTTTTTCCCGGGTTTTTTTTCCCCCCCCCCCTTTTTTCCCCTCCCCCCCTCCCCCCTTTCCCCCTTCCCCCCCCCCCCCTTTTTCCCCCCTTTCCCCCCTTTCCCCTTTTCCCCCCCCCTTTTTTCCCCCCCCGCCCCCCTTCCTCCCCCCTCCCTCCCCCCCCCCCCCCCCTTTTTTTCCCCCCCCCCCCCCCTTTTTTCCCCCCTTTTTTTTTTCCCCCCCCCTTTTTTTTTCCCCCCCCTTTTTTTTTCCCCCCCCCCCCCTTTCCCCCCTTTTTCCCCCCCCCTTCCCCCCCCCCCTTTTCTTTTTCCCCTTTTCCCCCGGCCCCCCCCCCCCCCTTTTTTTTCCCTGTTTTGTTTTTTTTTTTCCCTTTAAAAAAGGGGGCCCCGGGCCCCCCCAAAAAAATTTAAAAAACCCCCCAAAACCTTTTTTTCCCCCCCGGGGGTTTTTTAAATTTTTTTTGGGGGGTTTTAAAAAGGGCAAAAAACCCCAAAGGGCCCCCCCCCCTTTTTTTGGGGGGTTTTTAAAGGGGGCCCCCCGGGGGTTTTTTTTTTAAAAAAATTTAAAACCCCCTTTTTTTTTTTTTAAAAAAAAATTTTTTTTGGGGAATTTTTTTTTTCCCCTTTAAAAAGGGGGGAAAAAAAAAAAAATTTTGGGGGAAAAAAAAAAAATTTTTTAAAATTTTTTTTTTTTTTTTAAAAATTTTTTATTTTTTTTTTTTTTTCCCCCCCAAAAGGGGGGGCCTTTTTAAAAAAAAAACCCCCTTTTTTTAAAAAAATCTTTTTTTTTTTTTTTTTTTTGGGAAAAAAGGGGTTTGGGGGGAATTAAAAAAAAAAAAGGGGGGGGGAAAAAAGGAATTAAAAAAAAGGGTTTAAAAAAAATTAAAAAAAAAAAAAAGGGGGGGGGGGAAATTTTTTGGGGGGGTTTTGTTTTTAAAAGGGTTTTAAAAAAAACCCCCGGGGGGGCCCCAATTTAAAATTTTTTCCCCCCCCCCCAAAAAAAAAAAAAAGGGGGGGCCCCCCGGGGTTTTTTTTTGGGGGGGGGGTTTAAAAAAAAATTTTTTTTTGGGGGGGAAACCCCCCCGGGGGGGTTTTTTTTCCCCCCCAACCCCCCCCCCAAAAAAAACCCGGGAAATTTTTCCCCGGGGGGGGGTTTTTTTTCCAAAGCCCGGTTTGGCCCCCCCCCCAAAAATTTTTTTAAAAAAATTTCCGGGGGTTACCCCCTTTTAAAAAAAAAAGGGAAATTGGGGGGAAAAGGGGGGGGGGGGGCCCCCCCCCAAAAAACCCCCCCAAAAGGGAAAAAATTTTAAACCCCTTTTTTTTTGGGCCTTTTTTTTTTTTTAAAATTTTTTTTTTTTTTTTTTTTAAAAAAAATTTTTTTTCCCCCCCAATTAAAAAAAAAGGGGGCCCCTTTTTTTCCCTTTTTTTTTTTTTTTTTTTTTTTTGTTTTTTTTTTTAAAATTTTTAAAAAATTTTTTTTTAAAAAATTTTTTTAAAAAAATTTTTTTTTAAAAAAATTTTTTTTCCCCGGGGTTTTGGGGAAAAAAACCCCCCCCGGGGTTTTTTTTTAAATTTTTTTTTTTTTTTTTTTTTTTTTTTAAAAAAACCCGGGGCCCCCTTTTTTAAAAAAACCCCCCTTTTAGGGCCAATTTTTTTTTTTTTTTTTTTTTTTTTTTTTCCCCCTTTTGGGGGCCCCCTTTTTTTTTAAAAAAAATTTTATTTTTTTTTTCCCCCTTTTTTTTTCCCATTTTTTTTTTTTTGGGGGAATTTTTTCCCCCTTTTTTTTTTTTAAAAAAAATTTTTAAATTTTTTTTTTTAAAAACCCCAAAGCCCCCCCCTTTTTTAAAAAAAAAAAAATTTGGTTTTTTAAATTTGGGGAAATTTTGGTTTTTTTTTTCCCAAAAGGAAAACCAAAACAAAGGGAAATTTAAAAAAATTTTTTTTTCCCTTTAAAAAAAGGCAAAGGGTAAAAAAAAAGGAAGGGGTTTTTTTATTTTTTTGGTTTTTTTAAAAATTTTCCCCCCCAAAAAAAAATTTTTTAAAAAAAGGGGGGTTTTTTTTTTTTTTTTGGGGGGGGGGGCCCCCCCCCCGGGGGGGGGGATTTAAAGGGGGGGGGGAAAGGGGTTCCCCCCTTTTTGGGGGAAAAAACCCCCCAAGTTTTTTGGGGGGGAAAAAAAAAATGGGGGGGGGGTTTTTTGGGGGGGTTTGGGGGGGGTTCCTTGGGGGGGCCCCCCCAAAAAAAAAATTTAAAAAAAAAAAAAGGAAAAAAAAAAAATTTTTTTTGGGGGAAAAAAAGGGGGGGGGGGGGCCCCCAAAAAAAACCCCCCCAAAAAAACCCTGGGGGGAAAAAATTTTTAAAAAAAAAAAAAAATTGGGGGGGAGAAAGGGCCCAAAAAAAAAACCCCCGGGGGGGGTTTTTTTTTCCCTTGGCCCCCCCCCTTTTTTTTTTTTTAAAAATTAAATTTTTTTTTTTTGGGGTTTTTTTTTTTTTTTTTTAAACCTTTTTTTTTTTCCCCCCCCTTTTTTTTTGGGGGGGGGTTTTTTTTTGGTTTGGGGGGGGGCCCGGCGGGGGGGGGGGGGGGGGGTTTTTTTTTGGGGGGGAGGTTTAAACCCCTTAAAAAAACCCGGGGGGCCCAAAAAAAAGGGGGGGGGGGAAAAAGGGGGCCGGGGAAAAAATTAAGGGGCCCCTTTGGGGGCCAAAAAAAGGGAAAAAAATTTTGGGGGGGGAAGGGGGGGGGGGGGGGGCCCCCCGGAAAAGGGGGGGGGGGGGGGGGGGGGGGGGTTTTTTTTTTTTAAAAAGGGGGGGGGGGAAAAAACCCCCGGGCCCCCCTTTTTTGGCGGGCCCAAAAAAGGGGTTTTTTTCCCCCCTTTTTAAAAAAAAAAATTTTTTTTTAAAACCCGGGGGGGTTTTTTTTTTTCCCCGGCCCCTTTCCCCCCTTTTTTTTTTTTTTTTTTAAAAAACCCTTTAAGGTTTAAAAAAAAATTTTTTTCCCCCCCCTTTTTTTTTTCCCCTTGGGTTTTTTTTTTTTTTTTTTTTGGGGAAAACCGCCCGGGGTTTTAAAAAAAAAAACCCTTCCCCCCCCTTTTTTAAAAAAAAATTTTAAAAAAAAAACCCCTTTGGGAAAATTTTGAAAAAAAAAATTTGGGGGTTTTTTTTTTCCCCCCGGGGAAAAAACCCCCCTTTAAAAAACCCCCCCCTTTTTTTTTAGGTTCTTAACTGTGCAGTGTGTCCTCCACGTGGTTATCTTAACTAGCTTCTTTCTGTGGTCCTGTGAAGCCAATCTGTTTGTTGTTTGGTTTGGTTTGGTTGGTTGTTTGTTTTCCCGCTTTTAGGAGACTTGAGGCCCAGTGAAGTTAAGCACACCGCCTAGGAGTGGCGTTAACAGTTCTTGGGGTGGAGGCTGGGAGATGCTTCCACAAATACTCTGGAGGGTGAGGATGCTTCAGCTGAGAGCTCAGGGCTGAGTGGGGAGTGTCACATGGACCGCATTCCTGGGAAAGCAACAGGATGTAACACAAGCATGGGGGTGTGAGAGAGCGGAGAAAACAGAGGGAGCTCGGGAACCACAGACACTTAAGTCGGCTGGCCTAGGAGGGGGGCTTCTACTAAGAGGCCCGAGAAGGTTATCTGAGCAGGTGGAGAGGGCTTTGATGCCATGTCAGGAATGCTCTGGATTGACAGGAAATCTTGGCGGGATCTGGACAGAGGAGTGCCCTATGGACGATCTTCTAAACAGAGGCTTTTGGAGGCAGCCTCAGGTTGCCCAACCTGGCCATGAACTTGCTTCATAGCCTAGACTGGCCCTGAACTGCCTGGATCTTCCTGCCTCCTCCTTTTAAATTATGGGCACCTATTAATGAAAATTAATGCACTCAGAGTTAGGGTTTAATGGAGCCTGCTTTTTCTTCTCCGCCTTTCTTCATTTCATATTCCTTCGTTTTTTGTTTTGTTTTATTTGTTTGATGTGAGTACACTGTCATTGTCTTCAGACACACCAGAAGAGGGCATCAGATCCCATGACAGATGGTTGTGAGCCACCATGTGGGTGCTGGGAATTGAACTCAGGACCTCTGGAAGAGCAGTCCGTGCTGTTAACCACTGAGCCATCTCTCCAGGCCTTCATCTTCCTTCTTATTAAATGGTAGAAAAAAAATTAGACAAACAAAAATGCCCTATTGAGTTTAATTTGAGTTGTTTACAAAAATTGTTGAGGGTTTATTGACAGATTCACAAGCCACTTGTCAGTGGCTCCACCACTGGGGAAATGTCTTTCCCTCCTTCAGCAACCATTAACTGGGTATAAATCCTCAGAGAAAGGCGGGGTCTTAGAGTCCCTCACCCTTATGCATTTGCGTGCATGGGTACCCAAAGGTGCATTCGTGGGGGTTAGAGATCAATCTTGGGTGTCCTTGTTGAGGTGAAGTCCATCTTTGAGGCCGGTTCTGGTGTTTGCTAACTGAGCAAGCCTGGCTGACGTCTTTCCCAGTACTAGAATTACAAATGTGTCTGCCTACTTGGACTTTTTTTCCGGCTGCCAGAGACTGAACTCAGGCCCTTCTGCTTGTGTGGTAAACACCTCATCAACTTAGCTGTCTCCAGGCCCTCTTAAAGAACAAACAACAACAGTGGTCCCACTATGTAGTGAGGCTGGCCTCTCACAATCCTCCGGTCTCAGCTTCCCAAATAACGGGGTTGCAGGAGGTATGCCAAGATGTGCAGTGGTTTGAGAAACAAACACTTGGAATGCAAACAGATGAACTGGAAGCAGATAACACTTCACCTATTCAGTCTCTTAAATATTTACTGAGCACATACTATATGCCATCCACATGATCAAGTTAACCACTTTGATGCTTGCTGTCCAGTGAGAGGAAATGGACACCGAACAAAGAAGCTACCAAAGGCTCTGTAGAAAATGAAAGAGGGGGGATAAATCCAGCGAGGACGGAGGTAGGCAGGGAGGAGTTACTGTCATGGCAACATCAGGCCCGCGTCCAGATGGTATATTTCTGAATGGTGGCAGTGAGGACAGAAAAAGAGGAGCCAATTAAAAATGTGAGAAATAGAGCTGACGGGAGTGACATCCAGGTTGGGAGGCTGTTCAGGATGAACCTCAGTTTTTCTGGCTTGTGCAGCGGAGAAAGGCAGCATAGTCCGAGGCTAAGCGGCGCCTCCTGCGCTGTAATCATGGCTCCAGCACAGTGGTTCTGAATCTTCCTAAGACTGCGACCCTTTAACACAGCTCCTCATGCTGTGGTGACCCCGACCCCCAACCACAAAGTTATTTTCATTGCTACTTTATAACTATAATTTTGCTACTGCTAGGAATAGCAGTGTAAATATCTGACATGCAGGCTATCTGATATGTGACCCCTGTGAAAAGGTCATTTGACCCCCAGAGGGATCGTGATCTATGGGTTGAGAGCCGTTGTTCTAGCACATACCATGTGATATGGAGGGTCAGGAGGTGTCTGTGTGCCTCATCCTTCTCCTTTATAAAATGTGCATAATAATCATACCTCATAGGCTTGTGCAAATTAAACCTATTGTATGAGTGATGATTTATATAATAAGGATATGCTCCCTGGCTAGCGTTTTGTATGTGCTTGCATTAAATACTATTAACATCTTGTGTTATGTTCAGAAGAATTTGAAGCACAGCCACGGATTAGTGGGTTTTCATTTCGGCATACAGAGTGTAAACTGCTACTTGGTACATGCCAAGGGAGAGGCAGATGAGGCAGGGGCTGTGAAGTTCAGACGGCAGAGCTTCAAATGTAGTCGTTTAGAGATGTCAGGGTAACTTAATGGAGAAGGACTTGGCCTTGTGCACTGGAGGTCTCAGATTCCTTCCCCAGCACGGCAGACATTCAAAGATCTGCTGTAGGCTGTTGAAGGAACTGGGTGGCCACATATGGGTGTGGGAGGAGGGAGGTTCTCAGAGCTGAGTGGAATCCCAGCCTGCTCTCCTGAGCTGTGCTCCTATTGAAGTGGAAGGAAGCCAGGTGTCCAGGAGGCAAGGAGGAGAGACCCAGAGGGTAGGAAAAGAAACACTTCCAGGGAGTGGTAAGCATGATGCATGCAAGTGGTCCAGGTGCAGTCATTGGTGATGGAGGAGGAGGGAAGATGTAACTTCAGGATTTCTTTTTCTGAGTAGTAAGGATGACATCCCCCTTAGGTGGGATGTGAACAGTCTAGAGGTTGGGTATATTTATTTATTTATTTATTTATTTATTATTAAAATCTCTGTCTATCTCTCTATTCTTTTTGTCTTTCTGTCTGTCTGTCTGTTCTCTGTGTATGTGGTGTGTGTGGAAGGGAGTATGAATATCAATGTGCACATGTAGTAGTCAGAGACCAACTTTCAGGAGTTGCTTCTTTCCTTCTGTGTGGGTTTCAGGGATACAGCTGAGGTTCCCAGTCTTGGAGTCAAGAACCTTTGCCGGCTGAAGGTCTAAAAATACCTATTGTGTGTGTGCCTGGACACGAATACCACAGCGTGTGTGTGTGTGTGTGTGTGTGTGTGTGTGTGTGTGAGAGAGAGAGAGAGGCCGGGGAGAACTTTGTAGAGATGGTGCTCTTTTCATCTCTCTAATCTGAACCTGGCTCTCTGGGTTTGTTTAGCAAGAGCCTTCACTTCAGCCTACTGAGCAAGCTTGCTGACCTCCTGATTTAGTGTTGTTGTTGTTTTTTTTAAATCGTCCCGGCAGTGGTGGTGCACACCTTTAATCCCAGAACTTCGAGGCAGAGGCAGGCAGATCTCTGTGTGCTCAGCCAGCTTAGTCTGCAGAGAGAGTTCTAGGACAGTCAGGGAGAAATCCTGTCAAGAAAAACAAAACAAAGCAATGAACGAGCATCACCCACTGGGAGGCTGGAGAGAGAGCATAGTGGACAAAGTGCTCACCTTGTGTATCAGTCAGGGTTGTCTGGAGTCACAGAACTTATGGGTAGTCTCTGTATAGTAAGGGAATTTGTTGATGGCTTACAGTCTATAGTCCAACTCCCCAACAATGGTCAGCAGCAGTTGTGAATGGAAGTCCCAGGATCTAGCAATTGCTCAACCCCACAAAGGCAAGCAGGCGAGGAAGTCTTCCTTCTTCCAAGTTCTTAAGTAGATCTCTAGCGGAGGGTGTGGCCCGGATTAAAGGTGTACCACACTGTATCTGGGCTGCTTTGTCCCAGATGACCTTGAACTCAGAGATCTCCTTTGCCTTTGTCTCCTGGAATTCTGGCCACTATGCCTAAGAATCTCCATGCCAAGATCCAGGTCAGAAACCTTGTATCTCCCAGCTTCAAGATCTCGGACAACTAGGTGAGCCTTCCATTCTGAATTATGGTTCATTCCAGATATAGTCAAGCTGACAACCAGGAATAGCCACTACACCTTGTGTATAAGTTTGTATTCCTAGCATCCACATAAAAGCTACGTAGAGATGTAGTCCATCTGTAGTCCCAGTACTTGAGGAGTGGCTAGCTAGCTGGACTTGTTGAATCATTTGCAGGTTCCGTGAGACCTTGCTTCAAGTAAAAAGAGAGAGAAGGAAGACCCCTGAAATCAGCCTCTCGCCTCCAGATGTGGGCATGTACACACAGTACCAGTTTCTCTGCTGAGTTCCTTGCCTTGGCTTCCCTCAATAATGGACCTGTAAGATATAACAAACCCTTTCCTCTCCAAGTTGCTTTTGTCATGGTGATTGATCACAGCAACCGAAAGGAAACTCACATGGCCACCATGTCCTGCTGGGAGAGGTGTCTGTAAGTTCTGCTGCTTCTGGCACAGATCTTGTCCTCCATAGCCGGTTTTTGCAGCACAATAGCTCCACCTACCTGTCTAGCCACTGAATTCTCCATGGCCCTGGTTGACTCAGGTGATCTTTACCTTAAGGAAGGAGCCAAGTAGCAATCCCTCTGGGAGCAGTGCCAGCTGCCCCTCCTTTCCCTCCAGCGCCAGCAGCTGACATCACATGCAGGTGCACCTCCATCCTCCCCGTCTGAGGATAGAGGGAGCAGAAGCTTGCCAGATATCTAGAGAACTGCCAGATGTGAAAGGATAGGAGAGAGCTCAGCATGGAACTGTGGCTCAAAGAGAAGGCAGAGGAGATTATGGTAGCATAGAACACACAGACCCTCTCACACTGGGCCTGTCGTGTTCTGTATGGGACAGCCGAGCATGGAGATTGTGTGGCGAGGAGTTCACTGTCGACCGCTGGGGCAGCTGCAGAGGTAGTGCCTCCATGCTCCTCCAAAGTGAACCTGCAGCCCTCAGGGTCCTGGCTGCCATGTGGCCAGCCCTCCCTGAGCCCGGCATGGTGCAGAATCTGCATACCAAGACTGTCTCATGCCACACAGCTGTCAAGCGAACTTGCTACTACCGTGTCTCCTGCCTGAGGAAGAAGCTGGCTTTTCTGAGAGCCAAGTAAGTGGCAGGGGCAGGTTAGGACTGGGATGGCTTGGGTCTCTTCACAGAGGCAGAAATAGTTTAGACCTTGGTTTCCATGATTGCTCCCTGCTGAATGACAGGTACATCAGAGAGAGACAGATGTGCTGCAGGAGGCTGAAGGGAAAAAGCTGAGGTGGACAGCTGATGAGATGTGGACTGGGAGATTTAGTCTGTGCCTCACTGGTGATTCCTAAGAGGTGACTTGCCTCCCTCCGATCTCGTAAGTAGCTAGCTAGATGGCAGCTTTTGTTTCTGCCATGGAATATCAGTCAGTTAATAGTTTGGAGGGCCTGAGAGAAAGGTGCTGTATTCTGAGTGCTTGGTCTCTGTGAATGCTGAGAATTGTTTTTGACTGATGGGGACTTGGGATCGAAGCGTGTGGGTTGTCCAATTGACGTGGTCACCTATTGTGCCTCTTTGCTCTGGGACTTGGCATTGACACGGAGATGTGAGTACAATCCAGATGTAGGACACTTGTCTTAAGGCAGGCCCCTAATCTGGCAGAGCCATGCTGCATGGCTCCTTGCAGACTATGCTGTACCCTTGGCCTCTGTGACAAGCGGAGAGGGGAGGCTGGCTGGAAAGAAGAGGTTCGAGTGCTGAACCAGAGTTCAGTATAGAGCCTTTGCAATGGCTCAAGGGGGCATGTAGATTTGTGCAAGCTGTGGAGAGGGGCCATCTTTCTCCTTTGGTGTGAAAACAAAGGTTAGCATTGGAGAAAGGAAATATGGGACAGAAAACATGAGAAGAGAAGAGGAAAAAAGAAGGTAGTGAGAGGCTGAATGGATTTCAAAGTAGGTAGGAAGCAGAGGTTGGTTTTGACTTGATCTTGATGCTCTGTGTCTTTGCCTCTGTCTGTCTGTCTGTCTCTGCACCTGTCCCCAACCCCACACACTACCCTCTAGACATAAAGGGGAAGCACAGAGACAGATACTTATCACATATAGCCATGTACTGATAGTTCCCTGCCCAGGGTTTCTCCTGGCCTCATGTTTGATGGATGTTGAGCTGTGTTGAGTCCTCTCTCCTCAGCACAGGCTGTGCCATGCACACAGTAGGCCTTCAGCAGACCACGTCAGTGCTGGTGGCCAAAGAGAATTCTTCCTTTAGTGAGTTTATCCCTCTAACTTTCTTCCCTTTTCCTGGTTTATGTGAGACAGGGTGTCGCTCTGTAGCCCAGACTGATGTATTACTCAAAGTGATTCCCCTGCCTCAGCCTCCCAAGTGCTGGAATTACAAGCGTATGCCACCACAACGGGCTTTACTTTCTATCTTGGCACTAAGCACTGACGTCAAGTCACAGTTGTATGTGTTTGTTGCTTTAATCATTACCTCCCGCATTAGTCCTTAAACTTCAAGAGAGTCAAGATTGGTTCTCTGATTTTGTGTCTCTATTGAATGAGTCTGAACCAGTGCATGACTAAGGCTTTTTCTTTTGTTTAAGTTGAGACAAGGTCTTCTGCTGTAACTTCCAATGTCTTATGCTCATGTGATTCAGCGACATTATTCCAAATAAAAGAGTGCTATTAATCTTGGGACGTTCCATGGTCGTGGAAATGGTTTGATCTGTGACCACCCGCCATGCGTCCCTTCTTCCTCTGACCCACTGGTACATGTGGACTGTGGATAATAGACAGTAGAACTTGAGACCTGGAGGTATAGCAGAGAAGCTTGTGGAGGCCTCTGCCGCCCCTTCTCAGTCTTTCTGGCTTAGCGCTCTCCTCAGTGGCAGCTCTGGATGGTTTTGTAGCTGTCAGCAGAACTGCCTGCGGGTGTAACCATCACCTGCTCTGCGTTTCTCCTGCTCCAGCACTTCTTCTCCGCCTGAGAAAGGAGGTTGTTAATTATAGCTCAGCAAAGTACCCTCTCTCTGCTGACACCATAATTGGGATCTAGCTCTGGACAACTGGCAGAGTGGATGGTTAAGTCTCATTCCCCAGTCTCTCTACTTCCTGCTAGGAGAAGTCTCATCCTCCTCCCAGTTACAGTAAAGAAGGAATGTGATTGGGAGACCACTTGGGCTCATGGCAGAGACTCTTAACATCAGGCTGGTCCTCTTCTGTGCTTCCGTCTCCCTTCTTACACCAAGGCTGAGATGGGGAATTGAAGACTAGATTCCTCAATTACTGATTCACAGTGGAAGCTCAGAGCAGCTCTCTGCAGCTTCCTCTTCTAAGCACTGTAGCTATTGTACCAAGAGGCGATAAACATCAGCATAGTTGCACAGCCACATTCGGTATGTATTACCAATGCGTGGTGGCTGTGCACTTCTGTACTAAAGTCTCCGTGGGTAGTGTGTATGATGTGGAGAGATTTTTAATACAAAATAAAAATTATACTTACAATCCGAGTTGTAACACTTCTTGTACATGGATGGGTGAGTGGCCACACCCTCTGGATCACGATGAGTGATCAGTTGTATCTCCAAGGCTGTGGTTCTCAGCCCTGTATGTGTTAGAGCTTTCGAAGAAGAGCTTGATCAATATACACATCCCTAGGCCACCACCTTAACTTCATGGATACCTGCACAGGCTCAGGTAATGGGTATCACAAGAGCTTCTGATGCACGTTGTTGTAGACCTTGCTTAGAGGAACATATCCTTAGTCTGAGACCTTCAGTGACCCTGTTCTAAGCATTAATTAATTGAATAGAACTGTGCCTAACTAGCCTAGGCATGCAGCTTCTGTTTTCTCAATATCTGTCTGGTGCATAGCCCAGAACCCACTAACCATCTGCAGCAAACAGAAAGATGCTGGGCTGGTGGGGATGTGCTAAAACCAATCATTGTATCTTCTCTATTGTCAACTTTCTGGGTGACTTGGTGTTTCTTTTTTGCCTTATCCTCAGGCACGTGATCCATAGGCCCATGAACTGCCCAGTTCCCTCTTTTCTCTGTCGTTCCTCCTTAGTCTAAAGGACAATGTCTTCCTTGGAGATGGAGAGAAACCCATTGTGACCCTGCTTTAGAATGGTCAGAGTAGCTGGGGAGAGAGGTAGGAGGAGTGGAGGATGTCTGTGTGCCCTACCCCCACAAATGCATCAACACAGACACTCCCCTGTGTCATCCTTTATATGACAGTGATGGATGAGCTAGTAAAGGAGATCCAAGTCGAACTTTTCAAACTCTTAGATTGTCGGTTGACATTTGAAATTCTGACACAGGTGCTGAAGGTTCTCCCATGGGAGCGACTTTCCTTGCTTGGCTCCTGTTCCTCTAGAAATAAAATTGACCCGTTACCCAAGCTTCCTTTTCTGGGCATCCCAAATTACAGGCGGGTTCTCACCTGGCTGAGTGTTATAAAGAGTTCTTTTAATTATATATATTACTGCACAGCTATTAAATACTGGGCTAGATTTTGAACCAGGCAACTGGACTTGAGATTTGCTAGGTTAGTCTCTGTTAAGTCTAGAGGCTAAGGTAAGGTAATTTCATTAATATTCATTCACTGCCCATAAGGTCTCAGGAATTGCTAGCAGCTAGGAAAGATCATTGCTCCTTTTCTAATTTTACTGTTTTCCCAGGGGGTATTTCAGGTACAAGGTAGGTCAGAGCAGCTCATCTTTTAGGAGCTAGGGCCTTCCCAAAGCAAGGTGTCTCTGGGAGACTGGTGACTGGAACTCCCCCTTGCCCCTTCAGTCAGCAGCACCTGCACTGGGTATCACTAATGCTTTCTCTGACTGCCCCCACCCCCACACATGCACAGGGGATAGATACACTGATACGGGTGGCTGGTTTCTAAGGCTTGGACAGCTCTCTTTCTCCCACTTGCCCTTCCTACTCCCTCTGTTCCTCCTCGTCTAAACTTCTTAGAAACTCCTTCCACTCTGAGCCCGACTTATCCAGAGACACGCTCAGGTTTTGCAAGGTGATTTGAACCTGACCTGTGCAGGATGGTCCAAGCCAGACAGCGTCTTCTCATCCTAGCTCTCTGGCTGCTCCATCTTACCTTCCCAATGGTCATTCCTCACCTGAATCTAGCCTTGCTCTCCCTTTCCTCCATGCTCACACCAGGTCCACGATTCTTATTGCCTTGTAGACTATGGTGTTTTTGTTTTGAGAGAAGGGGGGGGCGGGGTCTCATGTAGCCCAGGCTAGCCTCAGACTCACTATGTAGCCAAAGAAGACTTTTAACTTCTTATCCTTCTGCTTCCACCTCCCAAGTGCTGCTATTGCAAGCAAATGCCACCATGCAGGGTTTTGTGCGGAGCTGAGCACTCAATTCAGGCTCCTTGCATTCTAGTCAAGAACTCTCCCAACTGAGTCAATTCCTGGCTGGCCAATTCCATCTCTGCTTTCTCAGTGATGGGAATACAGACCTGTTTGTTCATCTACTTTATGTGGCCTCCTTCTGTCTGACCCTAGGTCCAGCTTTCTCTTAGCACCATTGGTATTGTTCTGTAGCATCCTTGGTACAAATTCTTTTTCCTGATCTTATTCTAGTGACTGTTTTGTTTGCTGTGCTGCTTTAATGTCTCTGTTGAACGTCAAACAGCAGTGGGTTTCTCTGCTGCATACCTGCTCCTACCATGAATTCTGGGAGAGACTTAAAATGTACACCCTGGGGCTAGGGGATTGCATCCAAAGGGAAAGAAGACTACCATTGAATAACCAACAAACACAGACACCAAACTCTGACTTAATATTTATGTGTCAGACACGAATCCGAGCCTTTTTTACAGTGTTTTCTGGCTTCATATGTGCTTTTGAGTTTTGTAACATCCCCGTCTTATAGATAAGGACTTGGGGGCACAGTCACGCTAAGTAATTTACCCAAGGTTACACAGAGGTGAGTGGTTGAGTCAGAATTTACGTCTCAGCATTTCCTTATGCTCAGGCTTTGCTGAAGGTTGATGGTTAACAAGCAAAAGATGAGAAAGTCACTCAGCAGACATACACTTGCAAGGGAAGGCTCGCTGCCCTTGCTCGCTTCCTGTTTCTCCTTCTAAAGAATCCATCTTTTATAACCAGAGAGAGTCTACAAGAGAGCTCTTAGACTACCCCCCCCTTCTTTTTTTCAAGTTCCGTACAGTTCTGTGAATCTCTCCCAGTTTCATTGCCTTCTCTTCAGTTTACCATAGCACCCAGACTCTAGAGATAGGGATTTAACCTTTTTGGAAAAGACAGCTGATTGTAGATTTGTAGTCTTGGTACAGAAATCAAATCCAGGTGTCTACACTGAAAGCAGTACAAACATGGCTGCCAAATGTCTGCTGCTCAGAACTACAACTCCCAGAATGCAGTGCTAGGAAAGTTTCTCTGACCAGGGTTTGCAAAAACCACACTGGCTTCCTTGTAGTCCAACCCCTCAAGCAGCTGCTGCCATGAAGGCTCTTCTAGCAGAAGCAGGTGCAGTGTTCTGCCTCAGATCTGTGCTCAGGGAGCTGGAGACTGGATTTCCCGCATCACCTTCCACTCGGCTGTCAAAACCGACCTTCTCAAAGGCGTCTGGGTCTTTATCACTTCCTCTCCTTAACTTGGTGCTTAAGTGCAGTGATTAGGCAGAGGTAGTACCTAGGGTAGAGTGATTAGTATGAATAATTGCCCTAGACAGAGAATATTGTAAAGGAGATTTCTTTCTCTCCCTTTCATTGTTAGGTAATGTGAAATGGGTTGGAGAACAGAGAGCTTCAGGTCTCTAGTTTTAAAAGCAAGTGCATAGGCTGGAGGGGTTATTTCATAAGGAATCTTGCAAGTCCTTTGTGCTAAGTAGAAGCGGTATGGATCTAATGGCCCCTGCAGCAGCTGTTTCTTCTCTTTTAAATACCATTTTCAGCTTTTTCTTTTTCTTTCCTTTTTTTCCTCAGAATATTCTTTGTACTCTTAAATATACCTTCCCCACCATTGCAAGCTGTCTGTTCTGTATCAAATTACATTCTGTCTGAGGCTGCGGGTTCAAGGTTTGAGCTGCCTTAGGCTTCTGTTGATGCTTTCTGATGTGTCAACGCTGCTGACACAAGTTCACCTTCCAGGGATGCATGGCAGGTTTTGGTTGTTTGCTTTATTGAGTCAGAGCTTGCTAAGTAGCCCCAGCTACCCTGGAACTCACTATGTAGACCAGCTGGGCTCAAAGCCTGTGCAGGTCCTCCTGTCTCTGCCTTGTGAGTACACAAGGGATTACCTTACCTGGTGATAATTCTTTTAAGAACTGAGTAGGTAAATGGATTCTGTCATTGGAGAGACTAGGCAAACTCTAGTTATGGAGGAATTGGTCTCTGTGTGATTATGATGAGACAGAGTGTCCTCCCTGGTAGACACCGGCTTTCTGCCTTCCATCTGCCCATTTGATCATCAGCCCAGGTACACAGAGAGGATTGGAAGCCACATAATAGCCGAGGGAACTTGTCAGGCTTCTGAGTAAAGAGGACAGTGTGATATCTGTAGGGTGACACAGTCCCCGTGTTCTTGGATTTTTAAAGGAGTCTAGTAAGGTTACCCTCATTGAGTAGGAGAAAGACCTTTCCTCGTACCCCCACCAGTAGATTCAACCATGACCATAGACTGGGGCTTATTTAAAAAAATTCATCAGAGTTACAGAAAAAATATTCCTTGACCTAAATTCTACTGGGTGAGGATTTTGGACTTTGGAGCATTTTAAATATTTTGAATTAGAACGGCTCATCTGAGAAAACTTATGTAAATATCTCTAAATCTGACATACTTTTCAGATGGTAACATTTCTGACCCCAACGTTTCAGGTAAGAAAGACACAACATGTACTTTCATCTGATAGAGTGCATGGATTAGGTGTTGGTGGTGGGATGAAAAATGGATCGTCAGGTTCCAAGACATATCTCAACCTTGCCTTAATCTTAATTAGGTTTGTTGAACTAAGCGTTAGCAAGGTACCTCGGTCTCCTTTCCTGCCTAAAGTGGACATGAGTGAATTGCTGATTTTTTTTTTTAATCTAAAAAGCAGTCCTCCCTGGAAATTCCTCTCAGTCTGGACTCCAACTTTTGAGTTTTTAGGTTTAGCCATCATAGGAGACTTCTTTAAATGTGCACACTAACTTTTGATGATCTCAAGCTCCTTCCTAATTTTTGATACTGTTTTAATCTCATAATTTGCCATCTTGAAAAGAAATCTCCAAGGCAAATTGCATCAATTGCCATTTTGTCTATTTTTAAATGAAAAATTATATTTCATTTATCATTATTACTGTGTATGCGTTTGATGCATTTATATATGAGTGTGGCGCACATGTACATACCACAGTATATATGGACATCAAAGGATAATCTACAGAAGTTGTCTTCCTCCTTAATATATGATATATATTATAATATCTAATATATATAATACATACCATGGTTTCTGGGGATTGAACTTGACTCATTACTTTTGTGATAGAACCTTTACCTGCTGAGATCTATTCTGTTGTCTGTTCATCCACTCCATCCATCCATCCATCCCATCCTATCTATTCTATCATCATCTCTTCTCTACAAGCCTCTTATCCTGGGATTAAAGGTATGAATCAATCTCTTGGCATTAAATTAGAATTTGTTTTGTTGTTATTTGTTCGAGGTAGGGGTATGTAGCTCAGGCTGGCCTCAAATGTGCTTGTAGCTGAAGATGACCTTAAACTCTTGATCCTTGCTCAGCTCTAAGTGTAAGGATCATCACGCATGCGTTACTATGTCCTGTTCATGAATTGCTAGGGATTGAACCCAGGGCTTCATGCATGGGAAGCGAGCACTCCACCAGCTGAGCTACACCTTCTGCTCTCACGTGGTTTTAGCTGATATTTCTATTTTCTAAGTCTTCAGGAGTTGGGTGGAGACTGAGGCAGTACTGAGAGGTGGTGGGAAATTGGGAATAGGTTTATAGAGGAAGACGTGCACCCAAATCATATGAGGTTGAGTTCAGTTTTCAGTTGCTCGCTGTGTGACCTTAGAAAGTCACTTCACAGCTACAGATCTCAGGTTAATCGCCTTTGTGTCATGGATCGCAGAGAATTCAAGGAGATGACAGGATCTGGAGACACAAGTTAAATTATGGAGCTGGGGGAAGATGGAGAGTAGACAGTTTCATTGCTCTGGTCCTTAAGTCAGACTTGTGCACATTGTTGCATACTGGATATAGTGTCTGTGAGGAAGAAAATAAAATAATTTTCTCTTTAATCAAAACGTTAAGAGAAGAATTGCTTCCTTTAAGGGCTGTACCCACCCACGGTGATTGATTCAAATAACCATGACCAAAGGCAGTGCTGAGATTGGATTCCAAAAAGCATTGGGTGTGGAGTTAAGAAGACTTCGTGGCTCATGGATTGCCTTGCTTTGTCACCTGGCTCACAGACAGACATGGTGTGTTACTGAGTCTCCTGCAGGGGATTGGACAACAGAGGAGACATTAAGGGACCTTGCAGGGCTATGGACACTTGGAAGTGTCCCTTGATGGTGAATCTGCATGAGGAAGATTTGTCACCTGGCAGAAGTGAGCAGGGTAGGCTAAGCATGCTGCTGTCTTTTAGGGTCAGATTTTCCCGGTATATAGACACCATCTTCCTGATTGTCTAAGTAATATTAGGGAGGCATGACCACACTTCAGGAAGAAGCATCAGATCTATCTACAGCCAGCCATATTTGCCTTGACTGTTGATATTTTGGTGTGGGTTAGCGCCATGTTTTTGTGTTAGGCCCTTGAATTCATGGCTATGAAGTTGGACTTGAATTCAGTAAGGTAATAAAAATGAAAAGAAATGAGGGAGGGGACACGGACAAGTGATTATTCAACCCAGGGTTTCTTTCTCATTCTGGGTTAATGTCTAATCTTAGTCTTTACCTTCCTGGGTTTTTCTATGGTCTGTGGGCTGGATTTTGAGCAGGGTTTCAGGAACAAGGGAGGAGTTTGGAATCAAAAAAAAAAAAAAAAGACATCATTTCTCCAAGAACCATAGCTTTTTTGGTATAATTATATCTTAAAAAATGACATGTATTTATTTCCATATGTGCTCGTCCACACACGGCATGGCACTCATTGTAGAGGTCAGAGGTCAACTTGTGGACGTCAGTTTGCTCCATCATGTGTGTCCTGGGGACTGAACCCAGTTCTTCAGGTTTGGCAACAGATAGCTTACTCACTGAACTATCTCGGTGGCCCATTAATAGATTTCCTGGTAGATTTATATAGTAAAAGCCTATGTGGAGGTAGGCTTCCAGAGACTGACATTCTTGCACTGATGTACGAATTTTTTTTTTTTTTTTTTTTCCTTCTGGGACTTAGATCCATACGTTGTAAAGTGGATCTGTAAGCTTCCATTTTTTTTTGGTCACTCTGTGGACTTGAAATGCCGGGCACAAGAGAATCCGTGTCCTTACAGTTAGGCCAGGTGGGCCTTACTCACGGGAGAAAATGACCAGGGGAAGGTACAGAGGCATGCTTGAGGGCTTGGATCTGTTTTCCCACACCTTACTTTGTGTGAGGGAGAAGTACAGCTTACAGCTTCTGCCGAATGTTCTCTTAAGAGTGTTACTGTCTTCCATCGGTGCTGGCTCCGGCGGCAGACAGGATGCTTACAGCGAATACCAGCACGGTGCCTTGACTGCACTTTTTTTTTTTCTCAGCAGTGGGAGAGGTCTGCTCTGCTTTTCCGTGAGACTGAGAATACTTCTGGCCAGGTCTCTTTGCTCAGTGGCCCTCTGACAGATAGAGCCTGTCCCAAGCTGGCCTGCTTTAAGGGCCTGGAGAGGAAGCTGTAGTTGCGGCAAGCTGAGCTGACTGTCCCTGCCGGGCAGAAAACCTAGAGTGATGAATGGGGCTGGATGAAGTCATCCTGCTCCGCCAATCAGGCTGCTCCAACGGAGCTAGGGGCCTCTGCGGATCCAGCTTGGCTGCCTGCTGCTCCCATGTACCTTTAGACAGAGGCTGTGAGTCTCTGGGAGTGGAGTTGGGGGTGTGTGAACGGCCCGCCCCTGGCTTCTGTGTAGGCCTCAGTCAGTCTGAATGTTATTGCAAGGTGAGTGGCTTCACGGGGGAGTCCCTTTCCCTTCGCCTTCTCCACTTTGCTGTGCCACTCAGCTCGGTGCCTCTAGCACAGAACCTTCCCCGCTTCTATCGGAGTGCCTGTACCTTAACACCTACCCCCACCAACCCAAGCCTTCGCCCTTCCTTCTGCCCCAGCACTGGTTCAGCACCGTCCAGCAGCCTCGGTCCACATGTGCTCCCTGTCTTGATCTCTGGGTACCAGCTGGCAGTGATTGGGGCAGGGCCTCCACTCTGCATCCTCTCCCAGCAGGGGGAGTCTGGGGAGACCCACACTTCTGAGACCAAGTACCAGGGGAGGGGAAATGGACTGACTGGGCCTCATGGGTATTTGTGGGATATTGACTGCCTGCTTTCCCAACTGGCTGGTTTCCTCCATGACCAGAGAGGTACCAGGGGACCCTCTGGAGATTGGAAGTAGGTCTCATTCTCCTGGCCTTCCTTCCAGAGGGGTGGTGTCCTCTTTCTGGGTGGACATTTGTGACTCTGCCTTTTCTCCCTGGACGGTGCTGCTTCTCCCCAGGCCAAGCCGGGATCATGGATCCGGCCGACATGGCGACGGCAAAGGTAGGATGGAAATGCTGCCGGCCACACTGTGCGTAAGTGGTTTCGCTCTGCGAGTTCCGCCTTTGGTTCACTTTCTCTCCCCCCTCCTCTCCCTCAGCCCAGCACTCAGGAGCCGGCAGGGCTGTGTCAGTAGAGGGAAATGACCTCAGGAGAGGGGAGGGTGTGTCTTGTGCTACACAGCACACCTGTCACCTCTTATCCACACATCAGAGCCTGTGGCTGGAGGAGACTAGAAGCGTGGTCACGGCTAGGGCATTTGCCTGGACTCACTTTCCAGGCAAATCACTGTCTTTTTCTTTAGCTATTGCTCAGTTTTCTGTTTATCTTCATCCTGTCTGCTTTTGGCTCACCCCCATCCACTGTCTTCCTCCTCTGCCTCTTCCCGACTCTCCTGCTTCATGGGCTCATCCTACGGTCTCTCGACTTCTGTATTCCTTCCCTTACTATGGTGTAAAGGACCTGGGTGGGGTGTTGTGGTCTGGACAGCCTTGGGAGTGGAGACAGGTCATCCTGCAGCAGACATTGGCCTTGGGGCTGGTGAGGCTTTGGTGCCTGAGTGACAGGCGATGTCTCCTCCCCGAGCTCCTAGGAGCTCTAATGCCTGGCTGGGTGCTGTACCTGTGGTCTTGGATACACTAGAGGGCGTTGTTGAGTAGTGTTTTTATTCTGGACTCTCCTGGCAATTAGAATTTTGCTTTTCTGTGTATTTTTCCAAACAGGAGCCCGACCCATTGCTAGTAGATGGGGCGCTGGAGGAGTCAAGTCTCAATAGCCCCTCTCCAACCCCTGTCCTGTGTGTAAGGAAACACCTGTACTTTGGCCTTTGCTGGGGGCCTTGCTGTTTGGCGAGATGGCCGAGTCTCCATTCTCACAGAGATGGAAGACTCGAAGAGGCTCAGACATCTGGAGCAGGTTGGGTTCCCTGTGATGTGTATGGAAGAGAGTGTGAGAATGGAGGCCCAAGTAGCCAGGGTGCTACAGGCAGAACTATCTGGGCAGGTGTCTTGGAATCATTGACTTGAGTGATTCTTCCATTCCTCTGTGCTGTGTGACTGGAAGGAAGTTTCTTAACCTCTCTGAGCTTTCACCTTTTAGCCTATACGAAGGTGAAAGTGGCATTTTTCTGTTGTTCATATCGGACGAGATCTGTTGCACACTTGAAGAGGAGCAAGGGAAAGAACTCGAATGAGAACAGATCACCCAGGACTGCTTCTCTCCCTTCCTACTTTCATGAATACTTGAATAACCAACCAATACCTAGGATGGCGTAAGGCGCTGTGCTGTGCCCTCTTCCCTCTTGGCCGTGTGCATTGACTGTTACGGGAGGAGGCGTCTATGCTGTGTTTGGATCCAGAAGCGTTTGCTATACGCAGTTAGTTGTTCTGTTGGGATGCTGCTGTTCCTGATTTGTGTGATACTGAGGCCAGTGATCTAGCTCTTGAACCTGTAAATGGTTTGTCATCAACCTGCCGGCTTTTAGGGCATGATGGTAGGATAAAGTCTGGGCAAGGCGTGGCCTTGGGGACACCGGGGAATTCTGGAGTGAGTTCGGAGAGATGTGGTCATGTTGTGTCTATATTTGCATGCAGGGGCGGAAGTATACACCCTGTTTTTCATAGGCCTTTCTATACCTTACATCTCAGGTCGTCTCCAGTCACCTGCTGTAGAACTAGAACTCAACTGGATCCTTCCGAGGTTAGCATTTGCTTGCAGGCTCTGGACCACAAAGTTGCTGGAACTAAGACTGAGGACTTCTTTAACCCTCTCTGCTCCAAGCTCTTTGAACGGTTATTTCTTCCATCTTGGCTTGTGAACCATCAAGCCATGAATTGGCTTTATAGTACAAGGCCCGTGAGCCTCTTAGGCAGAGCATTACACAGTATAACCTATGTGGTTTTATGAAGACGTCACCTGTGGTTTCCATCAGTTCTGCAGAAAGCTTATAACTCAAAGCTGAGGAATCTTGAGGTGATTCAAGATGCTTTTGTAAAGAAGTTGGTTGTATAGGCCAGGCAGAGAGCCTGAAGCCAGATACAAAAAGACTAGGTTATGGCTGGATGCCCTGGACCCGTGAGAATGTAAAAAGCCCTCAAAGAGCTGAGTAAAAATTCATATTGTGACTCACGGTCTAAATACATGTAAATGCCCCCCTCTTACCTTAACCTGCCCTGTTTTATTTCTGAGTTGCTGCTTTCAGAATTGCCCCCAGCTCTAATGCTACGTTGCTACAGAAAGAAATAGCTTTTTGAGGAGGTGTGGCCAGGATACTGATGACAGCATCCTTTGATTCTGTTCATTTCCTGGAGGAGGGCTTGGAGGTGTGGCTTCACTTCCGGGAGGGAGTCTGGATTCTGAGGCTCCCTTCTCATCACACTGCCTGTTTTGTTTCTTTGAGGTTCCAGTTTAAGATCGAGGGATCTCAGGTCCTAATCTGTTAAGGTATATGAAGGATAAATTGCGCTAGGTTTTTGATCTCTTGAGAAGAGAGACTAGAAGCATTTATGGATCCTTCATTCAGGGAAGGTGTAATAAATGTCACTGTTGCAGCAGCAGAGACAGGTGTGGGGGTTTCAGAGAAGAATAGCACATGGCCATGTGGGTGGGTGCTCACTAGTTTTGGGGGAAGGCAGGTAAATAAGCAGATTATGGCATTACAAGATAATCACAGTCAGCTGGGTATGTTGGCATACACTTTTAATCCCAGTTCTTTGGAAGCAGAGGCAGGTGGATCTCTGTGAGTTTGAGGCTGGTCTGGTCTACATAGAGAATTCTAGAACAGCCAGAACTACATCACAGGGAAAGTCTGTTGTAAAAGCTGAAACAACAGCAACAACAAACAAAAAACAAAACAAAACAAAAAAATACAAGGCAATGAGGGCCAGTAGAGAAATGGCTATCCCTGAAGGAACACAGACATACTTTTTGATTGGGCAGGCTGGGAAAGAGGTGGTCAGAAGAGTGGTAACGGGATACATCATGGTGGGAGTGGAGTAGCTCTGACTGGAGGTACATGTTTCTGAGTTCAGGTTCTAGCATTTTTGTGAGTTTGAGTGAGTTACCTTGGCCTTGCGGGCCTATTCCTTTGTAAAGAAGGACACCCAAGCACAGAGCTGCCATAGAGATGCAAGGACATTGCAGAGTTCAGATGGAGGGTCACTAACGGCAGCTGCTCATGGAGGCCTTCTCAACAGTAGAGGAGACAGCAAGGGGGTGGCTCTGGGTTGGAGTTTAGCAAGCGTGTTAAAGTCAAGGCCGAAGACTAAATGAGAAATACAAGCACAGGATGGAAATGTATCAAGAGCCTCATAAGATACTGAGATAGCTAAAATACTGGGATAAGAACGCTGAGCTATCATCAGACCTGCTTAGGAAGCAAGACCCTCCCACTCCCTGGTAAACAAACAAAGATAGTTTCCTTATTTTGCTCCAGCTTTGATATTTTATTTACGTATCAATGAACAGTTCTTTTGATATAGAGTTTCATAGGATAGCCCAGGCTCTCCTGAAACTCAGTATGTACTTCAGACTAGCCTGAAATTCAAAATAATCGCTCTGCTTTAGTTTATCCATTGCTAAAATTATAGGCATGAACCATCATGCCTGGCTTATTATTTTATTTTTTAACATGTTGGTCTTTCTGTATTAGGCCAGGAACTCCTTGAGCACTGAGCTTAATGGTGTTTGTTTGTTTGTTTTTGTTTATGAGACAGGGTTTTTCTGTGTAGCCCTGGCTGTCCTGGAACTCACTCTATAGACCAGGTTGGCCTTGAACTCATAGAGGTCCATCTGCTTCTACCTACTGAGTGCTGGGATTAAAGGTGTGCACTACAAGCCGGGCGGTGGTGGCGCACGCCTTTAATCCCAGCACTTGGGAGGCAGAGGCAGGGGATTTCTGAGTTCGAGGCCAGCCTGGTCTACAGAGTGAGTTCCAGGACAGCCAGGGCTATACAGAGAAACCCTGTCTCAAAAAACCAAGAAAAAAAGAAACAACAACAAAAAAAGAGGAACACCAGTGGGTAACAAACACTGGCAGAAGAGAAACTTTAGCCAGAGTTTGGACCTAGGACTGGCTGGCCTTACAATCTAATTAAATGGGAGATGAGAGGGAAGGAATCTAAGGTAAGGTCTGTGTCTCTCAGTGGGTGACTTGATAATGATGCTGCCTTTCATTGAAGTATGACATCAGGGCAGAGTCAGGAGGTGTAGACCTGGAGTGAGATAATTTGAGTGCCATGAGCCATCTAGGTTAAGCTGTTCACAATGGAATTCTGTGTCTGAGGTCAAGGGAGTGGCTATAGATGCCCATAGAAACCTGGGCGTCCTCTGCTTACCTCCAAGGCATTCTTAAAGCATTCATGTCTCATTGGGAACCTCTGTGACCCAGATGGTATTGAAGGACAGAGACTGTCGGAAGACCCCATCTCAGTTCTCGGTCACCTGTAACTGATCACGAGGCCTTGGAGTCACAGAGGGAGACATTTCCAGATGGTTTTTTGAATGAAGGGTAACCATACTAAGATATAAAACGACCTCTGCCCCTACTTACATTGAAAAAAATAATTTAACTTGAAATTAAAAGGGAAGCCCTGTTGAAAATTAAATAATTAAATATATGGATCCTTTTGACATTTACTGGGTTGCTCTAACTATTCCCAAGCTCACCACGGATCCACGTACAATCACTCATCATGAGGTCCAGATATTGGGTCGGTAGCTTTAGTCCTAGCACTTGGGAGACAGAGGCAGGAGGATTTCTATGAGTTTGAGGCTGACCAGGGCAGTCAGGGCTACATTTCGAGACCCTGTCTCAAACCAAACCAAACCTATATCATGCTCCATACCAGCATTTGGGTGCCCTTGAACCATCAAATATGACCAGTGGCATACCATAAGAAGCAATAGGTTCATTTACTAATAGTGCTAACCACAAGACAAAGGAGGCTGAACTGTTAACTTCCTTGTAGTAGGCTGGTCTAATATCTTTTGGGATGTTGAAAGAATGTATCTAGTATCAGAACCCTTAGGTGATTCTAACACCACCCCCCCAAAACACACGCCACTGGCTTCCTTCTCCATCCTGTGCAGAAATAAGGAAATATCCTGAAGGTAGAAAGTAAGTCAAAATCCATACTCACTCAATTCAGTCTGCTCTATCCCGAGAAGCCTGCATTTATTGGCAGTGATGGCAGCAGTACACATTAAAACAGCACGATTTCTGGACCTGCCATGCAAGTAGGAAGTGCCTATCTCAGTAAAGGATGACCAACCAATACTGGGTACCATTTTTTTTTTTTTTGGCCAGTGCTATCAAATTAAGACCAGACTAATCGAGAAATAATTGTCACAAACTGACTTAGTGTAGGGTAGCTAAGCATCATCCCACCATGACTTGTCAGCTGATAAATTAGCACAATGTTTACAAACTGTTCGTTTTGAAAGACAGAGGTAGTATGTCTTGTTTAGATAGGCCTCTCCCTGAGAATGATTGTTTTAAACTTTGTTATTTAGTTAATGCTGTGTCTTATATCCTTTTTAAAGTTAAAGTCCAAGGAGGCCATTGGGCCTGTCTTTGCAATGTTAAGCCATGCCTGAGTCACGAGCATAGTACCCATTCAGTGAATACTGACCTAATAAATACCACACACAGAAAAGACACAAAAATACCTAGGTTCCTTGTAAATATTAATTCCGTGGGAATGCTATGTAAATAGTTGTTCTGTTGTATTGTTTAAGGCAATACAGATCCGTAACAATAGCATAAGAGGAAGAACTTGGAAAAGGTAGAGAAAATGCATGCCAGCAAGTGGAGCCGAGGAGCAGTTGGCTCTTCTAGTGCATGGTGGTAGATCTGTAGACACTGGTTAGAAATCTCCATGGAGGTTGGAACGCATTCATCACTTACTTGCTCCGTGTATGTTATGAGCTCCTGACTGCCTGGTGTCTCTGCTGCTGTCATTGCCCTTTTGAGTAGGTGATGGGTCTGAGGTTTAGAGAAATAAGCACACTTCCTTAAGGGCACATGGCTGTGAGGTATGGATTTGGACTAAAGTCTGATGCCAGAATCTGGTTGCTAAACCATAGTATACTCCCCTGGGACTAAGGCCAGTCTGGGGTCTGTTAGCTTACAGGCAGTACCATCAGGCTCCTCCCAGGGAACTAGCAACAACTTAAGGTCATTGTGTGCCAGGTGCACCAGGTGTGCAGGCCATCCCCAGCTCTCTCTCTCTCCCACTTCCCCCTACCCTCTCTTCCACTCCCCCCCCAATGCCTTTTCTCTCACCCTCTCTTTTTCTTCACTGTGGTCCCCTCTTCTCTACCCTCATGGCTCTGCTCCTGTCCGTCTGCCTGTCTATATGTCCACTCGTCTGTCCCTGCCCCTTCTCCAGATTCTCACTCCTCTCCCTTCTCCCAGTAAGCTCCCTTTATACCAGATCTGTTCCGTGAATAATTACTCAGGGGCATTGCTTGGCATGGGCCCGACAGGTGCCTGCTCACTGCATTATATTTCATGACACGGTCAGTTGAGACCGTGCCTCAAGGCTGGTTTTAGGAACACGACACTTCTTTGCCAACAAGAGATTCTTTTGCCATCTCCTTGGTGGGGAGACTTTGTAGAAATGAGTAACACTCAATTCATCTGTCCTTCTCGCCTCCCTCCCCCCTTCCCCCTGACCCCCATCGTAGTACTCATGTAGCTTAATTAAAAAGAGAGAACTCCTCACTTGGGTAGGAGAGCAGGCAGCAGCTGCTGTGGGTGGGTTGATAGGTGTTCCCTCCCCAGGGAATCAGAGTCTGTGAGGTCCTGCCTGACTTCTACCCGTGATTCACCTGGAGGCTCTTCTGAGCCTAGAGGAGTAGCAGGCTATTAATAGCTTGCCTGGTCCTTCCTTCTGGCATGGGACATGTGTGTCTCTGCTGTGTGTATAGTTACAATGCTGAAGGGAGGCCAGTGTCTCTTTCTTTGGTTGGTGGGGTAGGGTTTCTGTGGCTAGTCTGATGATCAGGCTCCGGCCTTCTTGGAGCTGCCCTTCTGTCTATGAGGAGAAGAGGTCTTAGGAGTCAAGACACGGGGATATGTTAGACATGTAGATAAACCAACCTTGAGGCAACAGGTGGGCCTTCGGGAAGTGGGAGTGGTTTTGGAAGAGGATGAGAACATGGGATGGATCTTCTTTGGTGTGGCATGAAGGTTGACTTCTTTGAGCCAGGGACATTCTTGTGTCCATTAAACCAACTTTTTTGGAAGGGGAGTACCAAGCTGAGTGTCACAGTTTACCCTTTTAATATTAGTACTCAGGAAGCAGAGGTAGGAAGATAACTTCAAGGCTAGCCTGGGCTACCTTCCTTGTCTTAAAAAAAAAAACAGCAACAACAACCAAAAACTAAAGCAAACAAAAAACCAGGTATGTCAAGAGCAGGTGAAAGAAAGAGAAGCTTAGGTGGGGTCTCAGCCAGCACGGGCGTAGCTGATCGTCCCTGTGTCACCAGGCAATAGAGGGTCCTAGGCTAGAGAAGGCAGAGGTCCTGTGGTCCTATGTATCCCTTTATCTTTCAGATTTTCCCCATTTTTACCAATGACTACCGTCTTAGTTATTTTTCTCCTACTATGAAGAGACACCAGGACCAAAACAACTAATAAATAAAGAGTTCCTTGGGAGCTTGCTTCCATTTTCAAAAGGTTAAAGTCTATGATCGTCTTGGAGGGGAGCATGGCCACAGGCAGGTAGGACACTGGAGCAACAGCTGAGATCTTTTACACCTGATCTGAAAATAATGAGGCGGAAAGAAACAGCAGAGAAAGAGAGCTAACTGGAAATAGTATAGGATTTTTAAGAGTTCAAAGTCCACCCTGATGACACACCTCTTCTAACAAGGCCACACCCCCTAATCCTTCCCAAACAGTCTGACCCACTGGGAACCAAGTATTCAAATGTATGAGCCTACAGGGGCCCTTCTCATTTAAACTTCCATGACAGTTTTTCTTGAACTTGCTCAGGAGCCTAGTCCCATGCTAGCTATTCTGCTTCTCAAACCTACCAGTGTCCAAGTCTCTTGTGTAAAGTGGCATGCTTGTATATAACATGTACTCATATTAAGTCATATCTAGGTTACTTATAGTGCCTAATGCAATGTAAACGGTTGTTATGCTGCATTGTTTGAGGAGTGAAGTCTGAGCATGTTCTGTAACCATGCAGCTTTTTCTGAGAATGTTGTATCCATGGCTGGTGGAGTCTTGCATACAGAGGGCCTGCTGTGCCACTCACCCAGGAGCGAGTGGTCCTTGGTAATGTTGTGATCAGAACCGGACATCACCAACCCTGGTTTCTTCCTTTAATAAATGTTAACCCTTTCCTGTTTAACTGTTTAATATTTAAAACTCTTTCCTGGGTCACATTGAGGTTCCCAAGACACTATGTGTGTGCCCCCACTTAACATTCTGGAGTGGCGTGTTGCCTGTCCTTGGCAGCCCGGTCCTGCTTTCCCTTTCCTGGGAGCAGGATGGAAGCTAGAGTTGATCGGAGTCTGGTTTTGGCTTGGATCCTGCGGTTGTTGCCTGAAGGAGCATTCTGGATTAACAGATTGCAAAGGAGGAGCAGAGCCGGAAGTGATTTTGTCCTTTTTCTGAGAAAAAAAAAAAAAAAAGAAAGAAAAGAGTCAACTTCAAGAAGATCTATGTGAGTCCTTAGGGTCACAGAGGCGGAAGGGAACACAGACACAAGAAGCCTGGTTTACTTTGCCCATGGGTTCATCAACCTCTCCCAGTCTCCTGCAAGCACCGGCTCCTGGGCTGTGGGGCTAGAGGGCTGGGGTGTGCACCAAGGGTACTGAGGACAAGGTGGGGGGGGGCAGTGCTCAGGAGGCTCCAGGCTGGGAGCTGACACAGATGGACAGAGCAGAAGGCAAGGCCAATGCCTACAGCCCACACAGTCACCCCAGAGCCTGTGACTAATAGTGGCAGAGGGTGGGAGTGGTGAATGCTGAGGCAGGGGGAGGAGGGAAGGGGAGGGACAGGGAAGCGGTAGGGAGCACCTGATCAGTGCAGCCCTGGCCATCTGCCGGGCCCCTCACACAGCCTCTATTGACTGCAATTCGGAGTTTGGAAGAGGATTCTGGCGAGGGGATGAGGAGGAGGTTCGTTGTTGAAATGGAGTGTTTGGGAGGCTGCGCCCTCCCCCCAACGCTCCTCTCTTGCTTGCTTCCTGACCTCCCCCCCCAAAAAAAAAAGCTCCTTAAATATAACACTCTGGGCGCCTGATGACTCTCCTGCCTGAGCTTGGAGCTTTGATTCCCCAGCGTGTGACTGCAGCACCGCTCTGCCCCAGTTTTGTCAGCAACTAGAGGCACGCTGCTCTGACTGCGATGCTGCTGCTGCTGCTGCTGTGGCTGCAGCTAGCTCTGCTGCCCTGGAGAAGGAATGAGCAGAGGAACTGTGACCAGAGCCTGAGAACTCCGAGATACAAGGAGAGCTTCAGGGATCTGGCTTTCTGTTTTCTACTCCAGATACAGAACTATTTGGAGTGACTTAGCGAGAGGTCAGGTTGTGAGGAGGCCCAAGCCTCTGCTGTTGGGGAAGAACCCCCCACCCCCACCCCAACCCCAAGGAGGTGAAGTCAAAAGTCTTGAATTCTCCCTTGAGTTATTCTAGTTGGTCAAATCCTTGCATGGACCCTAACTCTTAAGTACAGTTTCTGGACTTGCTTTGGCTAAGAGTCTTGGGTGTATGGAGATTGTCTGTTTCAGTTGAATGGTGACCTCTGTTACATTTCCAGTCCCTATATGTGGATGAGGCAAGAAACTCTAGTCATTGATTTGTAGGGTAAGACAGTAAACAGCACCAGGGCTTGGAAGGGGCCAAGACCAGAAAAAAAAAAGGAATCAAGACAGATGAAATAAACTTTTTAACTCAGTAAAGTTTAGAAGAATCACCCAGGAAACTTAATAATACAAACCAACTGTATGTTGATCCAATGGGTATCTGTGAACACAACACCAAACAAGTTCTGAAACATGAATAATAAAATACCATCATGGTTAGACCTCACCCCGTGGATGTGGCTGTGGGCTCTGGTTCCTCTGTTACCCTAAGCATGTTTTTATAAGCATTGACTACGGTATTTACCAGGGACATACATACAAAAGAGTATTTAAAAGAGACATAAAATACTCAGTGACAAAGAGGAAAAGCACATCTCATTGTCATAGTCTGATTTGGGGGGGAAAAAAAAGAACAAAATGCAAATCAGGCATACAGCATTGAGAAGAGCAAATGAGCTTCTATTCGCTCACATCATTCTCTTGACCAACTTTTTGAAGGGCTTGCTATTCTCTTTGTCGCTTGCTGCTTTGTTCAACATCAAGGCTTAGGATTCGTTTTTTTTTTTTTTTTATTGTGCGGATCTGCGTTTCATGTATTCTTTTTGTTTACGGACGAACGTATAAAGATCTCCGCTGACTTCCTTTCTGGTTCAGTGTTGTGTTTCCGTGATTTATCTGCTGTGTTGTAAACGACAGTACTGTGCATCTTCAATGCCCTATAACATTCTGCTTGAAAATACCTTGCAGGCAGGGTCTTCGTCATTGCATGCTGCGTGTTTACTCTCACGTAATTCCCCTTCATCAGTGTAGTACCGTGACCCATAGCATTTATAGGGTAGGGATACACTTGTTCAACCTCTCCTGTCATTCAGGAGTTGAGTCAATATGCCGTTCTGCTAGTTCTTCCTCAATACTTGATATTGTTTGATGTCAGAATTTTGGCCAGCCAGGCTCAGTGGCATATGTCTTTAATCCCAGCACTCAGGAGGCAGAGACAGGGTAATCTCTACGAGTTTGAGGCCAGCGTAGGCTACAAAATGGGTTCCAGGACAGCCAGAGCAACATAATAAGATCTTGTCTTAAATAAACAAGCAAACAAAAACAAATAAAATAAATTAAAATGAGTTTTGACCCATCAGTTGGGTCTGTAGTAGCATTATATTAGTGTTCCGGATTTGTATTTTCCCAAGTCCTCAGAAAGGAGAAGACCTCTTCACATGTTCATTATTTCCTCTTCTGAAAGCTCTTATTCCACTTTTTTCCCATTTCCCTTACGTTTATTTCTCATGAATTTTTGAGAATTTTTAGTAAATGTCTAAACAGTCCTTTTCTCAAATTATGTTGCGTGCATTTTCTCCTGGCAAATCATTTGTGCCCTCCTTCCCCCAACTTTCCTTTCAATGACTAGAAGTTGGCCGTTTTAAATGTATAATTCTTTTCTTTTGCAGGGTGTGTGTGTGTGTATGTGAGAGAGAGAGAGACAGAGAGAATGGAGAGAGACAGAGAGGCAGACAGGGGAGAGAGAGACAGAGAGGAAAGATGAGAGAGAAAGAGAGAGAGAGACAGATGAGAGACAGAAAGAGAGAGAGAGGCAGAGAAAATAGAGACAGACAGAGAGGGGGAAAGACAGAGACAGAAAGGCAGACAGAGAGGGAAGAGAGAGACAGAGAGAGAGACAGAGAGAGACAGAGAGAGAGAGACAGAGAGACAGAAAGAATATAAATTGTTTAGGAGACTTTTAGACTAATCACCGAGCTGATAGGATCCCTTTGAGGACCTGTCGTTGTTATTCTTTGTTGCGGATCAAGGTTTAGGACTGGCCTTAATCCTAATAAAGGAATAATTAGGATGAGACGTGGGCAAACAGGGGCCTGGGGGCACCTGCTGTACCAGGCATGTGAGGTATAGCCAAGCGGGGGCCTAGCTGGGCAAGGCCACTGTATTACAAAGTCTCCTTCAAAACCTCACTCCTAGTGGGCTTCTCCAGTATGGCTCTGTGCTTTGAGGCCATGAAAACTGAAAGCCAGGATTGTTTTTGCCATCACTAACTGTTTGAGCTTTAGATAGTCCTACCATTTTGGGTTTTGCCAGTACCACAGGCATTTAAAAATAATTTTCTTTTTGGCTCTCTGTTTTCTAGTCTGTGTGGTCATCTTGCAAGATAAGGGTGTCTTCAGAGCCTAGTCTTCTCTAAAATAATTTATGCCCTTCCTGAAACATGAATATTATAGAGCAGCCAGCCTGTGGAGAGGCAGGCGGCATCTGGGGAACTCGTACCAGAGTGCTCCATTTCCCAGGGAGGAAACTGCTCTCAGCATACAGAATGCTGTCTGTGAAGAAGGAAAGGCAGGCAAGTCCACAAGATGAGCATTTATCTATCTCTCAAGATCTCCATGATTAATTTATATCAGGGATGTGCCATGTTCCATGTCTCGTCGGCCATGTTCGGATTCTTTATGGACTGAAAAGCATAGCAGTGGTTTCTAGAACACTAGGAAAAGGTGAATCTGGGGGGTGGGGGAGAACTGGCATCCATCCCACCAGGTTCCCCTGTCACACACACTGGCACTCAGCATTCTCAGGAATGAAGAGGTTGCCTCGGCTTAGACTCTTTGTCCGTATTTTATGTCCTGGCCTAAATGAATTCTTTTAAACCAGCCCATCTGAGAGAAAAGAGGTGTATTTGTGTGTGTATGCATGCATTTGTGTTCTTGCAGGCTTATCTGTAATTCATATGTGACCTCATATGTTGAGGGTCTTCCTCTGTCATTTTCTTTTTTAAAGATTTTATTTGTTTATTTAATGTATATGAATACATTGTATGCTGTCTTCAGACACACCAGAAGAGGGCATCAGATCCCATTACAAGATGGCTGGGAACCACCACATGGTTGCTGGGAATTGAACTCAGGACCTCTGGAAGAGCAGTCAGTGCTCTTAACCGCTGAGCCATCTCTCCAGCCCCCTCTGTCATTTTCTACTGCAGTTTTTTTGTTTGTTTGTTTGTTTTTGGTTTTTCGAGACAGGGTTTCTCTGTGTAGCCTGGCTGTCCTGGAACTTACTCTGTAGACCAGGCTGGCCTAGAACTCAGAAATCTGCCTGCCTCTGCCTCCCAAGTGCTGGGATTAAAGGCGTGGGCACCACCACTGCCCGGCTTTCTACTGCAGTTTTTTGAGGAAGTCTCTCAATGGACCTGGAGTTCATTGATTGACGATCTGGCCAGCAAACCCAGGGATCTGCCTGCCTCCATTTCCCCCCAGCACTAGGATTCCAATATAAACATCTGTCCTGTAGGTCCTTCTGCTTAGGCAGAACGTTCTTTATTCCTTTCTCCATGGAGCTGTGTCCTTGCCCTGAGAGGTTTTGGTTTTGTTTTGTTTTTTTGTGTTTTTTTTTTTTTTTTTTGTATGAACATATATAGGAATTGGGCTTGAAGTTTGACATGATAATATAATATTTATATCCTAAAGTTGCATCTTCCTGGCTGCTTGGCATCAGGCATACCCTTGTTATTGGTCAGCTGTACTGTCTGAGATGCACCCTGGCAGATACCTCAGTGTGTGAATGCACAATCACAAGTGTGTACCTACCACACCCACCTCCCCAGCTGGTGACACAGGCCCTCCATGTACTCTCGTTGGTAGCTGTAAAAGAGGGTTTCTATGGAGCTTCCCAAAGTAGCTGATGACCAAAGACCAAAGAACTTTAGCTCTTCCAGAGATGTGTTTCTAGAGAGTAACGTTTGGGGAACTCTGGTCTGGTGTTGAAGTGTCCCCCATGATTGGAACAATAGGACCAATGAGAAGATTGACATCTATATAGAGGACTATCAGTGACATTAGCCTATAGGCTGGCTCATGGGATGACATTACCAAGTCATGAGGAAAAATCAGTACATTTTGGGAATCTGGTATACTTCATCAATTCCCATGCTGGATGTATGGCCTGGATACAATAAGGCCCAAGGATCCTTAAAATCACAATTGGCAATATTTTTAGGGTCCTAGTGTCATTTGAACATCACCATGGGGCATGGGGCTGTGCACGGAGGGAAATTCCACCAGTCATGGCTCTTTGGCTATCATGTCCCGAAAGGGATCCTAGATCAGGGTCCTTGAGAGTTTCTTCTGTGCTGGTCAAATGTTGGAGGGAGACAGCGATGATGATTTGAGCGTTAGTTTAAAGTCACATCAAGGAAGCACTTACTAACAAGAGCCCTCTTGCTAAAAAGGCCTCCCATTCAGGGCAACATTACACTGAGGGGAGGAGATTCCCATTCCCTGCCTTCCTGGGGGGTCCCCAATAGAAAGAGGGCAGTGGGTGATAAGCAGCGCGTGCCCCATGACAGTTCGCAGCGGGATTGCATGTCTGTGTTTGTTGAGAGCGTTACCTTAGAAAATCGAGCTTGGGTGATAGGACTTTAGCCCAGGCAGGGCTGTAGAGTGTTTCGGGCCAGTTTTAGTGGAAAGGCTTATTATGGTTCAGCTGAAGGTTGCTATTTCATAATTAATCTCCTCTTTGTTCTCTTTCATCCATTCGTATTACTGACCCAGATAATGGATAATAGGTGGGAGGCCAGAAAGGAGCGAGTGGTACAGCCAGAGAAGCGGTTGGAGTGAGAACCTCCAACCAGAGTGGATTTGGGGAGCTGCAGGCATTTCCCCACTTCAAGTTCAGAGTCTACATTTTTATTTTATTTTATTTTATTTATTATTTTATTTTATTTTTTTCTCACTTAGTGAGAGTACCTAAGTCTGTTTGCTGCTTGGGTTGGTGATGGTGTGTTGATTAAGTTCCAAGTCAGGCCTGGCTGTTAGGGCCACCTTGACAGGATTCCTGACTTCAGGTGACTGAAAGGCTGCTCTGCCACTCAGAGCTGCTCACCACATGTCCTGGTCATGTGGGCAATGTCCCCAGTAGGAGCAGAGAACTGTGAGTTCTCTGTGCTCAGAGCTAACTGCTTGGGAGCTCAGAGCCTGCTGGCTGCCCCAGCTTGCTTCCTTGGGAACTGACAGTTCTACTTAAGGTGGTTTTGAGCAGCCTGTCATGGGAAGGTGTACTAGCTAGGATCTTCAGGTGTGTTCAGCTCAGAAATCCTAAGGTTGTCCAGGACCCCTTCCCGGCCAAGGGTGTGAACTATTAACTCACCTGGTTAATATTGTTGGGGGCCTGTGACTCTATCCCTCTTCTGAGTTGTTTGCCTCTTGCCTCTTCCTTCCTGGTACTGCAGTCCTCCATGCAGCACACCGATTCCTGTCATCGTTGGTGATCTGTCCCATTCTGGGACAAAACGTGTGCTGTGTCTTTAAATGGGCGGAAGTGGCTGGCGGTGCTTTGCTTGGGTACTGCATCGATTAGGAGATTACATGGAGCTGCCGCCTGGGGGGAGGAGAGTGCAGGTTCTGCTAGGTCGGTGCTCTGATCCTCCCCGGCCCTCCTTGCCTTTCCTCCCGGAGGCTGCTCACTGCCGGTGGGAGGTGAGGGTGGGTGGCTGGCGGCCAGCCTGACTGTGTGTGGATGCAACTCCAAGACTCGCTCAGTTCAGGCTTACCAGAGTACCCATCCTCATCAGAGACTGGCAGTGGCCGTAACAGCCAGGGCAGCCGGCTCCAGCCTGGGGCTGGATTTGCCCAAGCTGCCCTTGGTCTCTGAGCCCAGCTGAGAGCTGGGAGGACAGTGGGAACAGAAGCAGGGATCTCTCTCTCTCTCTCTCTCTCTCTCTCTCTCTCTCTCTCTCTCTCTCTCTCCCTGTCCCTCTCAAGTCACATTACATGGGATTCTGTTCTTTTGGGACTTCGTCATCTTTTCCACTATGTCCTGGGACCTCCGGAGCTGTGACAGGGATGCAAAGGACACGGTCAGTGGATTCTCGTGACTGTACTAATGAAAGGATTCAAGCTCTCCTGGTAAGTGGAGGACGGATAAGTGTGACCTCTTCCATCTTTCTTCATCTATGTGTTCCGCCAGCCCTCTTCAGAGGTCTCCTTGAGGCAGGCCTGTCTCACTGGGTGGGCAGCAAGGTGTTCGAGCCGGGGATAACCAGTCCTGAAGTTGGAGTACCTGGCTCAGCTAGCACCCACAGGGCTGTGGTATTTTCTCCGGCAGGGGTTTGTAGAAGTTGGGAGGCTATGGAGAGAATCTCATAGAAGCTGAAAAAGCCTCCCAACTTTGAGGGGTCGGGTGGTTGTCCACAAAGATGGAACTTTATATAAAGATGCTTTGCCTGTGTCTTGCACTTGTTCTGGGCTGGGAGCCTTGACTGTCTCCCTGGGGAGCGTTTTCCTTGTCATCACCCTGGGGTTAGCCACAGCTGAGGCAGCCTCTGACCTCTCTGGGAGGCCTTTCCCTAAGGAGAGAGTGGTAGGGACTGGGCCCCATCTTCTAGGATACCCAGGTAAGGAAGGAAGGGTGCACTTGTGCCTTGGGGCTTCGCAAGTGTTTGACTCTTGCTGGGATTAATATTGGGGTATGGAAAGAACTTCTGCTGTGCAGTGTGTGGGGATAGTTGTATTCTCGCTGCAGCCGTAGGCAGAGTATTTTTACCTTCTATTTTAAAACTAAAACCCTTACTGTTCCCTCTTCTCCTTTGATCCACTGAGGACCAGATGGGTGGGGGGAACTGGCTTTTTTGTCTGCTTGAGAAACTGCAGATTTTGCCCGGAAAACTTTGTCCTACCAGGAATCTGGTACCCCCCCGCAGGGCAGCCTGTGCAGCCACCCAGGAGGAGAAAGGCTCCCGGGGTTAGGGAGGGAGGGCGCTTTAACTCCTTGAAGAGGGTGGAGGAGAGGAGAGGAGAAAAGCTTGGGGAAGCTCCCTGCAGGAATGCAGCCTACCTTCACTGTGGACTTGAGGTCCAAGCTGGCTGGGGTAGGGGAAGGGCTTTCCTATGGGTGGCAGGTTGATCTTTAGAGTCAGGGATAGGATCAGGCGCTTTAACCAAGGAGTCTTAGCCTGGCTTCAGGTCACTAGAAGCCCTACCCAACCCCCCCTCCCAACCCCCCAACTCCAGTAAAGTGTAGCGTTCCTGCTGCAAACAGGAGCATTTTTTAGAGGGCCTTGAGAAGGACGGAGAGTGGAGCTCAGTTCTGCAAGATTAGCTCATAATAGCTGCAAGCTCCCGGAGAAGAAGAGGTGGCCGCTTAGCATTGAGTTGCTTCTCTTAACATTGGGTGCTAGGGTGCTGGGTCCTTGGGCTAAAGCCTCTCCTTTGAGTTTGAGACAAGGAAGTACTGGCCCTACAACTATCCTTGCCCTTGCTATCTTAAGGGGTTTGCCTGTCCCACTGTGTGGTAAACTGTCTCTTGTCATCAGCCATTATAGGCCCACATGGGTAGTCAGAGCTGTGCTCATTCCTCAATAGAGTAAATCCAGGCATCTCAGGAAAGTGCAGGTACTTCCGGAAGCACCAAGACCCTGGGCTCTTTATCAAAATCACTCAGCACCTTTCTTCCCCTGTTGTCAGCATACTCAGCTTGGGACCTAGGCACACTGACTGTCATTCAGATGAGACATCACTTTCACACAAGCGCTTCTTGGCTCAGCTTGGCTTGGTCCCTCAGGGACATGCAGAAATGTTTGCCTTTGAAATCTGTCTTGATGCATTTCAACGAGGAGAGCGGTGCTCAGCTGAGAGCTGTAATTGGCCAACCTTGTCTTCTTCAGATGAACGGAATCGGGAGAGATTTCTGTCATTTACGCCAGTCTGGATGCTGTTCCATCTGTGACCTTCTGTCTCATAAACGATAGACACATTAGTCCACTGTGTTCCCCCTCTTTGCAGTTGTGTGGTGGCTGTTTTGGGCACGAAGTAGCGGGCTCCCTTTGCCATTCCATGTTAGGTGTGCCCTAGTCCCAAGAGGCAAGATGATAACCGTCTTGTCTTGGGTAATACTGTCTAAATGGAGGAGAATGGGTTGAGCAAACTTTCTAATGTTTGGAATCATCTCTAGGAACGTTCTAGGATTCCTCCTATGTATAGGTGACAGAAAAATGGCGGTACTTATGCTCATACTCGAAGTAAGTAGTCCTCTACCACTTACTGAGATTTGCGTTGTGTCAAGTTCCATTTTGCATGTATTAGCACAGGCTGGGCAGTACTACAATTATGCCATTTCTGTATGGCATAATTATGCCCCCCATTTTCTATAGGGTCAGGTTGCAGCAATCCACCTGTTCTTGGTGACTCTTGCACCCTACTTTCTCTGTATGTAAGACCTCTATCATGTCCCTTTCCCTGATGTCTGATGTCTCATTAGGTCATTTAACTAGATTTTGAACATTATAGAAAAGTTATCTCTTGATTTGATTCGTACTATATCCCAACGGGAGTATGTGTTCTGTTTCGACAAAATGTCTGTTCTGTGTTGGAGCTAGGAAAACTGAGGCCTAGAGTCATAAACTATTTAGATTAAATTTATGTAACTCGTTCATGAAAGGGTGCAGTGTGCCTTCACCAATATAAGTATATAAGCATATGCTTGTATGCCCGTCTGTGTATATGTGTACTTGCTCTGTGTATGCCTATCGAGGCCAAAGGTTAGCATCTGGGTGTCTTCCTCAATTGCTTTTGGCCTTATTCTTTGAGACCAGTTCTCTTCTCTGTATCTAGAGCTAAAATTTAGGCTAGGCTGGCTGTCCAGTGGGCTCAGGGGATTCAGGGTTAGCCATGCTGCAAAATGCGTGGACCACTCCCAACTTTTTACATGGGTGCTGGCTGGGGATCCAGACGCAGGTCCTTGTGCTCCTATGGCAAGTCTTTTACCCACGGAACCATTTCTTCAGCCCTCTCATAAGCAGAGGACAACCATCATAATAGCAAGACGTTTCTCTGTTGAGAAGGTTCAAGGTCTCCTAGTTCATCTACTCACCCATTCCTTCTTTTTATAAATGTTGATTAGGTTTCCATTATTTGTAACCCTTTGCCTAGGAATGGGGTCGTTTAAAGTGTGTAAACAAGTCATTCATGACCTTAATCTTCTAGAAAACAGTTCTCTTGCACGTAGAATAAGCCCCCCCCCCTTTCCTGCACACATAGTATAAGTCAGTCAATGCTATCGGCCAGATAAATGCAACCAACAACTCTAGGAACTGATTTCTGCTGGTGGAGCTACAGAGCATGCTCTCAGAGTAAATGGCCTAGGAGGACGCTTGGATCTGGATTGTTTGGTAAATAAAGTCTTCTTTTACACAGCAACCTCCCATAACTCACACAGTTCCAAGGTTGTTATAGGTGATGCGTTAGGTTAGAGGTTTTCACTGTGTGTGTGTGTGTGTGTGTGTGTGTGTACCTGACAAGTGACTGCATCAGAAGAGAAATCCTCCACCTTATTTCTCCTTTATGAGGGAGGAGATTGACTTCAGTTGGTGGCTGTAATTTGGTGAGATAGGGGAAGAAGCCATAAGGAGGTGTTCTGAACAGATGAATACGGCTGTGGCCAGTTGCGGAGGGAAGTTTCTTACTATGGAAGCCACTGTTCCTCTGTCTCCACATGGCTGCTCCTCCCTGCTCACTCTTAGTAATGTAAAGTTACCTCTAATTCCCTTAGAGCTTCAGAACAGAGCTCAGTTTTGGGAGGCCACTTTCTCCAGATTGCTGTCCTCACCATGGCCCTGACCCAGCGGACTGTGCAACATCTGTAGGATCCCTCCCCCCACCCCCCAGCTCCTTCCTGTCCCTCCCTGCTCTTCACATCTGCTGGGGTCCATGGTACAGGCGACACAGAGCCCAAGGCTCGCATAAACCTTCGGAAAGTCAGTGTAGGGGAGTAGCTGATTTTGTGAGAAAAAAAAAAAATTAAACAAAACCAACCAACCAACCAGTCAACTAAAGGTAAGAGGACAGTTGACTGGTTGGTTGGTTGGTTTTGTTTAATAAAGAACTCAGTTCTCACCTTGGAAGTGCATCCCTGCCAGTTCTTTATTTTTATTTCTTAAATTGGCAGATGTTAGGTCTCAAACGTGGGACAAATGGCTACTGAGGTGCGTATTTTAACAGGCGTGAGGACAGATGAGCTTGTGTGACGCATTCTTACCCCTGATTTAGGAATGAGAGTTCTCCTCTCCGCCACCCCAACCTGCGTGCGATTTCTTCCCAGGTGACTGGATAGTCAGTCCACTGACTGGCTTTTGTCTTCATTTTCCCAGCCATTAATGGCCAGCCATGTTTTATGGACACCAAAGGTCAATGGTTCATTATTCTCTTTCTTTTTCTATCTGTTAATAAATGATTTCCTGTTTCGTCCCTATCTCTTGTCTAGACCACATACTTATCTTTTGAGGGTCTTCCTGGGAAAGATGGGCTGTGAAAGACAAGGGAGCCCAGCGGGGACCTCCACACACCTCCTGTACCTCACAGCCTGACCTCACAGCCTTTGAGAGGCTTCCTAGAAGGCAGGCAACAAAGAAGGCTGGGGTCTCTCAGTGGCTTGAGAGAGGATTCATGAGTGGGAATCTTGTTACTACCTTTTAGCCTGCTGTGGGCTTGGGTAGGGAATTTCTGTTTCCCTTAGGTGGTGATATTCTTTTGAAAGCGGGGCATTAAATGCCAGTGCTGGGTAGACTGGTTGTCTCTCAGCTTCTTTTTTTTTTTTTTTAACAAATGGTCTAGGAAAAGGCCACAGTTTTTATAGAGCGGTAGCATGTGCTCTAGACTGTTGGAGTACTTCTTTAGCCGGCAGGGGATATTGAAAAAAAAAAAAAAACAAAACAAAACAACAGACCTTCATTTGAGAGTATTAAATATTCATTTACAAACATCGCACCACAGGCGTGCCCTCTGATGAACATTGAGATTTATCTTCTCATTCTACGGGAAGGAGTTAGGTTTCCTCGTGTTCAGGGCCCTGAGTGCTAGTCATCTAAGATTTAAATCTCCTGAGAGACAGACAGCCCAGGATGCTGAGGGAATCTGATGCTATGGGTTTCTTCAGATGATAGACTGTTCTCATGTCACCCAGGATTCTACAATGGGCCAACAATAAACATCACTTGCTTTTCTGTGTTATTGCGGTCACAGTCATTCTTTTTTTAGAAAGCATTTGCTGTCATACAAATCAGGTGATGGGTACCCAAGGTATCAAAGCCCTTGGCTTGAACCCTTTTCTCCTGTTTTTTTGTGAGATTATTTCTAGAAAAGATAATTATTGTTTCTGGGGAAAGAACTTGAAGACAAAATACCTCTCTGACCTTGCTGAATTGTCCATAAGGCTGGGCATTTTTCCTTCAGTGACCTCTTAAATGAAGGGATGCAATAAACTGGGTAATGCTTGGTGACTTCACACTCATTTAGAAAAAAAAAAAAAACAAAAACCCTTTTTTATTATATCCATTTATTTACATGTGTGCACGTGGAGGTCAGAGTCCAACCTGCAGCTGTACTCTTTTTCTCCATGTGGATTCTGGGGATTGAAGTCAGGCTAGACCAGCAAGCTCCTTTAACTGTCTTTAACATCCTTCCAGACATTCTTTTTTTGTCTGTCTGTCTGCCTATCTGATCTATCTAATGTATGGTATGATGTGTGTGTGTGTGTGTGTGTGTGTATGTGTGTGTATGTGTGGTGTGTATGTGTATATGTGTGTGTGTATGTGATGTGTGTTGTGTATATGTGTGATGTGATGTGTAGTGTATGTGTGTGTATGTGTGTGTGTGTATATGGTGTAGTATGTGTATATGTGTATATGTGTGTGTGTATGTGTGTGTGTATGTGTGTGTGTATGTGTATATGTGTGTGTATGTGTATATGTGTGTGTATGTGTGTATATGTGTTGTATGTGTATATGTGTGTGTGTATGTGTGTGTATGTGTGTATGTATTATGTGTGGTTGTGTTGTGTGTGTATGTATGTGTGTGTGGGGGTTATACATTTGTATACTGGTGAGTTCACCTGTTGAGACCACAGGTCTAGCATCAGGTCCATCCTCATAGCATCCACCTTCCATGTGGGAGAGGGTCTCCCTGAAACTGAAGCTCACTGTTTGAGCTGGACCGACCGACCAGCAGCTCCCAGATTTTGCCTATGTCTGGACGTCTCAGAGCTGGGATTATAGGCAGCTGTGTCCTTCTCTATCAGGAATCTTCTAGAGACCAGACTGTCAGGCTTATGCAGCAAGTACTTTACCCACAGAGCCTACTGTCTATTTTTTGGCTTTGCTTGCAGAGAGCCATTGCGTTAAACTGAGGAAAAGCAGATTAGGTCAAGATAACCACTCCAGTTATTTCACCGTTTATAAATTTATTTTATGATCAGTCCAAGTCTCCTCAGGTTCTAGTCCACACTGTCCTTAGGCATGGTTCAGCACTACAGGCCGTTGAGTCTTATGGAATCTCCTCCATCGTTACCATGACAGGAAGGACAGCGTGGGGCTTACACTCTCCCTAATGCTTGTCACACAATGGTCAGAGGCAGTCACATGAGCCCGGTTGACTGGTTGACTGCAGGACACCTGGAGACTATGGACTTCTGAATGGAGAAGGGGGTGAGCTGGGACTCCTAAGGCAGCACAGAGCCCTATAACTGGGAATGGCTCAGAATAATGCTGGGACGAGAGCCCTGCATTAAGATACTGAGGAAGAGCCTCTAGCTGTGGCCATCCAGGTTGTCTTTGGGTTGCAGCTCGTTTTTATTTTATTTTTGTACACACTGCAAGCCAAGGTTATCCCAGTGCATTTGGGTTTTACTTTTAAAAATATTTTATTTATTTATTTTTTATCTTTTATTTTATTTTATTTGGTTTTTGAGACAGGGTTTCTCAGTGTAGCCCTGGCTGTCCTGTAACTCACTCTGTAGACCAGGCTGACCTCGAACTTAGAAATCCGCCTGCCTCTGCCTCCCAAGTGCTAGGATTAAAGGCATGGCCACCACTGCCTGGCTTTATTTATTTTTTGACAAATTCATACCCTAGTACATTTTTCATTTTGTTGCTTTATAATGTTAGGGATTGGACCAGGGCACCAGACCATGGAGTGATGTCTACAGCTCTCTTTTGTTTGTTTGTTTGTTTGTTTTTTTTTAAATCCTATAATTGCTTGTTAGAATGGTCTTTGAATTCACTTCAGTAGCCCAGGCTGGTTTTGAACTTATGATCTTCCTATCTCAGCCTCCTGAGCAGCTGGGATCATAGTCCTTCCCTGTCAGGCCCAACTTTCTGTGCATTTAAAAATGACTCAAGAAATGAGAAGGGCAAAATGACATGTAGAAATTAGATGATATCCCATCTACTTTTTTGAGGACTTGACACAGCCATTAGGTCACAGACGATCCATGACTTGCACGCTATAACACAGAGTGAAACACTGTTGACAGAGGCCTGTGTCCTGCAAACCTGGGCCCTTAATAAAAACGGTTGCTGCTCCAAGATGAGGTAAATACAGTTCTTGAGAGCAGCATACTGCTAATGTTTGTGGGGATTCTTTTTCACTAACAATATTATTCCAGGAGCTTTATTTACCAGTGATGATGAAGACAGTGCTAACAATAGGGTATACTTACGTGAAAATTTGCTGCAAGACAGGTTTTTCGTTTTAAAATTTGAGACAGGGCCTGCTACATCTTTCAGGTCTATGTTGCTAGCTTTGAATTCTCAACCTTGCCCTGAACACCTAATCCTCTGCCCCAGATTATAGAGTCTAAAAATCCTTGAGTGTCAGTCTGACCCAGAGTTCATGCTCTTTTCTTTTGTGTAGCCCTGGATGTCCTGGAACTCTCTCTGTAGACCAGGCTGGCCTTGAACTCACAGAGATTTCGATTGCATCTGCCTCCCAAGTGCTGGGATCAAAGGTGTGCGCTCCCACCGCCCAACTTTTTCTTTTTCCCTTGCCGTGTTTTACCTGATCTTACAAAATATACATTGTTCAGGCTGACCCAGAACTTATGATCCTCTCACCTCATCTTTCTGAGTGCTCTCTCACCGGGCCTGAGTCCCTGCATTTAGTTACTTTGGTTGCAAAGCAATTAGAGGTCTTTGCCTCTGAGGAAAAAAAAAATTGAGATATGTGGATTGATTTATGGGAACAGTATTTGATGATGTAAATTACAGTTACCAAGGACATGGTAGAGCAGAACGAGGGGTGAAAGATTAGAAGGGGCACATAGGGCAAATGAGACACCGATTGATTTTGAGTGGAGGCCATTTCAAGAAACCATTAAGCTTCTGAGGTAGGGAAAAAGCAAAAACAGTTATCAAGACCAGAGCAAGGACTCTGGAAGGGAGAAAGATGAGCAGGCCAATAGAAGAGAGGGACAGAGAATGCATATGGGCACTGGGTAGAAGCTTAAGGGACAAAACATGGTTCAGGAAGAGATATGTTAGAAGATATGCAGAGTCCTGAGTCCTCTCTCCCTCAGCCCCGCCCCCTCACCCCCAACTCTGCAGGAAAACCCTCAGGCCCAGGATGACCAAGAAGCCCTGAGATGCACTTTCCACCTCAGTGGGTATGATGCTTGAGGCAAGAGCTTGATGTTTGTAATCTGGTAGCATTTGTAAAAAAGACCTTTGAAAAAGTAACAGGGCTGGGAGGTGTGTGTGTGTGTGTGTTGTGTGTGTGTTAAGAGAGAGGGGGGAGAGAGGGGGGAGAGAGAGAGAGAAACAGAAACAGGACACAGAGAGAAACAGAGGAGAGAGACAGACAGACAGAGAACCCTTAGGAGAGCCTGCTTTTAGTTCTTAAAACCAACACACACACACACACACACACACACACACACACACACACACCTTCCACGGACCTGTTAGAAAGGTGGTATTTAATTTACTTCATATCATAGGTGACAAAACAGAGTCTCGGGGCCAAATGGCAGAGTAGAGAGAGGGTTTAAGGAGCTAAAGCTCAAGGTTGTGAGCTCTCAGCATCTCCTCTCTGCCACAGTGTGAATCTGCCCAAATCTGGAGCTTTCCACGACACCTTAAGATAGAGGAATGCTGCCAGGGCCACGTCCTTCTGAGTTTTGGGGTTTTCTTCATCCATTGATGCAATAGCTGTAGCATTTCTAACGTGTAGAACCCCACAGGAAGCCAAGATCCTATTCACATCTGACTTAGAAGCTTGTCCCTTCAAGGCTAAGCTAGGAGATATTTAATTAAAATAGAGACGAGGGCTGGTGAGATGGTTCAGCCTGTAAAGATGCTTACTGCCAAGCATGAAGTCTTGAGTTTGATCTCTAAATCCTACATGGTAAAAGAGAACCAACTATAAACTGTCCTAGTACATCCACACAGAAATTGTGGCATGTACACACAACACACACACACACACACACACACACACACACACACACACGGCATTTTTTTTTTTTAAAGATAAAGTATCTCAAACAGTAGAATTGCACCTAATATATCCACACAGCTTAATCGGGACATTATATTTGTCTCTTAATCATATTCAGTTGAGCCTTGCCGTAGCATACCACGAGTGAAGCTATTCTTTAAGATTTATGACAATGTTCAAAGGTCCCAGAGTGCAAGCCTCAGAGCATGCAGATAGTTTCAGAACTGTGTATTCACTGGGTTCCAAACATGGTCTTGTCTCCTATGTATAGGAGGTGGGTGTTGCTTCAGCTTGCACTTAGCTGCCCTGAGTGACAGCCTCATGAGGTAAGGGCTCCTTTTATAAGCTGCGCCCTGGACCTCTGGGGAAATAGGCAAATGACTCTCTTCTTTACCCATTGTATGATTATTAAAACTTCCTTCCTGTCTACTATTCTTGATTCTCTTAGATAAAACACAAATGGTGACAACCATACCTGCCTTAGGGGATGCTGTGAGAATGGTCTGGTCTGTTATTAATGTTGTTGCTATTATTTTTGTTGTCGATGTTTTTTGTTTTTGTCTCTTTTTTTTTTTTTTGGTTTTTCGAGACAGGGTTTCTCCGTGTAGCCCTGGCTGTCCTGGAACTCACTCTGTAGACCATGATGCTGGCCTTGAACTCAGAAATCGCTGTCCTGGAACTCACTCTGTAGACCAGGCTGGCCTTGAACTCAGAAATCCGCCTGCCTCTGCCTCCGAAGTGCTGGATGAAAGGCATGCCCACCACTGCCGGCTTATTATTGATTTTTTTTTGAGACAGAGTTTTTCTGTGTATTCCCGGCCATCCTGGAACTCACTCTGTAGACCAGGCTGGTCTGAACTCAGAGATTCATCTGCCTCTGCTGGAATCAAAGGCATGTACCACCGCCACCCGGCAGGATGGTCTGTTTTAAAGGAGACAGTGCACGTAATCCAGAGGAGGGGGCCAGACACTCACAGCCACTTTGTGAATGTAAGGTGCTCTCAGAATATTGTATGTTTGGATTGTATGAAGAACGTCGTCACAGCTCTTGCGTTCCAACCAATCAAGATAGATTGTCCCATTCTCGGAGCTGGAGAACTCTATTATTCTTCTGTCTTTGACTTCTTAGGACTCAGGGTCACTTGTTTGGCCACATTGCTAGAACTTTTCCACCTTACCACACACAGGGATGGACCACTTCCCTGGAGGCTGGAACTTGCTCTGGTGTTTAATTACAAGGAAGGGTGTGACTTTAGCAGGACACACCATCATCTCTAAGGTGATGGTAGTATCACACCTTAGATCTCCCCCCTCCCACCCCTTTGGACTGATGAAGCTCAGAATACAATGCTCCTACAGTTCTTTTCAAGTTTCCACTATATTCTGCTTTAGTTTAACTACGCAGTCGTTCACTCTACTAAGAATTCTTGAGCGTTCATGGAGCCTAGCTGTAGGAATAAACATTGGTAAGAACTGGTCTTTGCCCTGGTTGGGGAGCAGGTTGGAGAGGCTGCTTGCTGGAGCAGAGGAGCCAGAACTGGGTCCCTGGTTCAGGTGGCACCACACAGGAAAATCCCACTGGAGAGGATTGGATGCTTCTCCTGCTGTAGTGCAAGTAGATTCATCTTTCAGTTCAGATCTTTTTTTGGACCCTTTCTCCGGAGACCGGGAGCCTCTTGTTTCATAATTGCTTCCCTGCAGCGACCTCAACTTTTATCCTTCCTGATGGTCATAGTTTTTACATGGGGGTAAGAGACATCAGGACATAGCATGCAAAACTCCTTTGTTCTTCCTGGTCTCGATTTGACAGACATGGAATATGCAAATCTGGGACGCGACCATTGGCTTTTGAAGGTGATTTGCTTTGCAGAGCACGTGTCTCCCCCAACTCCCTGCTCCCCCCCCTCCCTTTCTGCATTTATTTTACATAGATCAACTCTGGCATGTCCAAAAGATTTCTTTTAGACTTCCAAATCACTTCTGGAAGGTTGCTATTTCATTCTCTTGCCTTCTTTGATATAAATAAACAAAATAATATCCTGGTGAGGCTCTTTAGTAATGGGAGCAAGCACAGCCCCCCTAGCCATGATGTTTTGTCTAACCCAGGATGTTTGTAGCAGTATTGGTATCTCCCTTTTGACGAATGTACACTTAGGGGGGTTAAGCATAAGCTTAGTTAAATGCTGAGAGTGGAGTGTGCAGCCAGAGGGTTGGCATTTCTTACTTGCTACTGTCTTTCTGACTAATTCTCCAGAGTATATTCCTAGGCATAAGTTAGAATCACTTTGGGGCTGATCAGTAGCTCCAAATGCAGTGAATAACTGTTTTTGGCACCAGTCACTAGACACTCATAACCATCGTTGTCAGGAAAAGGATTCTAAATTAAAATCCCACACTGCTTTCTTTTCCTTCTTGAATTCGCTGCTTGGGGGGAAAAAAAAAGAATGTTAAGTCTCCAGTCCAAACCTTTCACATCCTCTCTTGTCATTTCTGTTGTTCTTGTGACAGGGTCTCAGTCTGTAGTCTGGACTTATCTTGAGTCATGGTGAGCATCTTGCCTTAGGCTCCCCAGCGCTGGGCCTATTTGGCATGTGTCAGGGGGGTTGGATTCTCCCAGTCATTTACACTGGAAACTTCTCTACCATTTTTTATTTGTCCTTCCTCACTTCCCATATGGTTAGTTCTATCTTTGTAACATTTCACAATCTATTCCACCACCACCAATTTTCATGACCTTTGCCATTGTCTTTTTTTTTTTTTACTTATTTATTTTAATTTCAAGTCTACTTTTTGAGGGTGGGCAGTATCGGGTAGAGATAACCTAGGCCATGTACCTGCTAGGTAAACGATGCTCTTCTGAACACTTACACTCTGTGTCACCAGCCCCTTTGTCTTTTTATTTTATAATGTCCTTAGTATTTCCCTTGGTGTGTCACAGCTGCTACCTGATTGATATGTGTTTTTTTTTTTTTTTTTAAAAAAACAAAACAAAACACTTGACTGGGCTATATTCACCTGCTATAAAATTCATTCGGAGCACACGAGCTCCTGGCTTTCAGAGGTCAGAGATAACTGGAGCCTTTACTGTAGCCACTGTCAGAACCCTCCATCACTTCCAAAAGAAATCCTGTGCCCTCAGCTAGCATCTCTATCTCCTTTCCTGTGGATGATCATTTCCGTCTCTCTAGGTTCCTGGTTCTAGACTTGCATATGAATGGAGTCATATAGGCTTTTGTGTCTATCCCGTGAAAGACACACAAACACCTTGCTGTATGTCTGATCTTCAGGCTGCCTCTGTCCTGAGTCATCACACATTCTAACCTGCCATAAGCCTTTCATCTCTACTTGGCACGACACCTTCCCAGAGTATGCTGGGTACCATTTTTTTATCATGGGAATCTTTGACTTTGTTGCTTGCCTCTGCCTGTACGGTTCATCCTTGTCATTCAGACTTAACGTCACGACCACAGGCTTGAAACACATCACCTCAGTTTGCTCTTATCTCAAGTAGGAGCTAACCTTCGTTCTCTGAGCACGTCACTTGGGAATCCCAAAATCTTGTTGTCATTCTGTCTTCTTTAACTGTATTCTTTCATAGTTGTTTTTAAAAACCAGAACTAAGTGAGTGTTAGAAGAAAATGCATCAGTAGTTAGATATTTTTTTTTTTTTGTAACACAAATTTTGTTTCCCTTGGCATTGTTGACAAATCAGAAACTGTAGAGTTGCAAGTAAAACTATCTATCATAATTTCACTCCTCAGAAGTAATCACTTAGTATTTGGGCTGATAGTCTTGAAAGTATTATATGTCTATTATAGCTAGCAGATGTATTTATAATTCACTCAATATATTAGCAATATATTCTTTTCCTAAATACTAAGTACTGACGTGTGTGTGTGTGTGTGTGTGTGTGTGTGTGTGTGTGTGTGTATGAGCTTGAGTTTGTGCATAGAGGCAGAGGAAAACATATGGTACCTTGCTCTATCACTTTCAACCTTTTTTCTCTGAGATAGTGAGTTAGAATATCTCACTGAACCTGTAGCTACATTGGTAGCTAGCAAGTCCCAGAGATTCTCCTGTCTCTGGTCCACCTTCCAGAGCTCTGGAGTTACAGTCGTAAGAGACTACCCTGGCTTTTACATGGATGGATTCTGGGGATTTGAACCCAGGTCCTCAAGCTTGCAAACAAGTGTTCTTACCCACTGAACCATCTCCCTTACAATTTTTTTTAATTAATTAATACTCGAGTGTTTACGCATGTCTCAGACAGGGTTGCTCTCTGTCACTAAGGCTAGTATGAAACTTGATACGCTCTTGCCTTAGCCTTCCTAGTGTTGGGATCTATAAGCATGGGCCTCCAGACATGGTGACAGTTACTTGTATTGCTAGCATTTCGAGTATACTATTGCTGTCTAATGCATTTGTATTCAACGCTTAGGTTATTTTTAAATTGTCAGCTTTAAAATCATATTATGACTAATATTCTTCAGATCAAAATCTAGAAGCCAGATTTCTGGATCAAAGGCTTTGATTCATAATCCACATTAGAATGCCCACTTGGTGTTAGCAATCGTTACAACCTTTGCCAATCTGATTTTCCAAACTATGGCATCTCAGAGTTGCATGGATTTGTATTTCTTTGATCGTCGTGACATATTTTTGTTTCCCTTTCTGATTTATAATCCTTCTGTGAACTACCTGTTTTGTTCTTTGCAGCTTTTCTGCTGTCTTTTTCTTGCTAAGCACTCTTCCCTATTAGAGACATTAACAGATATTTGGGAGGATTTTTGTAGGGTTTTTTTCCTGTGTTTAAACTTGAGGTGGATTTTGGTATGCTGAAGTTTTTTTTTAATGTGACCACATCAACCAATCTTCTCTTTGTGGTTTCTATGTTTGGAAGTATTCACAGAAAGTTCTTCTTCAACGTTGAGTATATTCACCTATGCTTCCTCTAATGCCAATGTGATTTGACTTTCAAATGAATACATTAGGGCCAATGAGATGACTCAGTGGGTAAAAGCCCTTGCTGCAAGTTGTCCTCTGACCTCCACATATATGTTTTGGCATGTGCATGTAAGACACATAACTCAGAGAAAGAAAGAAAGGGGGGGGGGAGGGACAGGCTTGCTGAATAGCCTCAGTGACCTTCATCTCCCAAGTACAAGAATTATACACATGTTCTTTCAACACCCACTTTCATCCTGTTTTGATATAAAATAACGCCTACCATCATGAAACTCAGCTGATACTACATCACGAATCTGAATCACTCAGTCTATATGGACAAGTGACGGTCTTCAGTTGTGTGGGGAGAAGGAGCTATGGCAGTCATGCGTTTTTTTTTTTTTTTTTTTTTTTTTCTTCAGCACAGGCTATCTGCTTGGTACGAACGCCCCCTTTACAAAGGGTTGCGGTCCACCACTTTTCCGTCAGCTGCTCACCCTGTATTCACCGTCATCCATTTTGAAGTTCTCTCTTTCCTGTGCATGGGCTGTCTAATAATGCCTGTCTCAGTAAGCTGGATGCAGCACACACAGATTCCATTACAGGTTTGCATGAACGGATAAGCTAACGAGTGGTAGCTGGGACATCCATCGAGGGAAGGTCGGATGCTGGGTGATAGCAGCCGGTTCTCTGCTCTTCCGTCTGAGCAGGCTTGTTCATGTAAAAAAAACTGCAGAGAGTGCTCACCTATCTTAGGATCCTAAGGGGGAATGGAAGAAGGAATATGAAGACTTGGGTCTGAGAAGGCAGCAGGCTGAGGGCTAGGATCTAGCCAGTAGGTACTCCTAGACCATGCATAAGGTACATAGCAGGAGTGAACTATCCCAGGGAATTTCTAAGGATGCTAGAGAGTTGGAAATTGGGGGCAGGGACATTTTATCAGGGGATTCTTCTTAGGCAAGAAGAATCAGAAACAGATCTTTGAAGGAGAGCTGGGACATAAGGTTAGGGTAGATTCATGGCTTGTCCTCCATTCCGTGAGCAAAGAACAGTGGGATCAAGTTTTTAAAATGTTTGCAAAAGTATTTTCCCCCCACCCACTTTCCTTTCTGTCTCGTTTGCTTTTGATAAAAGTTGTTTGTACAGCCGAGAAAGTCGTTTTCAGTGCCTGAGCTCTTGGGTGGGAAAACACCTGGGAGCTAGAAATAAAACTGTCAGAGAAATGGCTCCACTCCTGGCTGCCTTTCTGCTGACCTTCCTCTTTCACTCATAGCAGAGGTGAAATGGTTCTTTTCTAAGATTTAACTTGAGCCTTGCAGGCACCCTTGCTAGAGTAACTCAGCAAATTCCCAATACACATGGTTCTCTACTATGTATAGCTGCTCTGGAAGCTGATAGAGAAGAGACTAGCTGGGTGCAATCCTTTGGGATGTGGGCATCTATATGGGAGATTGCCTACTCAAACATGAAGAATGGTGAGGTAGACATCGTGGGAGGTGAAATTTCAACCGTTAGTCAGCTGAAGGAGGACTCTGCTTTCTGAGAACCCCACCCCACCCCTGGGTGCCACAAAAGGGCAATAACAAGAGGCGTTGAGGTAGAGAGAATGAGATAGGTGGATGGATGAGTGGGTGGATGGATGGATGGATGGATGGATGGATGGGTGGGTGGATGGATGGGTGGATGGATTGATGGATGGATGGATGGATGGATGGGTGGGTGGGTAGATGGATGGATGGATGGATGGGTGGGTGGGTGGATGGGTGGATGGATGGATGGATGGATGGATAGATGAGTGGATGGTGGATGTGATGGATGGGTGGATGAATGGGTGGATAGATGGATGGGTGGGGTTGTGGCAGAGAGAAGATGCGTAAAACACTGAACATAATTGCTGAAGAAACCAGCAGAGAGAAGTCATTGAAGCCATGGTGTGGTGGTACCCAACCGTTGTCTTCTGATTAGAGGCAGAGGCAGGATGATCAGAAGTTTGGGACCAGTCTGGCTACTTTGTAAGACAAGATTTCAGACTAATAGAAGTCATTGCAAATGGTTGGTAACTTGTCTTGACCATCAACTAATTGGCATACAATTAAAATACTCCTAGTCCCCTGGTAGAAGAGCAAGACAAAGGCATTGGCATTGGCCTCCATATCTTCTGTCCCATCTACCGCCATTTCCCCCACCAGTGTCATCTTTTCTTTCAGGAGTCAGACATCTTCTGCTTAATTTGTAATGTGACACGGCCACATCTTTCATTTAGATGTTTCCTATGGTTTGCCACCTTTGCCCCTGTAACAGTGAAGTTGATTAATTATGACAGTTTGTATGGTTTTCAATGCCAGAAATATTTATCTATCCTTTTACAGTAAATAATTGCCATACCTTGCCATGTTTAGATAGTGGGTGTCTGATTTTGAGCTGTTTTAACATGAAAATCATGGTCTGTATCAGGTTCATGTAGTTTTCTTAATGATGGGCCCTTTCTCTTGGGACTTACCTGTGGACTGGTGGTGCCGGAATGAGCCTCTTGAAGACACACTCTAACCACCTGAATTGCCCTAACAATATTACTGCCAGAATAATATTAGTTTCTGAAGTTTTCTTACTGTTCCTTGTGTGCCAGTATTAATTATTGAGAGGTCTGGGCTTGCGGGGAATCGAGAAAGGCGTCCAAGGTCACCTAAAGTGGCAGCTTGAACCGTCTGTAGGATAAGAGCCCTTGTCGTCAAGGCTGATCTGCATATCCTGTGGAGCCTCCTACCACTCTTTGCTCCCATGACCTCCTATCCACGAATCCTCCTAACCCTCTGGGATTTCTGGATCTATCGTCAGCCACCCTTTGCTCGTCTGTCTGGTGGGAAGCTTGTTTCTCTTGGCGCATCCGTGCTTGGACCAGTTTTCTTCTGGGCCTCTATCCCCTCTTACCAACATCCTTTCCTCTGCCAGCCCCAGTCCTCTTCCTGGTCTTGAGGGGGTGTTTTGAGAAGCACACGAGCGAGCTCCGGGGCTCCTTCTTCATCAATATCCCATGCCCCAGTGGAAGCTGCCACCCAGGTGGTCTCTGACTTCTTCTGAGATAACTAGTGTCTCATATTGAGCTAGGATGGGGAGCAACACATAAGGCCCAGAGTGGCCAGGGAGGCAGCCCCTGGGCAGCCTGAGCAGGCATCTCTGACCTTTGTGGAGAGAGGGCGTTCTTAAAGGGACAGCAGGCTCTTTTCTTTCCTGGTGGCTGACTGCCAGTTCAGATGCCAGGGATTTGAAGAGGCCATTGTTCTGGTGCTGAGAGAAGGGCCCAGACCGCCTAGTCGCTTTCTCTTTTCCCATTTTCATCCGCGTGTTCCCCCTCTGCTGTGCCGCATGTCAAGTGCGGAAGGACAGGAGCTGTCTTGGGTCACCTGCTCCCCTGCTCCCCCCACTCCCCTCATCTGAAGACAGCCTTGTCTTTGGCATAGCCTGCACTGGGCCATCAGCTCCCCGCCCCCAGGGTGGCTATTCCTGTGAGGAAAAGTCTCCATGGTCTCCAGTTTGTTCCCAATGTGCTGTTTACTTGCCCCAGGTAGTGGGGTAGGCAAAGGACACAAGTGGCTTTTCTCCAGGTGCCTTACCACCACTACCTGTGCTGAACACGTGAGATGCTTGTTAAACTGCAGGTGCTGGGCTTCAGGTCTAAACCTTCTGGGCCCCCAGAATCTGAGTATCACTAGGCAAAATAGAGTTGGCCAGTGACTGACCTGGCTAGGCATCAGAATTATGTGGAAACCCTAAATTTCAGCCAGGTAGCAGCAACAGTTGCTGCGGTGGTTGTCTTTTTCTTCTTCTTCTTCTTCTTCTTCTTCTTCTTCTTCTTCTTCTCTTCTTCTTCTTCTTCTTCTTCTTCTTCTTCTTCTTCTTCTTCTTCTTCTCTTCTCCTCTTCCTCCTCCTCCTCTTCTTCTTCTTCCTTTCTCTTCCTCCTCCCCTTCCTCGTCTTCCTCCTCCTCTTCCACCTCTTCTTTTTCCTCTTCCTCCTCCTCCTCCCCTCCTTCTTCTTTTTGGTTTGTTTTTGTTTTTGAGACTGTGTAGCCCTGGCTGTCCTGGAACTCACTTTGTAGACTAGGCTGGCCTTGAACTCACAGAGATCCACCTGCCTCTGCTTCCCAGGTGCTGGGATTAAATGCGTATACCACTACTTTTGGGCTCTGCCAAGTAGCTTCTTATTAGTGGTTATAAATGGGTACTCTGGTTTTGTTCCACAGTGTTTGATCCCACCACCTATCCTACTGTTTCTGTGTTCCTCAGAGAGTTTCTCGATCAATCTGGGCTTCTGTTTTCTCAACTGTAAAATGGTGAGGTTTGACTTTCTACGTAGGTAGAGCACATTGCCTGGCTCTTGAGAAGCTCACCTTTTGAGTAACCCTCCTGTGGTTAAGTAAGCTTTAGATGGGGAAGCCTTTCTTGCTTTGGTAATTCTCATGCCTAGCTGGTCAAACCCTGTTCAATGGGTGTGGCTTGTTCTTCAGAGGTGGGCTTACCACTGGGCCTCCAGACTCTACAAAGTGAAGAGAGAGTTCCCTCCTGGATACTCAGCACTGCGCAATGTCAGCGGCCTTGGAAAGGGTGTCACAGGAAGTCCTTGGAAGCCACATCTATAAGGCTCTCTGACCTCTTCAGAGGGAATTGAAGGGAGAGAAAACAATCTGCACGCCAGAAATAGCTAGACATAAATACAAGGTTTATAATTACTATCCACACCCAGCACAGTCCCCAGAGTTAAGTTTAACTCTCTGCACAGTCTTCTAACTCCAGAGAAGCAGGATGGGAAGGGTGTCTGAGAAGGGAGCAGGGGTTCCCTGAGGGGAAGTCGCTTGTACCCAAGGCTACATGTGAGGCATCACTATACAGGCCACTGTAGATCCAAAATGGTGCTTTCTCTCAGCGTGCACCCATTACAGCTATTTCTATTACAGCTTCTTAGTTTTGCTCAACCATTGCTTTTTTGAACACAAGCCTGTCAGATTTCCCCCACAACTTGGCACCTAGCTCAAGGCTTCTTTTTTATCCTGTTCTCTATAATTGTATTTTACATCAGTTGCTCAGTAGTTACATCTGTGCAGACACTTAACGAACATGCACGGCAGGAGAGGAGATTGGAGAGACGTGATTAGCCTAGACTTGTTTGCTTTTGCTTTGAGTTTTCTCCCCACTAAGGTATTCTGGGAAATACTCAGGACTAGAACAAGGTTGTTGGTCAGATAGAGAAATCTAATGCTATTTGTGTAGTAAGTAGTGTGGATGGAGAATCCATATTCTGAAACCCCACAGGCCAAAACGTTGGGGGTTGACTTGACAGCATTTGTGAAACATAGAACATCTGACTTTATATGATGCATTACAGTGAAAATACAAGTACTTTTAAAAAAAAAAAAAAAAGCCAGGTTAACTTAAACTATATGCACTCATTTAAAGGAAACACAAATGAACTGTGTATTTAGACTTGGGTCCTACCATCAAAAACCCACTCAGAAAACCATTTCAAAAGGGGCAAAAATCCAAAGTGAAAACTGCTTCTGTCCCCCCCACCCGTCAGTATTTTTATTTTTGTTTTTCCTTTCTGGCAGGACTGGGCATTTTACCCAGGACCTCGTGTGTGAGGCAAGTCATCTGAGACATAGCAGCAACAGCTTTCAAACATTTTGCATGAGGCATCCTTAAACTGCGTTTTATAGCTCTTCCTATCAGGGGTTTGGTGAGTCAAATGCAAAGCTATTCAGAAGAAAACAAGCCAGATCTCCAGAGCGTGTCTCATGGATATTTTCCATCTTGATTACAAATGTCAGCATGCAGAGCCCCAGCAGTGGGCTGAGTTTGCTTAGCATCTATTCCCTCCTACTTGAGCATATTTTATAAGACTTCCAGGAAGCTGCACAGGGCCATTTCTGTTCCCTGTGGGGGTTTAGATACCACTGATTCCTCAGAGAGCCACGGTGATGACCAGAGCATCATTGATCGACACCTGCTTTGGGAGGAGGACATTGTGTCTGCTCCTCCTATTTGTTAAGAATATTCAGCCCTTTGATTAATAGAAAAGACATCATGATCTTTGTTCCTTTTGTATTTCTATTTCTCTCTGGAAGAAGCTTCATGGAAGACAACTGCTTTGGGTAGGACTTGTATTGAAAGATCAAAAAACGTTTCCATGAGAGAGACTTGTGGATGTGTTTCCAGCTCCCAGAAAGCAGGGAGGACACACGGTCTCAGTCTAGAAGGAAACATCTACAAAATTAAAAGTAGAGAGTGGTAGGAGTTTCCAGTACAGGAATTGGAGGTCCTGTGTCCTTCGCTGTTCTGTGGCCTCACTAGGTGTCTTCAGCTGCTGGCCACTGTCCAGCCACATGTGATGTTAGGAGGGTTTTGTGGAAGTCACTCAGACCCAAGGAGGACTTGGAACCTGCTTTTGAAGGAGCTTCCGTTGCCCACCTGCTTCTGCAGTGTTTGGCTGCCTAAACTCTGTGGCACGCTCATTACTCCATCGCTGACATGCTATCTCTTAACATTTCCTCTGAAGAAGTAAAAAGGCCAGCCTCTTTTTTCCCCCTTAGATGTTCTCTATGCTTTCACACACACACTCAAAAACTGGTTTCCTGCAAGGCATCCCCATAGACTGAGAACCTGTAGTTTGCTGTTTTGTGTAGAGCAAGGTTTCCAGGCCAGTGCTATCTTCTAGTCATACTTCTGGCAACGCTGGTAGGAATATCACATATTCCCTCATTTGCTTACAGTAATGAAGCCCACAGTGAGTTATTGGCACATGTTAATATTATGCTCCATGTGGGCCTTTATGATCCTGTCCTTGGAAATTAGACTTCCGAATTCCTTCCAGAATTGGAGAAGAAATGCGTTACCAAAGATTCAGGCGTATTCTGTAGTAAGCCTTACACCTGACAGGTCTTACTGCCCCGATCTCTTCACTTGGACTCTTCTGCTCTATGTCTTCTTCTCCAGTCCCTGTTGAGTTGGACTGGAAGAGTCAAACATTTAGAGGTGGAGTGTTTCCCAGCTGTCCATCACAGCCATCACAATGGTATTTTATCTTTTCTTCCTTGTAAGACAGGATGTGGAGAGACAGGAAGAGATGATGTGTCCAGAGGGGAGGAAGGAGGGGGAGCTGCAGCACTGGCTTGTTTGCTGCCACATTGGCTGTCACCAGCATGGACTGCCTTCTGCCTCACTTCTGTGACCAAACAGCTCATTTTAAAGTGTTTACTATTACCCAAAAAGGTTTAAAAAAAAAAAAAAAAGCAAAGCAAGAATATGGAATTTTAGAGGAAAAATGACCCAAGGGTCAGCTCCCCCTTAGTCTCTTTAGACCTTTCTTGTAATAGACAAACTGAGGCCCAGGGTAAGGGTAGGGTACACCACTTACAGATTTGTGATCTACAAGGGTAGAAGTTGTCTTATAAGGTCAGTTTTGGGTTGTGGCATGTATCCTCTCCCTCAGCACAAAGCATCCTCATTAGAGACAAGTATATAGTGTGTTCCTCACTTGGGACAATAATCTGAGCATTCCGGGTGCTACCTTTAGCAAGTATGACTGAGCGTACTAAGGGCCCAATGTACATATGTGTGTGAACAGTGCACATCAAGGGAACACATCTGTAGATAGGGACTGTCTACATTGGTGGCAACCCAGCCTGGCACATCCATGGGCACCCAGGCCCATGGCAGCACTTCCCAACCTCTGTGCACTGAATCTAGAAAACTCTCTCTGTATTTCAACATGACAGGCTTCCTGGGTACTGTCCAAATATTGTACTATACCAAATGGGAGCTGGATAAGGGTACTTACCAGTGGCCGCTGGTGCTTTCCTTTCCGTCTGGCTTTTGTGCTGGCTGGCCTCATCAGCCAACCTTTTGAGACATGTCAGATGGCACACAGAAGCCCCTAGCTGTATGCACCAGAATTCCTTCCTAAGTCATCCCAAGCCTTTCCTCCTTTCACACACACGTGTGCACATCTACACGCGTGCCCACATAGGCTCCCCAACATAGTTCCTGAGACAGTGCAGGGGGGCTACCAATGCTGTTTTCATGGTGGACGCTCTGTTAGCTGCTGAAGCTAGGGGCTTCTCCAGTCTAAAGTAGCAGTGGAATTTGGGTAGAGGAAGAAGCTTTGGACCAGTGGCAGGAGGGACGCAAGGTCTGTTCTTAGGCCCCTGTCAGCATCTTAACTGGGACACCCAGCAAGCAGGCTTCCCTATTTAAGACCTTAATCCGGTGTTAAGAAGAGGCCAGTCACCTCTGCAAAGTGGTGATTTGGAGAGGGGCTTAGGATGTCCTAATATCCTGAAGTGGGCAGTAGAGTGGAGGCCACAGTATAGTCATCTGCTTATTGCAAGGAGCTGGGACTTTTAGAAGTTGAGCCAAAGTCTTTGGATTTGACCCTTTCCTCCACTTTAGCTATGTGTCTTATATACTCTTTGTTCACATACATTCCTCTGCGGTAACTAGTAGATGCTTTAGGACGGGAAGAAAGGCCTTTAGAAAACTCAGAGATGGGGTCTTATTGGGAAATACTTTTGGAAGCAAAACTTTTCTCAAGGTCCACGGCTTTACGGGTTGGAAGGATTAAGGGGGAAAAGGGAGGTTGAATTTTCTTGTACCTGAAATAGACTTTACTAGTCCATAAGCCCCCGAGCTGAGAGCCATCCCAAAGCTACACAAAGGTACTTCTTGTATCCAGGCAGGTAGATGCAGTCTGTCCTTGGAGAGGGCCATGGTCTTGGGTGAGGCTGCTACCTGTGGTGAAGGGAAGCTCTCATGGAGAAATTCAGTTGTATGGGGGCTGTCTGTAGCTGTTGCTCTGGGCAGGTGTGGGAGTGACTGAAAACAGAGAGGCCTGCCAAGGTAACCTCCATGCTGTTGTGTTCCCACATTATTTTAGGAACTCAGGCATGGCACACCGCTTGATGTCTTCATCCTGAGTCACTCAGAGAGCAAAGTGATTTCCCTTTGATGGTGGTGGGGGCGGGTGTATGGAGATAGACCTACACGTGGAAAGTGGATGGAGTTAGTAGCAGATTGTCCACAATGATGACTCTGTGACTGATGTAAAGAACAGTCAATCAAGTTGCTTATATTATTATTATTATTTAATCCCTTTCCATCTCAACCCTGGGATGTGGGAAATTCCTTGACTTTAGTTTGCGTCATTAAAAATGGATTCGTTTGACAGGGGGTTGGGGTGGGGTGGGGTTTGTGGAGGAGGTCGATGGCGGTGGTGCACACCTTTAATCCCAGTACTCGAAAGACAGAGACAGGCAGATCTCTGTGAGTTTGAGGCCAGCCTGGTCTACAGAGTGAGTTCCAGGATAGCCAGAGCTACTACAGCTGGAGAAACCCTGTCTCGAAAAACAACAAACAAAACAAACAAACAAACAAATGGGTTGGTTATCTGTCCAAGGGTTAAAGCTCTTCAGCCCTGTGTTAGCCATTCTCCCGGCAGGTTCTTGGTTCATGGCTTTCCTGCTTGGACAGTTACAATGACCTGTATAGAAAACCGCCTGTTTTAGGATACTCCCAATTTTGTGAAACTGAGCCTGGCCTGGCTCTTGAGCTCCTCAGCCCCACCCATCATCTTTCCTACTCCATCCATTTCATATCAAATCTCTAGGTTGCTCTGCAGCTACTGGTGCTCCACAAAAACATATGTCAGTATGTATGAGCTTCCTGTAGAATCATGACCACAAGTTCTTTCATCTCTGTCTTTTCCAGTCTCATTTGTTTTCTCTCTCTCTAGGTATGACCTATTGCCTTTCTGGTCCTTTTCTTTATACCAGGCATAGTGTTAGGAACACAAGTGGAACCCATGTTTCCTCTCGGGATCAGAACACTTGTTGTATAGATTCTTTCTCACTGTCACTGAATGACTAACTTAGATACAGGAGAAAATGGTCTTCCTAATCTTTTTCTGATCTTTAAATGTAGCCACAGCAAAATTTAAAACCAAAAGAAACAAGTAGAATCGGAATAGAATAAAAATCAGAGACGGGGAACACTACGGTTTGACCATTGGAAATTTAAGTCTTTAGGCCTTGGTCAATGACATCTCATATGCTTAATAAACCCATAGGAGTGTTCTGGATCTTGTTGACTCAATTTCCTCTGCTGTGAAATTGAAATAATAAGATTAAATGAGATGTAACCCAATGTGCCCTTTATTAAGTTTCTAGACAAGGGCTGGCCCATCCCTTTCTCATATGAAGTCTTATTCAATGGAAAATCATTTTCACAAGGTAGGAAAATGTCATAGCTCTTCTTTTTCTCTTTTTTTTTTACTTCAAAATTTGAAGAAATTTTAAGATCCACAAAATTTAAGATTTGAAGAATGTACCAGCAGATTAGCTAGGAGTTGTTTGGACCAGTGATTCCTGAACTGTGTCTCATCGTGATCCCTTTGGTGACCTTGGAAAGTACTGATGCCTGTTTCACCTCCTCCTGCACTTTGAACTAACTAGTGTGTGAGAAGATTCTGGCAATGTAGTGGCTCAAAACTTCCAGATTCTAGTGCGGTAAATGGGAAGTAGAGGGTTACATCATTCAGTGGATTTGACATGGGTCCTGGCTGAATACCTAGAAAATCCTAGACTTAGTGGTTAGGAGTATCTAGAAAACATGAAGCAGTTATATAGGTACTATTAACTTTGTTTGGATAAGGTTCTAAAAATTGTGATGAATGTTTATATTCATAGTGAATCAGGATTTGACTGATATGTAGGAAGCACCTAACATATACTCTCTGCCCTCAGAGGGCTAGAATTAGGCAGGAGTTCAGTCCTCAATATCTACTTTGATATATCTGGTCCTAGGGAAAGCTTCTAATACCTCCGTGTCCCGGAGTCCACGATGAAGTTACACGTGGCACTTGATTTAGTGTCAGTAGATAGAATGCTGTAATACAACCACATGGGTCACCAGCCTCAGCGTCTTCTCCCGTTGAGACATTCCTTGCTTCAGGATTTTCTTATGTAGACACCCTCATGTGAAGGGTGCAGTGTTAACAAAGGGGTTCTGGCTTACAGCTAGGTCAGATTCCATCAGTGTACTTATCTGGACATTTCCCAATTCAGTTCTTGTGGAGTGGAGTCTATGTGGAGCTCAGGGAAGGCATAGTGGAGGCATTAGTTTTTCTGCATTAGTAGTCATAAGCTGGGCGGTGGTGGCGCACGCCTTTAATCCCAGCACTTGGGAGGCAGAGGCAGGCGGATTTCTGAGTTCGAGGCCAGCCTGGTCTACAGAGTGAGTTCCAGGACAGCCAGGACCAGAGAAACCCTGTCTCGAAAAACCACAAAAAAAAAAAAAAAAAAAAAAAAAGTAGTTATAAAACCTGGAATATTCATACCAGATGGCCAGAGCAGCCAAGGCTTTTGCAGCACACACACACACACACACACACCACACACACACACACACGCAGAGAGAGAGAGAGGAGAGAGAGAACTTTAGATCAGTAGGGTTCAATCGGCAGACAGAAACTAGGCCAATAATTTGAACTGTGAAGTTAATATTAAGACTCATTAACAAGTATTTTTGAAAAGCACAGAGAAAAATCAAGTCAGGAATAAAAGTTACAGATCTAGTTGGAGCTCTCACACCCTCTAGTTAGAAGCAGAACACTAGCTGAAGAATCCGTCTGTAAGCGGTCTGTACCGCAAGGCTTAGACTCAGTTCCTCCAAGAAGGTGTGTGTGGTTCAGGCTTAATGTACGTGACGGTTCTTGATGTGCAAAGCATTTCATGTGGAAACTGCCCATTGGACTCCTGTAAAGGACATTATCTATTTGTAGCATTTCCCAACCGCCCTCTACTGGTAAGATCTAATGCTGTGTCTGCTTTCAAAGGAGAAATTTGGCTCCATCATCACCAGGCAGGGCATAGAAGGGTGAAATCAGAGCCAAGGGACAAAAACTATGCTAACTGGCCAAAGAGGGAACAATGAGACAAATCTTTCAAGGTGTTTTGCGCCGCAGAATACGACAGCGAATTATATCATCAGATGCCTTTTACTTGAGAAGGCATTTATGGAAGTAGCCAAGAATCCCGAGAAAAGGCAGATTTCTGACACTCAACTTTCTAATCAGTTTGAAATGAAAAGTTTTATAATTTAGAGCAAACTTTGTGGGAGTTTTTATCCTTGCCTCTAGCATTTGAAAGATTTCTTTTTTTTTTTTTTTTTTTTTTGGTTTTTTTTCGAGACAACGTTTCTCTGTGTAGTCCTGGCTGTCCTGGAACTCACTCTGTAGACCAGGCTGGCCTCGAACTCAGAAATCCACCTGCCTCTGCCTCCCAAGTGCTGGGATTAAAGGCGTGTGCCACCACTGCCCGACTCAAGATTCTTTATAAACATCAAATCTTTTTTTTTTTTTTAAACATATCCCACATACTTCAGGAATGCTCTAGAAGCCCTGTATAGAAGCCCTCATAATTGGGATGACGAGATAAGACAGTCAGATCCTTTTGGGGGGGCTACCATTCTATATCATTCCACAAAATCAGGTCCAATTAGAATGCCTGAGTGCTTCCTCTGGAAAAGTCTTCATTGTGATGCAAATAAGATTCATAGATATAATAAGACTTATCCTGTGATCACAGCTTCCCGTTCTTGTCAACAACAATTAAGCAGTTGTGGTGAACAGTATACTGTGCGGACAGCAACCCTTCTTTACATAGAACAGCTGAGTATTGCTGAGTTCAGTGAGACTATTTGGGTCAAGAGGAATTGCAGACATACCTTTTTTTTTTTTTTTTTTAAATTTCTCCAGAGTGCTGCCTAGAACAGGCTTTCAGAAACCTCATTTTCATTGGGAACATGGCTGCTGTTTGCTCTTTCTCTGGGAAAGGTTTATTTCAGGAAAGGCTATTCGTTTTCCCTCAGTTTCCTAAATTAATTTTTAAAAAGAGCTGTTGGAGCATCTGGGTGATTGTAGCTTAGCTGTGGACATGTGGAGACTGAATCTGAGGCCAGCACTCGTCTGAGGAGGTCTAGTAGCTATGCGGTTACTCAGTGTGATTGGTAGATGCCGGTAGTAAGTGGCTTGGGCCTTGAGACAGGTCAGGAGGTGCTGCTTTTCCTGTAACCGTGATGAGAAGGAGTGAGCCCTTGGAAGACATGCCCCGCTGTTCAGTTATTTTAACTACAGCAAAGCCATAGACCCCTCCCTTTTGTGTTCATCTGAAACGTGGAGATTATGAGCACCCGCCTTTGATTTGGTTGGTAGGCTTCCATGACATCATTTGCTTAGCAAGTTACATTATACTTAACCCAAATGAGGCACTCCTATAAACAAAGGGAAACTTATATTCCCTTAACACGGTAGAGCAATTTCTGAATTACTTGAGATGTAACTTCTGAATGATGTCTATGTTGGGCACTGCATTCGAAGGACATGTTGGTGTTATGTTGTTTTTGTGTGTGTGTGTGTGTGTGACTGTATTAAAGACTCCAAAATTTGAAGCTTTGTGTGGTTATGTCTTCACAGAAAACATAAAGATGGTACTCAATAGAACCCGCATTTGAAGTTACACTTGTCTTATCCCTCATCTTTTTCCTGTTGCTATCAGTATAAACCATGAACATGCTATAGTTCCATACAAGAGAAAGACGAATCTATGTATTTTACAATAGACATGGGAGATGCTGAAAAGTCAGCTCAGTGTGTTCAGAGTCTCATAGTGGTAGTGAGAAGCTGGGGTAGGCATGATAAATACATGGTCATGACGACTCACCACCATCTGGCTTACTAGGATCCTGATGGAGCTTAACTCAGTGTGAAGGTACTGACTAAGCATCCACAGTACTCCTAAGTTCCGGCAAGACAAGAAGAATAGCCTAGAACCTTCCTAGGTAAAACCAGCAGAGAGAACACAGAGCTTGCATTTGACTTATGAGTCATATACTTCAATTTGTAAGGGGTGCAATGGGGGGTGCAACCTAAATCTTTGTGGGTACTTTCACATGCCTTTGCTCCATCATCTTTTAAGTGATACATGTGTTGCCATGTATGTACGTATGTATGTGTTTACACATACACACACATTTAGTTTATATAAACTGAGTATAAACTGAGTCCTGGCTAGGGATGGTAGAGTGACCTATTAAAAGATTACAGATACAAAATTGCAGTTGTACAAAATTGCGGTGGTGGTGTACGCCTTTAATCCCAGCATTTGGGAGGCAGAGGCAGTTGGATTTCTGAGTTCGAGGCCAGCCTGGTCTACAAACTGAGTTCCAGGACAGCCGGGGCTATACAGAGAAACCCTGTCTCGAAAAACAAAACAAAAATTGCAGTTGGTTAGATGTTAAGTTTGGACTCAGACTTGACCCAAGTCCAAGGCCATTCTGTAGGAGGTAGAGCTCATGACAGAGAAGGAAGAATGAGTTGAGACAGTGTGTAGGTCCCTCAGCATTGCCAGTGTGTCTTTCTTTGGAAATGAGATGCTTTAAGAAACTCAAGTAGGACCCGACAGTCCAATCTCACCTGTTTCTTTGATCCCACAAGCCTGTTACTCTGTCAACAGGGAGTAGAAGGAAATGATCTTTAAAAAAACCTGTTGTGGTGAAGCTACGGGGCCAAGGAACTAAAGAACGAGTTGTTGCTTTGTTGGTGGTGGTTTTTTTTTTTTTTTTCCTACCAGATGCTCAAGAAGTGTCAGTGCTCAGCAGGCGTTTGATGAGAGGGATACAAGTGGTGGCACTGGGAATAATGATTATCTATCTTCAGCATGTCCTCCGGCACACCAGGAGCAGACAGACAAGTACCGTCTCGTAGGAAATCCCAGAGAGTGAGAACGTATCTGTCAGCCCTGTGGCAGTGATTGAGGGTCTAAGGGACAAAGCACAGGCATTAGAAAATCAGATGTAGTATCTTCATGAAGCTCTAAGATGCAATCTCAAGGGGTTAAAGTTTGGGATGAAGTAGTCATAGTTCACGCGTCAATCTGGGGTTGGAGTTCCCTTTCCACATCCCTCAACAGATAATAGTTCTCCAAATATTTCAAGCATACCTAGGGCTTTCGACATTGCTGTTGTAGTTTGTATCCGAAATGTTCTCCAAAAGCCCACGCAGTGAAAGAATGGCCTGTGGTACTCTGGTACATTGGTTCGGGGCCTGTGGTACTTTGGGGAAGTGAGGAGGTGGGGTCTTGTTGAGAAATGATCACAGAAGGCAATTTCAGGACCCCAGTGGCTCTCTTTGTCTTGACTTCCTGAAGTCCAAGGGCGAACAGGTTTCTTTCTGCTCATACTTCCGCCATGGAGTGCCAAGATAGGACCAGTGACCATGAATTAAAACTTCTAAAACTGAGCCAAAGAAAATCTCTCTTCTCCTTAGCTGCCCACCTCGGGTGTTTTCGTGTGGCAATGGAACACTAACCCAGGTAGCTGATGATTGTCAGGCCACAATCAGGTGACCTGGGTGGCCAGTTCAGCCTCTGCATTGCTTCCTTATCTTGTACTGTGACGGAAACTGTGACATGAAGCACGGGAGGAAGGGTTTACTCTGGCCTACAGTTGGAAGGGATACGGTCCATTGTGGCAAGAAAGGCAAGGCAGTGGGAGGGGATGATGGCCTGTTCATATCTGGTGAATCAGGAAGCAAAGATTTCAAGCCCAAACTGGGAGCAGCCTATAATTTTTAACCTTGCGGCTCTGTCTGCCAGGTAGGCCTCATGCCTAGATGGCTTTTTGTTCTTCCAAACCAGAACCAACAGTTGGGAATCAAATATTTAAATCATAAACACCTGTGAGGGATATTTCTCATTTAAAGAACAGCCTTCTCCTTGCCATAGTACCTTCACTTCTTCTAGGACTCAGTGTCTTCATCTGTTAGATGGGCTACATAAGCCTGTTCAGGTGGCCGTGTAGAACATTGAATCACTTCCTATGAACATGTGCTTCGCAAATGATGAATGGCTTGAAAGATATGTGTTAGCACAGTGACTGAATAGGATAGCAGACAGACATTCTCCCGGGGCATGTGTGGGGACGGATACTGCATCTCAGTGAATGGACAAAGAGAATACAGTTTTAAGAGGTGCATCTTCAAATGTGACAACTCAGATGACCCCACTTCATCATGGAGGCAAGTTTTTAACGCGGGTGTTATTCTTCTGTCTGTGAGAGTCTGACCTGCTTGGAAAGTCTGTCGCCTCTGTCAGCGAGGTGCTGTCCGGAACAGCAGATTATGGTCTCTCTAGTGCTGTCTTCCTTCTCCCTATTCCCAGGGCTCAGGCAGGGGAGAGCAGCTGTCATCCTCTGAAGGATGCAAGCTTCTATTTGGAGCTCAGCACCTGTGTATTTATTTAGCGTCACCTCCTTGATACAAGTTGACCTAATAGGCCACACCTGGGAAATAATCGGTGACAGCAAGGGAAGCAGAGGCTCCCAGGAGCGGCATCGCCCTGTGTTTTGTCAGGTTTGGGGATGAAAAGGAAGTAAACTCTGCAGCCCCAGTAGCTCTGCCCTCCAAGCTGGCATGAATAATTGAGAGCTGGCAAGCTGACTGCACCAAAGAGTTGCATTATGTAAACCGGCAGGCTGTGTGCGTGCGTGTGCGTGTGCGTGTGCGTGTGTGTGTGTGTGTGTGTGTGTTCCTGCTCCTGCTCTAAAGGGTGTGTGTCTGCCGCCTGTGCGCCTGCGTGCCTGAGCTTAGAACAGCTGTCTGTGAGGGAGTCGGAGAGGGAGGAAGGGAAGGAGAGAGAGAGAGAGAGAGAGAGAGAGAGAGAGAGAGAGAGAGAACAAACGCAAATGCAAAGGGACTTCTGCTCCGCTGCACGGCCACACCAAATAACAGCCACGGAGGGAGGTGGTGGTGGTGGGGGAATAAAGGGTGCCATGCTTAAAATTCCAGAGCAGTAAGAAACAGAGCAGGAGAGCGCCCCCAGCCTATGTAAGCTGTGTTCCCAGTCCCCTCCCCAGTAGACACAGGGCTTTTGGATGGGTATGGAGGTGAGTGCCCTCCAAGCTCCGCAGGGCCCCTGCTCCCCGCCCCCACCCCCACTGCCCAATGCATGAATGAATGAGTTCACTGCACTCTGCGTTCCTAATGGCTTCCAGGTTAGTGCTACCTCGTGCTGACGCTCGTGTGTTTGTGTGTGTGTGTGTGTGTGTGTGTGTGTCAGTCTATCTTTGTTTTCTTGTGGGAATTTTGGGAAGTGGGCGGTTATGTCCCGGAGTTGGGTGTGGGGGCCCTGGAGGCCTGGAGCATGGACCTGTCTGTCTGGTTGTGTGCTTTTTTTCCAAGTGAGGCACTGGCTGCTCAGGGCTGCCAAGAGGCAGAGTAAATCTAGAGTCCATTTGATTGCTTCTGGTCTCTGTCCGGGGATGGAGTAAGCAGCCAGTGTGACATCATGCTGCAGAGATACCATGCTCTTTTTCCTCCTGGCCTTTTCTCCTTTCTTCCATCTTCCCCACCTCCTCGCCACGAGCACTACCCGGGCCGAGCTGAGTGGTCCAGCATTGAGAAGTAGCCTTGGAGTAGACTGAAACTTTATGGAGTCCCCTTTCCCGGCAAGACTTAGATCTCGATGGTCAGGAGATGGAATTAATGGTACGTCATAGAGGTAGCCAGGAGTTGCTGGGGGAGGCTGAACAGGCTGTGTGCTTCTGTTCCCCACCCACTGACTTCCTGTGGGTAGGAGGTGACAAAGATCAGTGACCTGGAAGATAGGGATAGATAATACTGATCCCAGAGGGAGAGGACCATGTAGCAGATGGATCTGGCCAACAGAAGGAAAGGATGAAAGCAGATGCAGGCAGCTTGCGACTGGGAAATAAAGGAACTTGCTTTTTTTTTTTTTTTTTTTTTCTGCGATCTTAGCTGGCACTTGCCTCAGAGATATTGCCATATGTTTTGAGAAAATAGACACCCAGCGGCTGGGCCTCAGTCCCCCCCCACCCCCTCAACCTCCCTGTATTGTTAGTTATTTACTTGATTCAAGGAAGTGGTGGTGGGGGGCGGGTAGGGGAACTCACTCACACCCCTCTGGCCTCAGCCAAGAGAGTTCAGCCAGGACTGGGGGAAGCGATCTCTTGCTTTCTTAGACATTTACCAGCAAACTGTTCTTGCCTCACCTCATCTCTTCTGACAGCTATCCTTTAATCCTGGAATTTAGGCCTGGAAGAAGAGACAGAGAAAGAGGTGTTTTGTGGGGCTTCCTGAGGCAGGAGAGTAACCATCAGGATGAGGAGAAAGTAACTCCTGAAGAACTTGTCAGTGGGCGATAAGCCGAGAATCTGCGGATGTGGTTAACTCGTTAGGCATTGTGTGACTTGGAACTTGCTATCAAGGGAGGATAAAATGAAGGGTAGGAACTTTTGCCTTCTTCCCCCTCTTCTCCACTCTAGTGGCCCTAAACATTTCTGCTGCCACAGAGAGCAGACCCGCAGCCCTTCCAGAGCTGTGTGGTATTCCAGTCAAGCAGTTTCCTTGTCTGGGGACACAGGAAAAAGAGACTTGCAGTGAAAGATCTTTACAAGTTGCACAGTGTTAGAGTAGGCTGATAAACTCTTTCTGTAAATATTTTGGCTTTGTGGGCCCCATGATCTCTGGTGAGGTACCTGAGTCTGGCTCAGACAGTGGGACTCACTCTGAGTGAATGAGTTTAGGTGTGTTCCCAATAGAACATTTCTCTGGATCCCCCAAAGTTTAACATGCTACATTTTTTTTTTTAATTTTTTTAAAAAGCTATTTAAAAATAATAAAATCTATGAATTCATCCAGGTAAGAATTTAAGGTCCATGGTTTGGTGTCTCGATTAGAGATATAAGCCTATCAGCAATTTAGAATAAGAACGGGGTGACTTCATCGCCGCACCGGAACTCGGGGACCCGCCTAGTGAGGGGAAGTGATGAGTGGGTGTGCTCCTTGTAGGGACGTACATCAGTATGGAACACGTGTAGACACCCCTACCCTTAGCAAGGATGAGGTAAAAGCAAGTACCCAGAGGCCCAAAAGAGAAAATGACTAATTCTAGATTTCCCTGATTCAGAGGAAGGCTCCAAAAATAGGTTTGCGCTCTGATTTCTCAAGTACATGGGGTGGAGTGGGGTGATTATCCTTCTCTATTTGGAGTCTGTTGGACCACTTCTGCGGTTTACAGCCATGTCTGGGCTCACCAGTATATTGGGGCTGTGATCAATTAGATTCCAATTCAGAGGACAGTGAAGCGAGCCAGTGGCTGAGGAATCAGTCATGTTATTGTAAGGGATCAGTTTGTATAGAGCGGCATGGGAGCTGTGTAAACATATTGCTTAGAAAAGAAATGAGATTTATATTATGATTCCTTGGGGGGGGTAGGAAAGAACTTTGGTAGGAAGCTACAGGAAGTAGTTTGAGGTTTATTCGAGTTATTCAAAAGATCAATGATTTGCATGCCAAATAATGGCGTCTGTCTGTCCCTTGATGTATAAGAGTGCCACCTGAATAGAGACTGGCGCTTGGAGCCGCGGCTGTGGGAAAGTGCCTACTTCCAACTTTCTGGATCCTGAGTTTGATCCCCAGCACTGCAAATACAAGACAGCACCTACGAATTTGTATGGAATGTTGTTGGAGAGAGAGAGAGAGAGAGGAGAGAGAGAGAGAGAGAGAGAGAGGAGAGAATGCTTTTTTATTCCTGAGAAGAGGGGTTTGAGGAAATAAATTTCACTTTCAGTAAAGGGGATGAGGAGTGAAGATGGTACAGCTCGGGACCTGACCTCATGCTTAAGAGAGCTGTATAGAAAGAAAATGGTATTAATTGCATGTACTTTAAAAATTCTGGGTGTGGTTGGGCACACCTTTAATCCTAGTCCTTGGGAAACAGAGGCAGGCAGATCTCTGTGAGTTTTAGCCTGGCCAAGGCTACATAGTGAGGCTCAGTCTCATCCACACAAACCAATGGACAAACAAACAAGAAAGCCCTGTTTTTTTTTTTTTTCTTGAATATAGTTTAAATTAGGCAGGCAGATTCCTCCTTGTAATAGTCCTAATTATTCTAAATGCCCATGGCTTTAGCATAATGGTTTAATATAAAGTATATGTGTTGCCTGTGTGTGTGTGTGTGTGTGGCGTGTGCACACAAGAATGCTTTCATGCATGGACATATGCATGAGAGACCAGATGAAGATTTTGGGAGGTCTTCCTCTGTCATCCACCACCTTTTTTTTTTGAGACAGGGTCTCTCACTGTTTCCAGAAGTGTATTGTTTCAAGCTAGGTCAGTTAAGCTAGACCAGCAAGCACTTGGGCTCAACCTGTGTTCAGCCTGCACTCCACCCTCCAATGCCCAGCTCCTGTGTCCAGCCTCCAATGATGAGGCTACAGGCATGGGCATCTATATCTGGCTTTTCGTATGGGTGTGCTGTGTATTTGAACTCGGATCTTCTTAATTTCACAGCCAGCGATAGAACATACATGAGAGCTGGATTTGAATCTGAGGGGTCAACGAAGGGTTAGCAGGTAGCAATGCCAATGAGGTGCAACCTGTGAGAGAAAGGACCAGGTTGCTCTTCTGTGCTCATCTACCTGCCTGTATAGGCTCTTTTGTCAGTGCTTGTTTCTGCATGTTTTCCACTGACATATAGATCTGAGTCCTTCTGGCCCAGAGATGCTGAGGCTCTTGGTGCTTTGCAGTGTGTTCTTTCCCACCCTCCTCTGTAACCTTGTGGGGGTGAAGGTGAAGAGAATAGACACTCATTTTCTTCTAACAATTAAAGGGGGAAAACTCAGCGTGGAGGGGTTCGCCATGAGATCACACACAGGGAAGGGGCTGAGTCGGAAAGGCCACCTAATGTGTGCTGTGCACTTCTTCGGTTCTTGAGCTCAACTACCTTGACCTATGTGATTGGAGAGGTTTCCATGAAATCCAAGTAGTCCCTATTCCGTGGCGTTAGTTAACGACACATCCGTCTCATCCTCCGGATTAGACATTCCTTAGTCTGAGATGTTGTTCCTCATGTGGAGACATGATCCGTCATGGAACATGTTTCCACTGATGAATGGGGTAAGATGGGTGAGTTGAAACGCATATATGCTTGAGTGTATGTAGAGTCCAGAGGGCAACCTCTCTGTGTCATCCTCAAGGATGCCAACTATCTTCATGCGTCAGGGTCTTTCATGGGTCTGGAATTCACCTCCTAGGCTAGCCTAGCCAGCCAGCTCGCTCTAGAAATTCTCCTGCTTCTGCTTCCCCGGAAGGGAGTTCAAACTCTGATCCTCATGTTTGTGAGGGCAAGCACATTATCAAGGCAAGCTCTCCTCTCCTCACTCTAGCTCCCTGAGCCATTTTTATTTTGTTGAGGCTGGGGGAGGGGCCCAGGATGAGCAAACTCAGAAGGAGCTGGAAATTCTATTCAGTTGAACTCCTCCTTGCCTTGTTTGACTAGCTGGTGGTCTCCCAAGTGGACTGAAAACCTTTTCCAAGGGACTTCCAGAGATAGCTTAGCGTCTGCTTTGACAAGGTCCCGTATTCCTGAGCCTTGAAGAGTCTGAAATGTTTTGGGTAGAGTTGGACTTAGATTTGCCAAAAGACTGCTAGAGCCACCTTTAAAAAAACTATTAAGTCCCTACTCTGTGTCCAGTGCCATGTTTAATGTATATGGATACAAAGAACCATGACCTGCCACTGCCCAGTGGGGCCCTGAGAGGGAATTTGTTTTGCACAGTTAGAGGTGCTTAGAAAACACTTGCTTGGTGGTGTGAATTGAGTGAGATTAGCTTTAGTTTTAAAGAAAAATCCAGAGTGGTGGTAGTGGCGGTGAGGGAGAGAAGGAGAGAGAGAGAGAGAGAGAGAGAGAGAGAGAGAGAGAGAGAGAGAGAGAGACGATCATTGATAAGGTCTTTTTAAGAGACACCAGTACCTGCCTGCATTGGCCTGTTATTGAAATTCCCATGCAGAGATCCCCAGGCTGTGGTCTCCTGTACAGAGTGGAAGGGTGACCAGTAAGGCCCCTTCCAAACTACATGCAGCCAGTCCAGCAGAACTGGACCCCCATCTTTCAGTTGCTCTGTTGAGAACACGCTCAGGAGGATGAAATTGTAACGCACAAGCAGGTTCTGTCTGTGATTTTATTAATAGCTTACGCTTTTTTTGTTTGTTTGTTTTTAGAGTCTCTGTGTTATGGAATTAGGTAGTCAGTATATACTGTATTTTCCTTTGTACCTCTGCCATGCAGAAGGTACAGGATTTAGGAATAAGATCCAGTTTCTTCACTGGGAATTTGCATTAAACTTGAAATCCCTTTCCTCCATGGGCAATCCCAGGAACCTGTGCAGGTTTATTCCTTTTAAGACTCTCTTTCAGGCAAGGCAAACAAGGAGCGCAGACAAGGAACACAGGTTCACAGAAAGATTTGTCGGGGGCACCAGAGAGCTCAGAATTTTAAACCCAGATACTCTGATGTCTAGACAAAAAGGCAAGGCCAGCCGGGAGTTTGGAAGTGATGTCATATTTCAGTTTTTATCAACTCAGAAGTCAGAATAAAGACTAAGAACTGGAGATATAAGGAAGGGCGACTTGGCCAGCTTCACACAGGTATGTCTAAGATAGTGCTAGAATGGGTAGACCCGAAGTCACTCAGGGCATGCATGTGGTCTCAGCGTATGGCATTGGGGGACTTCTCTAGAGATGAGACCCCACCCCCAACAGTATTCATTATAGTGAGAAAAAGTGAAACCACAAAGTATGACTGTTCAGCTCCTGTAAGGTCTGGAAAGATAAAGGAGTGGTGGAGTGATGGATGTGGGGGGACAGCAAGGCCACTCCAGATGAGTGGTCCCTCAGGAAACTTGCACAGAGACAGCATTTTTTTGGTGTAATGGTGGGAAAAACCAGTATGTGAAACTTTAGATGAGAACAGAGATCAAGTAGGAACTCTGAGGGGAGATGAACTGGGGTTTGAGGAAAAGAATGGCCCAGAGAGACTGGAAAAACACAGGGATATAGAGATACAAGATGAAGTAGAGAAAGCAGCTTGATGCCCTCGGCACAGGCCTTGGAGGATTCAAGTGTTTCTCCCCAGAAAGCACAGACAAGAGACGTATGGATTGGGTGTAGTCTGTGCCTGTATGATCAGCTGTCTGACTCTGACTGGCTCTGTAGCAGCATACTCAGTGGTTAACCATGGAGACGATAATTTGTTTCTCTTTGAACTGTCCACGGTGAGGTGATAGCAGCAGCCCTGCCTTCTCCCGTGCCCTGGGAGGACCCAAACAAACTTATTTTGTTTTGGTAGGAAGGGGGAGTTGGGGGGAAAGTGGGTCAAGCTGTTTTGGCATTTCAGGCGTGGAGCCCCGGTTCCATTGCGGGCTCTGGTCTCCATGGAAATGAAAACTAGCGTTTGTCATGTCTGTTCCTGGTTTGAATTCCAAACTCTGGGCTCAACGAGCTGCAGGAAGGCCAGGCAGTGGGGAATGGGGTTCAGATAGAGACTTCAACCATTGTGAAGAAGGATCCTTCTCCTTGGCTCGAGCACGAAAAGGCCTTTGCCCTGACCAGCTCTCTCTTTCCCCATTACTTCTCTGGACCATGAATGCCAGTGTCAGGGTAACTGAAGCTCTGCTTTTCCCTCTTTGGCCCAAGACTTTACATGGATCGTGCCAATGTGTCACTTACTCAGTTAATGCATCAACAACTGAAGTCACTGCTAAGACTTCTCCAGCAAGTATGTACCCAATGGGAAGAAGGCTAGGTGGTCTGGTGGCCACCAGGCAGCAAGTGTTTAATGGGCTGTGTCATTTCATTAAGATTTTCTCGCAGTTTTAAGCATTCCTTGTATTCTTACGTTTCCGTTTTGCTCTGTGGTGGTGGGCATGTATCTGTTTGTGTGCACAGGTGCACATGCATTCCAGAGGTCAATATCAGGTGTCTTTGATCATTTTCTACCTTTTTTTTTTTGAGATAAGATCTTTCTCACTGAACCAGAGTGCCCTAACTTAGCTAGACTGGCTGAACAGCCAGTCCAAGGGGCCTTCTTCTCGGGACTGGGGTAACAGGAACACGTTGCCGTATCGAGCTTGTGAGTCCTCCTGGTTGTATAGTGAGCAAGTTACGAATGTGAGTCCATGCTCCTTGGATCCTAAAGGCCAGGAAAGAGGGATCAATTGGTGAAACCAGCTGACCCCTGGAAGTACCCTGAGTTGTAGACACTGAACCCACCTAGGTGTATAGACAGCTGGCCCACAAGATGTCATTGGGCATTCTATCCTGGAAGAAACTGACTCCAGGGTGGAATTCTTCCAAGATTAGACTTCAGGTTTTGCGTGTTCAGAGAACAGGTTCGGTCCGTGACCACAGGGAGCTCTTTGCATAAAGACAATAGTACATTTTCCATCCTTTCTGCTTCAGCCTCATCCTGCATCCCAAAAGCTATCTGTTGGTGGAAAATTCCCAAGATATGTCTTTGTATTGACTGGGGAAGGCTAAAAGTTGTGAGTGATTCTTCTTTAGGAAGGAATGGGGTTGGGGATTTAGCTCAATGGTAGAGCACTTGCCTAGCAAGCACAAGGCCCTGGGTTCAGTCCTCAGCTCTGGGGGAGGGGAAAAAAAAAGGGGGAAGGAGATGTCAGGGGAACTAGGGACCCAGCTGGATTTGTGATTGAGGCCTATGAAGTCCTAGTGGGTCTGCCATTCCCACATACTGTGCTGTGGTTTTTAGTGGCGCAGACATTGCATTCAGAAACTCTTAGTGGGCAAGCAAGAACATGAGGCAGACTAACCACCGTCAGTAGTCCTCTCTAGACTCTGAGTTTGGAACTGGTGTAGGTGGGCAGGCTTACTAATGGAGGCATTTGCAAGGAGCACGTGAATTCTCCCTCCTATCTCAGACACAAGAACAGGCTATGAGAAAACTCAAAGAAGTATGGCTAATTGACACGGATAATTGCGGTGGACTCCGGAACAAAGGAGGATTATTAATGAGACTTCCGGAATCAGCACTGAGATGGGTCATAGGTCGGTCAGTACAAGAAAAAGCATTTGCTAGGTGCAGTGACTGTCAGGGAAGGATGAGATACCTGTGCGTACTAGTGATAATTAGTAGGGGACCACAAGCTGGGGACACCACCCCATTGGGTCCCACTCTTCTCTATCACAGTCCCCTGCCTATGTTCCATCAGATCTGCTTCAGCTGTCTATACTAGCAGTTCCTATAATGAGTTCAGAGTGAATTTTACCATTCCAGTGAGTCTGCCTACCTGTGGTGTTATAACGAAGGCTCTGTGACCAAGGACATACAGGTATGCTTTTTGGGGCATAGTGTTCTGAAGATTTCAAGTGGTACTCATTTAAGATGCAGATTCTGAAAACGATCCCCTGGTGATCAGCTGGAGATGGTATGGGGTCAAGACTGGGATCCTACAGTACTTTGAGGTACCACATTTTGTGTTGCAGCCACCCTACCCTCCGTCCTTCATGCGTCAAGTCCAGCAACATTTACGTCTTTTACACTTAACCCAGTAGGGCCAAGAGGTTGAGAGGCAAGAGGCCAAGGGAGGGCGTTTAGGATCCATGATTTTTGTGACTCAGCTGTTTATCAGGACTGGTTACGCATCAGGCATTATGCTAAATATCTTCCAATGAGAAAAAAAATGAGACTCAGGAACCAAGGTAACACAGAAAGCAAATGGCTTACATGGGCCTGGAAGCTGGAATTGCTCACGTGACACATTGGCAATTTACCCTACCCTACTGCTTTGAGGTACAATGCCCAGATTTTAAATTCAGTGCTCTCCAGATGGCAGTGCCCCAGAATAGATCATTGTCATTTTTTTTAAAGAGTTACCAGTGCTCCTTGACACTGAGAGTATTGTAGCCATGCAGGCTCATTAAGGGGCTCCATAGGCTGGGTTTGGGAATCTGACCGGAAATGAGCTAGCTTGTGGTTCTGGTGAGACCCTAAGATCGCAAGGATAGAGGCTGCAATGCGAGCAGGTGAAGGCACAGGGCATCCAGAGTGGCAGGTATATATTTTTGCAGTATCTGGGGCAGAAACGATCTTTCATAAAGACAAACACATAAACTCGAAGAAAGAACAGCAGCTGACCATTGTGCTCTGCTCAGAGTTCTGAAAGAATGCACGGGTGACTGATCAGGGAGCTGGCACGCTGACAAGGTCTGCCTGCACCTCGCTAGGACTAAGGATAGGGAAGGGAAGCCAAGAACAGTGGCGCAGCTGCCAGGGTGTGCGAGGTGCAGGTTGGGGAGCTTATGAAGAGAGTCACTTGGTAGAAAGAAAACCTTTGTTCTCGGCTGTATTTCCCCATCGCTCGAGGTCAGCCAGACCTGAGTCTAGGAAGTGGGCTCTGACCATGCGTAGTGCGGGACACTGTGGTCAGGCTCAAGGCCACACTTTGATTTTTGTGAGCAAGGTAACTGAGACAGGAGTGAACCGGTCTTTGTTGCCAGGCTTATACTTAGGAGAGGTGGGAAGGAGTAAACGTCTTCCCGGCTTAGGGGTCATCATCAGGGTCTTAGTACCTAGTGTTAGGGAGACTGGGGATGACAGGACCCCTGAGCTTCTGTTCAGACCTGTTTCTCCTGCAGCTTCCTCTCTCTGTGTGTGTTTTCCATGCTGTTTAAGACTTTCATTCTGTCCGTGCTGCTTTTGGTTTCTTTCTCTCTTTTTCTTTTCCTCTTCTTTGACTTTCATGCCTTTACCTGGCTACATTTTCTGAACCCAGTTCTTCAGGAAAGCTGCTTCTTGCTGCTGCTGCTGCTTCTTCTTCTTCTTCTTCTTCTTCTTCTTCTCTTCTTCTTCTTCTTCTTCTTCTTCTTCTTCTTCTCTCCTCCTCCTTCCTCTCTCTCCTCCTCCTCCTCTCTCTTCTTCTTCTTCTTCTCTTGTCTTCTCATCTTCTTCGTCTTCTTCCTTCTCCTCTTCTTCTCCCCCCCCTCTCTCTCTCTCCCTGCTGTTACTTTACTTTCACCAGCTCTCTATTCCTTCTCTCCCTCCCCCCTCCCCCTTTCGTTCTTTGTTCTTCTCTCTCCCTTTTCCCCCTTCACCTGCTTTCTTAGATCACACCACCTGTCTACCTGTGGCTTATATAACAATGAGAGGTCATGTCTAGCTCTGCCTCATGATAAATGTACTAAGCACAAAGCTCTCTTCTTAGTCACCTATGTGAACTTGGCTGTTTGACATTGTACCATGTGGCCACAGACACAGTCATATCACCTTGGCTAGACCCTTCTGTTGCTCAGGTTTCTCACAGGTCAAGGGTTACAGGACTCTTCCCGAATTCAGGTCAGAGGTCTTGTCTGTTAACTGATTGGTCTTCCTCCTTACAGTGCTCCGTCCCCAAATATAACAGCAGTTCTTTTTAATACTGCTTGTAGGATCAGGTTAAGGGCACAGGATAGAGTTAGAAAGGTAAGTCCCTACACAAAAGGCATAGGAACTGGTTTTATTTGCTTTAGCAGCGTGTCCAACTCTTCAGGACAATGGCTGATCTTTTAATAGGTTTAGCAGTGTAGCAAGGCTAGTAATGACTCTGCCAAGGTGCAGAACTATGGTTACAGGGAATTCTTCTTGTATAGAAGAGAGGATTGGAGTATAAGCCAAGCATGGTGGGGGGTCAATGACCTCCTATTATTCTGGGTGGTTGGTTGGGTTTTTTGTTTTTTTTTTTTTGTTTTTTGTTTTTGCCACTGAAATTATAGCTAAGGCTATTGGACAAGTCCAGGCAAGACACCTTGAGAACCCGAGGGAGGGAAGGAGGACCCTAGGACAGGAAGGGAAAGATGGACTAATGAGCCTTCTGGAAACAAAGTGAGTAGGACAGAGTGGGGTGGAATGGGAGAAATGCCACTTCTGAGCAATGACAGTGCCTCTGGAGAAGGGCAAGGAAGAGTCCGAGGTCTGTGTGAGCAGGGCTGGTGGCAGAGGGAACTCACTCAGTACCAGATGGAAGTTAGAGAAGCAAGAGTGGGCAAGGAGGTAGAGAACACTTCGCAGAAGAACTAAATTCTAGTTTGGGCAACATGAGAAGATCCAGTGGAGCGGAGAGATAACTCGGTAGGCAAAGGTGCTTGTCCCCAAGCTTGAAGACCCAAATTCGATCCGGGACCCACATGGTAGGAGAGAACTAACTCCCTAAAGTTGTCCTCTCATCCCCACACATGCCGTGTAGTATGTGCATATGTGCATGTACATGTAATAGAGGTCACGTGTAGAGCTCCATTCCATACCGGTCCTCCCCCTCCCTCCTCCCTGTCCCCAGTGATACTGGATGGGTTTGTGGACACTCTCTCCTCTGTATTGAGTTTATCGAGGTGGTAGGGCATGGTAATCTTTACAATTGTCTCCATGGAGCGTCTGAGGTTACAGCTAGATCTTCATGCAAATATCCCGTGCCCTGCCTTCCGCATCCTGAGGCCAGGCCAGACTGCGTGCCAGAGAGTTTCCTGGGTTAGTCTGGCCTGCCCCTCCTATCACCTTGCTCTGGGGCTCCTGTAATCTCCCAGGCTATCCCTTCCCATTTCCCCTGCCTTCTTTCTGAGTAACCCTGCCCCACCCCCATCAGCTCTTTCCTTTCTCTGTTCTCTGAAACCAGAACAAAGTGAGTTCAGTCTTTCCTCTCCGCCCTTTTCTCCTCACCTCTTCTATCCTATGGAAAACACAAGCTAAGTTTCCATCTTTACTGTATTAACAGATTGAACGCCTAGGTATAACTGGATTTAGCGCCGTGGGAAGTACAAGAAACTTTTTAGAGGTGAATTTGGGGTAGGGGCTCTGAGAATAAGCCTTCACTTCAAGCAGAACAGTAACTTACCAGGCTAGTCCGAGAGACTTACGTCTGAAGCAAACCCTGAGGCTTGCCCTGGGTCACTTTCTTCTCTCTACCAGGCATTTATCTTTAACTGAAGGATAGTGGTACTTGCCGTTATTAACTCAATCGAATGTCCTAAGTCACATTATGGTGCCTGCGCCAGTGAGATGGCTCTGTAGATAAAAGTGCTCTCTGCCAAGCCAGTGGCGTGAGTCCATTCCGAAGGTCTCACACCGTGGAAGGAGGAAACAGAGACGCTGGAAAATTGCCCTCTGACCTCCACAGGCGCGCCCCATGGCACACGCATGCCTGCCCACATCCATGCAAAATAAAATAACGTGATAATTTGTAAAAGACATACCTATGAGCTAATATGTATAAGAATGCCAGGTTGTCGTTACGAGCAAGTATTGGAACGTAACACAGTTATAAAATGAGCTACTGGTATTGAGGGATTCTTTCAGGGTCTAAATTATCTTCTCTAATAGCTTTCTGCATAGAGTTAAAGCTGAAACAGGATTGGGTGGGTAGATGCGTGGATGGGTGGGTGAGTATTTAAATACTTAACTGCTTGCTTCTCTCTTTTTTTTTTTTTTTCCACACTGGCACTACTGCCCCCTGCTGGCTAGTAGCAGCATTACAGTGTAGCAAGTCCCTAGCTGGGTTGTCTCCTTAGCCTATTGCCTGGGCTCCCTGAGCTGGCTCCTTTGCATGGGTTTCTGGCCGACCGTCACTCACAGCCTTCCTTCCTTCCTTCCTCTTTCCTCGCCACCTGATTCCCTGTCTCCATCTGCCCCTGCAGCACTGCCAGTAACTCCAACCGCAGCACGCCGGCCTGCTCTCCCATCCTCCGGAAGCGGTCCCGCTCTCCAACACCACAGAACCAGGACGGAGGAGACACCATGGTGGAGAAGGGCTCAGATCACTCCTCGGACAAGTCCCCCTCCACCCCGGAGCAGGGTGTGCAGCGCAGTTGCTCCTCACAATCTGGTCGGAGCGGTGGTAAAAATTCCAAGGTGAGCAGACCATGCTGGAGACTTGTTACCCCTTGTTAGCTAGCCACGGGAAGTTAGTGAGCACTCCCGTGACTGACAGCCCCATGACTATGTGATGAGGTCAGGTCAGGGTCAGGGTCAGCAGGGGAGACTCTTGTTGAATAGATTCCCGTTTAATCATCCAGGGAGGGTCCTGAGTCATAGGCCCCTTCTCTGCCCCACTCCCCATCTCTCTGTAAGTATCTAAGGAACTTCAGGACCCCTGAGATATCGAGGAAGCTCTGGGCATCAGGAGCTTTATAATCCTTCATTTATATGGGGATCAATGATCATCTTTAGAAGCCTTCGTTAAATTTGGCCCTTTGAACTGTCAAAGGAACATTATTTGGGACAACTGTATTGCCAGGAAGAGAGACTTCAGGCTATTTTTAACCTCCTCCTTGGCCATCACCCCACCTTACCTTTGTCCCATGTCCTGCTCATCTTGCAAAGAGCATAGTCAGAGGGCTTTTCCATCCCTCAAGCTCGTCCTCACTGCGAGCACCCAGGCTCCTGGTCCAAGGATTGGCACAGAGGCCCTCACCCGGTTACCCTGGTTACGGTTCCCCCGAGTTCTCCTTCCATCCCCAGGCCTCTGGCAATCCCGAGGCACCTCTACTCAGGTGCTCCTAGACCAGCAGGACTCGCGGGGCTTGAGAAAGGGGACCCCCGACCCCCATCCCCGGGAGGCTTGGGAGCAACCCCAACTTGAATTTGTCTTTTTGATTTCTTGTTCTTCCTCTTCTCCCCACCGTTTCCCAAACACCTTCTTTGCATGCATGGTCTTAGTCTCACAAGCGCCTCTCAAAAGTAAGCCATCTTTTGTCTCTGTCTTTTAATCTTCCCCTCTAGTATTGAATTGTCTGTAGTGCTCAGCACCCCTCCCCCTCCCCTGCCAATACTGCCCATATGTCCTGCTTGGTCCCTTTCCCAGAAGGGCTGAACCCACTGTCCCCCCCACCCCCACCCCCATCCCTTGGCAGGCTGGCTTGGAAGTCACGGAGGGAACCACTCCCCCTGCACTTGACGTCAGAGAACAGACCCTCCGCCCCCCGCCCCACCCCTTCCCCCCGTGTCTGCCTGCTTCTCAAACACCACCTCTAGTGGGAATGTGTTTCCCTCCTTGCGTGGCACTTTCCAAAAGCAGAGTCCGTGGGGGTAGTTCCGTTCCCGTGGGTGTGGAGCCTCCGCTCAGTCACACTGTCGTTTCGTGAGACCCTTGGATGGGGTAACGGTGGCTTCCCTGGCAGAAGTGAGGAAAGACCTTAAGATCTGCCTAGTTCATCTTTCCCTCCGCCCTCGATTGCTACTTGGCGGGTCACCCCCACTGCGACTTGCCTGTACCACTCTGGTAGCCATTCACGGTGTGCTTAGAGACTCGGAAGAGGGTACAGTACCAGAACCTGGAGGTAGTTGATGACTCTGACAGTACCCACCAGGTTCTAGGTCTATGAGTGTGGGAGGAAGATGGATCAGCCTCTACCCAGGGCCTTAGGATCTCTGAGGTGAAGTTGGAGTGAATAGATGGTGAACAGTTGGTAGCAAGGCAGTAGGCCCAGGAAGTCAATTGTGGGGAAGAAGTGCCAACATCAAGACGACTTACAACAGATCTGTAAGAGGACAGCACACCACTATTCATTCCCGACGGAAGAACACGAAACTCCACAGCTGAGCCTGCCCACTGTGCCCTTCAGACACAAAGCGTATCACGTGGCTCTGGGGATTTTAAGTGCCTATTGCCAGCAGAGAGCCCGGAGTGAGGATGCCAGCAGGAGTCCTCTGTGGGTGTAGGAGGCTGGGCAGGTTCAGGCATGCCTGATATCTGGGGACAGGAGTTGTATAAGACCTTTGGTCACTACGCCAGGGCTCACCCCTCTGCCTTAGTTGAAGTGTGTGTCAGAGGGCTCCAGACTCGTCTGGAAGAGGGAGAACCCAGCTGGATGTGGGTGGGTACCAGATTATCCCTTCTCTCCACATCTGCCGAGTCTTTCCAGTCCTAAGGTGAAGCGTGCATCTCTTTCCTCCAAGCCTAGCTCATTTAAGGAGCAGCACAGTGCTGCTTACTGACAGCTGACGAGGGGACGGCCACATCGCCCAACTGCACTGGGGAGCGGCTGCGGTCAGCCAGCAGTGCGCACGCGCGTGTGTGTAAGACACACAGACCTCAAAAGGTCAACACCAGAGTCACCATGGGAAAAGGGTTTAATGCAGGGCCCAGTTACTGGACTGCAAGAAGGTGCTGCGGGGGTGAGGCCAAAGCTTAAAGCTGCCCCCCATACACACACCGGAACATCCTTTCAAGGCGGCCAGATATAGCTGTGTGGAGTGTCTGTGAGCTAGATCTGTTCCCAAAACAACTACAGCTAGACCATCGCTGACCACTGCCTGCACAGAGGCCACCCTGTGTGGTTTTTCAAGCAGGCTGTAAGATGTCTCCTCTTCAGTGTCTCTTAGATCCCCCCTTGTTAGGGACGGGAAATCCTTAAGGCTTCATCTTCCCCATCATGATCTCGGTGGTTGCAGCTGATTTCTTTCTTTTGCTTAGAGTTGGAAGCTACGGGACCTCAGGGCTGATTAACGCTCCCAGAAACCTCTGCGTTTTGACCACAGTCAAGCTACACTCAGTAGCGATGACCTGTGGCCACTAGAGGGAGCCAGGACATGCTTTCCTGCCCTTACCAGCTCTGGAGAGCGGCTCTCTGCCCTTGCAGGCCTGCCAAGTAGATAAGGCCACTCTTGGCTTCTGCCTCGCAGCTTAGCTCTCTGTTGGTGCTTGGTAGTGCCCGGTGCTGTGACACTGGTGCTCCTGTGACCTTTCACCTTTTTGTTTGTTTGTTTGGATTCTAATTTTTGTGGTTTTCTTTTCAGTATGACAGACTTAATCTGATCAAAGTAAGACATTTTTTTGTTGTTATTGTTGTTTTGTTTTGTTTTGCCTCCTGGCTCCAGTTTATGCTTAAAGTAGAGCTCCTGGCCCCATCTCCCTTCACCCCTTCCTCCCCCACCCCACCACCTCAGCTCACCTTCCAGACATCTTGAGCCTTTGTTCTAGGAGATGCTTTTAGATTCGAGGGCAGGAAACAGCTATAAGGTAGTCTGGGTATGTTTCTTGGAGCCTTGCCTTCTATCTGGTCCTTGCTTGTCTGATTCCTTGTAGAGAAGACCAAAGAAACCCAAAACAAGTCCTCCAGGCCCTCCTCCTCCAGCTCCATCCTGCCTCCAGCAGCTCCGTGTTCTCATCTCCTCCCCCCTCCCCTCCCCAACCATCTGATACAGGCTCTTAGAACCCAGCATCAGTTCTGTGGCATCTTGAGCTCTAGCCCTGTACTCCAGGTAGGGGCATAGCAATGGATTTACAATGGTAGGCAGTCTCTGTCCTGTCTGTCTGTGCCTGTGTCCCCCACCTGGGCTTTACACGAACCTCCTTCACAGGAGGTCCCGTTAGCACTCAGCCCAGGAACCACAGGGATGTAATTCTTCTCCAGGAGGCAGGTCAAAGGTTAGGAACACCTACTTGCTGGTCAGTTTTGAGGGCTAGCATAGATCTCACTGGAGGTGTAAGTGTACCTGTCCCTGAGGCTGTCTGCAGTGCCGGTAGAGAAGGAGTTGTGTAGGAATACGGCCAGGGGCAGAACCTCCAAAGTTCTCACTCTAGAGGGTACCTTTCTCATTTCTTTTAGATCTTAAGAGATCCTTTCTTAGATCCCCGCTTTAGAAGATAATGAATATTAGCCATAAAGGTACCACAAGAGCTCGTCAGAGATGGGACAGACGCTCTTAACTGGAAAGCTCTCTCGGGATTCTGAAGCTGTTTGTGTCAAGTAGTTTCGTGAGGAACTAGCATTTTCATGTCAGTGCATAGAACGGGAAGATCTGCTTCTGTCCCTGTGGGGGAAGGGGCGGGCGCCATGTTTGAGAATCACAAAGGATCCTGCTCCCAGCGCCCCCTTTCCTCTTAGGGTTGTGTATAAAAATTCCAAGGAGTGAAGTCCTTGGATGCAGTTGAGAGATTTTCCTCAGCTGGGAAGCCGGTGACTAGGCTGGGTCAGGGTTAGTACAAGTCCAAGTTAACTGTGGATAGCTTGGTCGGTAACTGCAAGACTATATGTATATACTTGCTCTCATCCTGATGTGAAATTAACACAGCCCCAATTCTGTGTGCTCCTAGAGTCAGTCGCCATTGTGAACACTATAGAAATGACTGTCCAGCAGGATATAACTTTCTTGTTCCACCCACCCTCCCCAGGCACGGCACAGCCTTAGCTGAGCTTCCTTAATTCCTTCCTATAAGGTAGCAACTCCCACTCTCTGATGAAATAGTCTTGGCTATGTGGGTTTGACCTTCAGCTTCTGGAGGGCTACTAGGTAAAAGACTATGCTTTCCAGAGTAGACCACCATTCCTTTTGAGGAATGACCACCAAGAGCTCCTAGCAGAGGGGAACTGAGTGTCTGCATTGCTACATGCTACCCTGGCTGGGCTGGCCAGTGAGATCTATGTGAAGGAAAAGCATATTCATGCCTACGCCGCTTCTACTCCCTATCTCTGGCCACTGCACTGTGTCATCGTAGAGGGTCAAGGTGTCAGGCAGGTTCTGGTTCAAAGAAAGAACTTGGTGATGGGAGAGGGGGACCACGTGATCATCTGGCCATCATTATGGTCACAGTTACAGATCCCTGGTTCATAGTCACCTCCATCCTGTCACACGCACACGCACACATACACACACACACCTTACTAGCTGACACAGTGGTTGCCCGACTCTGCATTTATTAGCTGGCTGTTTGACTCAAGCTCTAAGTTGCTGACTCTGCTTAGGCTCCATGCCTCTCCGGTATCTCATGGAGGCTGTGACCTGTTGGTAAAATTTCTAACATCAGAGCAGAATGTTCCTATGTAGAGGTTGGAAACAGACAAGACACAATCTAGGCATTCCCCCTTCTTTCATTAGAAAGTTTCAGATCCCATGGAAGAGATCAGAATGAGAATTCCCCAACTGTAGAGCTTTGATAGAATATGGTTTTATGAATATCAAGTTATGTATAAATGCCATGGGTTGGAAGAAGCCTTGTAGAGATGACACAGTTCCACTCTCTTCCCCTGAAGAACCCCAATCATTTGTTAGCAGTTAAGTCAGCCAGTTGTTGGGGTAGGAGGAGTTTACTCACCTGCTAGCTGAGTATATAGTATGACTTTTTTAAGACAGCCTCTTCTCCCTTCACCAAAATATTCTACCCTGCCTCTGATGGGGAAGATGACCTGGAGCAGGAGGCTGTGTTGGACTCTGTGTCTACTTTGCTTCTAGTCCAAACCCACTTGGGGACTAGGCTTTGGATGCCTCCCACACATCCCACACCCCCATCAGTAGGACTTGGCGATGGGCTCTGACTCCCTTCTGGTTGAGCGCTAGCTAGTGCTGCCACTGCCTGCATCTCCAATGGCCCCAGCTGTGGTGGGGGGCTTCCAGCATGGACTGCTCCCTGGGCCTCCTTTCTGGAGCTGTCTTGTGAAAGGAGGACCCCTCCTGAGCACCGACATGGGAAGCATTCAGCTGCATTTGGGTTCCTTCTCCCTGCCCACCCTCCGCTGTCTGTGTTACCTTCACCCCAGGAGGGAAGGAATACTCTGGCCACTTCTAACGTCTCTTCCCTAACTAATCGTAGTCTCTTTGATTTTTGTCTTTTCAGAAAAGCCAGAGTTGGTACAATGTAAGTATTTCTGTTTCTCTTCTTGTTGGGTAATAGTAAAATGGGTTTGGAGTGGGAGTGGGGGTGGGGGTGGAGGAGGCAAGGGTTGCAAGAAGTGTTATTAAGTACCGTTTGTGTCTTAGGAGTTTGTGTCTGCCCTTGTCAACGTCTTCTTCTCACTCCCAAACAGACACAGTAGTTCTCTTGTACAGCAGGATGGATATGTCCTGGGAAGGAGGATTTGATCTGGGGACATGAAGAGGTGACCCATCCCATCTCTTTTCCTCATCTAGTGTCCTGTATGAAGTCAGGGAGCAGCCAGGAACGAGTGACTGTTTCAAAGGCCAGACAGAATTGTGTGGCTATAGCAAGGCATGGGGTATGAACTTAGGGTTAAAGTTAGCCTCACTAGGCAAGACATCTTGTGAAGGAGGCAGAGCTAAGAGAATGTGCTATGTAATAGTACGTGTCGCAAACATGCAGTGTCCTCCAGAACATGCTCCGGATGAAGGCTTGGTTACCTTCTGGTTCATAAAGTGTGGTCATCCTTAGTGGCTGTTTGTTCAGGCAGCTCTGGACTCTGAAAGTACTTCATGGAGTCAGCAGTCCCTGCAAAGGCTCCGTTCTCCTCGTCACATAGACTAGGTTGTGTGGCCCCAGACTCTTCCCTGGAAGAACAGCTGGCCAAAGTCCCTCAGCTTGCCCTGTCCACGTGCCCTGACGACTTGCCAGCTGAGGCACACTGTGACCTGGCTTCAGACCCTTGTCTCCCCTTCTTTAAGCTGGTCTGTGCTGACGATACCACTCCTCCACTCCTCTTGTACCTAGTTCTGCTCCACCAGGAGCTGAGGCTTGGAGAAGCTGTTGGGATGGAGGACTGACAGGGTCAGTGGGAGCAGAGGAAGGGCTCAAAGTGATGCTTGTATTTCGTGTGGGACCGTGGATCCAGATCATCCCTCTGGGCCACGTGTGTGTTCCAACATGGTATTAAGTAGTCCATTAAAGTTAGACACACTTCAGATGACACTCTGGCTTCCCACAAGCTGCTCTGTGCAGTCTATACCAGAGGTTTTTATTGATCTTCCATCCATAGCCCCACGGAGTACCCCATGTGGCCTGGGTTGATCTGAGGACACTGAGGATGGAGATGATAGTGAGGGGGAAGAGAAGCTAAACTCTGCCTCCTCTTGTCTGTTCCTTCTCTCTGACTCAGACCAAGGGTCTTCTGGCCTCTGGCCTCCTCAGGCTGATAGCAGCTCATATCTTGGAGGGAGGAGAACCCCCCCCTTCCCTCGCTGGGAGCTGTCCTGGCCCAACTGTTGTAAATACCCAAGCGCCCTCCAACCAATAACATCCTTTTAAGTGGCATTGCCAGAATTAGTGTCACCAAAGGGAAACAGAAACCACATGGCCTCATTGCTATTGGGCAATTAAAACATTTTCCACATTTGAGCGGGCAGATCCTGTCTTGGTTGTGAGCGTTGATCTCACCGCCCCCTTTCTCCTCGCAAGACTTTTAGCATGGCTATTCCTGTTTGATCGGCTTTCCTATGCCTGGACTGTTCTCGCCTCCTTGCTCTCTGCTCCCCACCCTCATTCTTTTCTTCCTTCTTCATGCTCTTCTCTGTTGTCCGGTTTCCAGTCACCCAGCCAGCCTTCTGTTTCTTTCTGGTTGCTACAGGTTTTAAGGTCCCCTACCCCTCTTTTCATCTCTGTTCTCCCGAAGCCAGATTCTGATGCTGTGACACCCGAGCACGCACTCAGCTTGATGACAGACAGACGTCTTAGCTGGAGGATTCAAAAGAGGGATGTCTGTCTGCAGTTGAGCTTGACAGACCTTTGACAGTCCTCCCGGTGACCATTCCTTTCTGCCTGCCCTGGCTCCCGCCTACCCTACTCCTGGTCCTGCCATATATGCACTGTAGAGTCCAGACTTGGCATTGGTGCAAGGAAGCAAAAAGGAATGGAAGTGGAGGAGGAAATAGAACTGACAGGTGGACACGGGGAAACCAGAAATAGTTTCCAATTGCCATGGCTGCAGGCGCTCAGAGGTGTGCATGAGAGCTGTACAGCTGACAGGCTCTGGTTTCACTGGTGGGAGAGTTAGCTGCTGGAGGGGTTGGTCATCAGCTGCTGTCATGGAGAGGCAAGTTGGATACAGTTCCCATGCAGGCTGGTTGGATGAACTCCTCCCACCCTTTCTGTGGAGACAGATGCCTGACCCGGTTCCCCATTTTCCAGAGCCCAGTTATTAGTGTCGTCAGCCAGTTGCTGTCTCTGTCTGACACAGCCAGCGGTTTCCCTTGGGTTCTCTCTGACCCTGCCAGTGCATTTACCCTGGACATTGGCCCAGTCGCCTTGGCTGGGACTGGAATCTATGACCTGGGTTCTCCAAGAGCCACCGGTTGGGTAGGGTTACCTACTGACTCTAGCTCATTTCCTGTGAGTGCTGTGGCTATGTCTTACACCCTTGTGCTCAGATGCATCATCAGGGACCCCATTGACCCCTCCCCTCAGCACCACCCCCTCCTTGGGAGGCTCGAAGTCTACTCTTGTTTAGACCTGCATTCCCTTAGACCTACCTTCCGTCTCCATTGCTGTTTGCCTGTGGCTGCCTGGAATCTGACCTTCATAGAGGATCCTGGTATCCTGTTCCTCTTTCTAATCTCTTTTTCCCCACTGCTAGAGTCAGCTCACCGGCTGTGATGCCTCAGGTTGTATCCCTGGCACTAAGGGCCCTTTAGATAGATGCAGGCTTTATAATCCCATGCGCTGGGGCCAGGCTATACTCAGGGCTCTACAGAGTAGGAGCACCTGAGACCTGGTCAAAGTCCCTGGGTGTAAGTTAAGAGGAAGCCGGTGCCTATCGTCACTACCAGTCTGTAGGGAAAAAGACAACCCCTTGTCCCATGACTAGCTACCGGGGAAACTGTCTGCAAAATAACAGATTAGCCTGACCTGAAGAGTTGAGTCACAAGAAGGGAAGCAGGCCCCAGTGACGTAGGAACAAGACCATTGAGGGTGAACATTGGGGTCACGGTAGAGTATGATAACCCTGTCTTGTGCAACTGTCCTGGGGCCCTTCTTGCCCTTCACCCCCACAGCTGACAAGCTTATTTTATTCAGCAGAGCCTCCAGGCTGGGAGTACAAAGGTGTACAAAGCCCCAGTGGTCAGGAGTTTAAGGGGTCAGGTGACAGGGCTTTGGAACTGTAGACAGAGATAAGAATGATCAGACTAAAGCTTGAGTGAGTACTATGTGCCTTTTAAATGTGACTCTTCCTGGTCCCTTGTAGGTATGGGTCTTGCTGAGTCCCAGGTGGGCAGATAGACCCTCCTGCCTTATGTCTCATTCCTGGGGTGTTAGTGTTTCCATAGCAACTTCTTCGGGGCAGAGCCTAGAATAGGGGAGCTGCTAGAGACAGCACCCACATTGTCTGTCACCGTCCCTGCTAGGAAAGCTGGCTTTAAGGAAGGCAAGGAGGATTGGTGCCAATCCTGGGAACGACAGGGCAAGCCTACCTGGCATCAGTCTGAACAGTAAGATGAAGCATTATAGGAGTGGACTTGCAGGTGTTGGGGCAGCAGTGATGACACACCCAGTGCCTAGTATTTCCTCCAAGGACAGCCCTCTTCCTCTACACCCATCTGTCTCCCACCTATGGTTTTTACTCATGACTTGGAGGAATCTTCCTGACTGCTACCACCATGGCCATCAACTCTAAACTTCACTCTCCCCGTGGCAGTGTAACCTTTCCAGATGAGACCCCTACCCCCCAATGCTACCCCTTCAGCACCTCTCACTGCACCCATGCCCACCTCATGTTTAGTCACCTTTCCCTTGTTTCCTCGTCCTACCCACGACTGGCTTCTGCCTACCACATTTGGCTGGAGCACCGGGATTTTCTTTGTAGATCTTAACTGGTTTCTTCCTAGGTGAAGTCAACGTTGGACTCCAAATCCATTTCCTCCCAACTAGGCTCTCTCACCCCCTCCTTCGTGCTGAACCTGGAGAAAGGGTACCAGTCGGTCCCAGCACCCAGTGTTTGCCATAGAGTTAATGTTTAGCTATGGACCAAATCCAGCTCCTGGGGTTCTGGCCGTGCCCTGCCCTACCCTGCCCTGCCCAGCCCTTGGTGGCTAATACAGATTGAGACTCATCTCCTGTGACATTATCTCTCTGAGTTGAGTGTAAACTGTCCCTGTCTCATGCAGATAGTAACCAACTCAACCGTCCTGGGTCTCTGGCTAGATATATCAGTGTTTCCAGGGAATTTCTTTGAAGTACCTGGAGCCTCCTCGAACTATCTCTACCACCTGTATCTTGGGTGTGGTATGGACCTGAAGAGAGATCATTGTGATCACCCTGGAAAACAGAATTGCCGCGTCCACCTGCCACAGAATTTGAGGACCACTGACGCTTAGTACAGAGAGAATGTGATCTTTTGATAAGAGTCAGAGCAGCCTTAAAAAAGTAGTGATTTGTATGTGCATATATGTGTGTTATGTGTGCTCTTGAGTCTCTCTCTCTCTCTCTCTCTCTCTCTCTCTCTCTTTCTCTCTGTGTGTGTGTGTGTGTGTGTGTGTGTGTGTGCTAATAGGAAGATAAAGAATACATTTATGTGGTAAATATTTTTTACATAACATGAAATACTAACTATAAGAATAGATTATACTAAAGGATAGATCATTCCCAGTGAAGGCAGCATCCAACGGAGTGGGTCTGCCTTAGGATGGATCCAGGAAGGCAGGTGTCCTTCAAGCTGGGAAGGGGAAAGTGTTAGAAGACACCTAGATCAGGAATTCTTTCCTCTCTATTTATCCTAACAATGGCTCTCATGTTCCTCTTAATTGGGGTCTCTGGGTTTGAGACCCAAGAATGTGTAGTCTGTGTCTTCACTGGGGTTATTTTTAAATATGCCAGAGTTTAAGCACAGGAAATTACCAATGCGTATAAGACAAAGGACGATTATGCATATTGTACCAGCTCACCTGATGGGGTATGTACCTTCCTGACAGGATACGCTGTCTGGTATAGGGTAAGCTCTCTGGGTAGATCAGGGGAGCTGCCTCAGTTGTTTCACAGATCTTGGAGTCTCTGCCTTCCTAGTTCCAATGCTGTCTGTCCTTTCTCTACCTCTCTGTTTAGACCAGTGGTTCCCAACCTTCCTAATGCTGCGACCATAACACTACGTTTTTTTGTTACTACTTCATAACTATCATTTTACTACTCTTGTGATTTGTAATGTGGATATCTGATATGCAGGCTATTGGATACGGGACCCCTGTGAAACACGTCTTAACCCACAGGTTGAGAACTACTAGCCTAGAGCCCTTTCTGCTTAGATGTCGTTTCAGTTGTCTCTTTCTTTGACCTGTCTCTCTCCCTCTAACCAAGGTCCGCAAGGTCTGCTCATGCTATTTTGCCCTCAAGGTCTGAGCAGCTGCCTACAAATGCCTGGCTTTGAACCTATGCCTCCTTATAGGGAAGGCGGGGCACAGGTCTTGGGAAACTCACGTCAGGCCAACCTCATCTTCCCTAGGCTCTATCTAGCTTCTCTGGGACCTGCACGTTGGAAATTCCTGTGCGTGCTGCTGGTTGCATCAGAGATGTTGCCGAATAGATCAGTTCCTTAGAAGAGAGCTATCTCTTAAGAAATCCCTAGTCTATTCAGTCTCAAATTTCATATTTCACCAGAGCTGTGATGCCCTTAGCACCTCCCCTTCCCTTCCTCCAACTGAGAGCCCTGGCCAGCAACTTTCCATTGCAGGAAACATCTGCTGGTGAGGCCAGGCTAGGCCTGGGGTTACTGCAGGACATTGGCCAGGCCCATCACCCAGATCCTGTAACTTGAAGCATGTGTGGGGCTCTGGCCTTGCCCGCCCACCAGCCCTGCCTCCCTCCCTCAGGCCCAGTGACTCTTAACAAAGAAGTCATTTGCTGGCCAGCTGAAAGGGGCACGGTCTGGAGGAAAAAGGGGTGTGTGCCGGGCTGGGATGAGAGCAGGCCCTGTGTTGCAACTAAGTGGTGGCCCTTTTAGCCTGGGTGAGAGATGTGAGTCACAGCGATCCTGGCCTGGCCCTGGGGAATAGAAAGCACACTGACTGAGCAGGCCAATCTGTGAGGCAGATCTGGACTAAGGATCTGGGCCGTCATGGGCCTCTCTGAAGCTTCCGAACCACTTGTGAGTCACTCTGAGTGTGAGTAGCCAGTGTGGAATAGGCCTCTGGAGCCAGCTGTGGGTCATCCTGTTCTGCAAAGTTTGCCTGTTCACGTGGGGCTGCACTTCCGCAACTCTGCAGCTTGTCTCTGTGTACCTGCTGTATCTATGTCGCCTGGTCTCACCTGGACTCTTGAGTGACTGCACCAGCCAGGGAGTGTTGCCTGACCACACCCCCTCGGGGCTGCCCCCAGACTGAAGACAAGGGAAGCATGAAGCAGACAGAGTCCAGCTGTGGGAGCCTGACCAGGCAGTCTTCTCTGAGAACCGTGTATCTCTTTTCACTCGTGAGAGCTTGAACTGGGAGCACAGCTCAGAGAGAGGAAAGGCTATCAGCCAGGGCTATATAGACCCTCTGTGTAGAAGGCAAGGATCACCTTGTGTTCTGTCCAGGCAAGACTCAGTGTTTTCATTCTGAGGGAACCCGAGAATCAGCAAAAGGACCTGAGGTCTGTTGCCTGGGACATTGGCTGGGGATGATGGAATCTCTGACAGAATCTGGGGTCCTCTGGAGCCTCCTGCTGGAACTGGACAGCCAGTCTCTGCTGTGGTACTTGAAGAGTCTTGCTGATGCACCTGTTGGTGCCGAATGCTACTGCTTACACGGATCTGAGAAGATCCCAGCCGTGAGTGTGTGACCCGAATTCTCTTGTGTCCCTGTGACTATTCTGTGCACTCTCTCATGCCCCCTTCGTGGCCCCGCTGAGAGCCGCAGATTTGACAACCCCTCGAGCCAGAGTTCTTTGGCCATTTTGTCGAGGTGAGCCTTGCCTCACCGTTGGGAGAGGGTGCTCTAAGAGTACACAGGGAGTGGGTATAGAGGATTAGGTTTCCCAGCATCAAAGCGGGCATAGGATTGTAAGCCAAGTACTGCCCATCCAATGTGTCTTTGTGCTTTTGGTACAGAGAGGCTGGCCTACCATCTACATCAACAGACAGTAGAATAAAAACAGTTAGGTACAAATGTGAGAGAAAGACGCTTTCCTCCCTACCTAACGCCCCCAACACTGCTATAACACAGTTCAGTGCCTTGCTTTCGGGAGAGATTGTACCTAGACTTCTGAGTCTCCATCTCTGTGGGTTCCGGAGCTCTCATTGGATACGGTAGAAGCCACTGTGGGTGGAATTTGGAACTCGGCATCAGGTAACTGGATGGCTAGTGCCCATTTCCCCTTAAAGAGGATCGGGGGCCATCTCATGCAGGAACTTTGTGAAGACTCCTCCAGGAATGTGAGAGGCTAGCTAGCGGGAGCCCTAAAGCAGGTGACTGTCCCCTCCCACAAGAGAGTTCTGCTTATTGGGAAGCCCGTTGGTTTCTTTTCGGCAGTTGGATAGGACCCTTGTTCCATTCCCACTAGGTTGCCCCAGGCAAGTTGCTTAACCTCTGCCTCCCTTCTGCAAGTATGAAGTAGGATAATGACATCTACCCTGTGTGGCGTGTATGTGATGGGCTTGTGCTTGCTCTTGGGTGTTTATTCATTTTACAGTAGTCTAGAAGGTGAGTCAGGAACTATGAGGAAGATGAGGGAGGTTGTCAAGCAAGGGTTTTCCTATGTGTGGATTGTGGTCTCAGAGGCTGGGTGGCTGGGTGGCTGGGTGGGAGGCATTTGCATACTGTTTAGTGATTCATGGAGGGTTGTTACATCAGGTCTTTCCTAGCTGTAGAAATCCTAGGATAGTTAGGATTCCAGATAGCTTTCTCCAATTCATGGAACCCTGGTTCGAGCACACGGAGGTGATTTGGGAAGCTTGAAATTATACGATAGCACGGTGTGCTTTGGGAAAAGGTATCTGGGCCTCTTATATTACACATGTAAGTCAAGAATACAGGCTTGAAATTCAAATTATAGACAGATTGATGAGAAGTTTCTTCTTTTTCAGCTCTTCTCTGGTTTCTCCCTCTTAGCATGGACCTAAACTAAACTTACAATTTACTCCCCAGCTTGCTTCATGTTCCCCTTCCTTTAGTCAGAGTGACAGGCTGTAGCTCAGGCTGGCAGCCTTTGGTTCAGATTGAGCCGTCTCCAGGCTTCGTTTCCATGTGGGTCATTTAGCTTCATAGAAAGTTGAAACGCGTACATGTGACGTATCGGTCCCTCACCAGCCGCGTGTCTGTGAATTCTCAGGGGAGTGGGTGAGAGGGTAAGAGGCCCGAAACCAATGTCAACACTGCCAGCAGGACAGTCTGTTCCTCAGACACCGGTTCCTGGCAGAGGGTCAACAGCTTTGTGTGTGCGCACGTGTGTGTGGTGTGTGTGTGGTGTGTGTGTGTGTGTGGTAAGTAGGTCAGCACACGGCCTGGTGGAATGCAGATGTGCCTCTGTCCTCACGGGTAGCTCTCCCTAGGTTGCACACTTTTTGTTTAGCCCTGGCTGTCCTGGAACTTGCTCTATAGACCAGGCTGGTCTTGAATTCAGACTGACTGGTTGTACAATCTTTGCATAATCCTTGAATGTCATTCATCTGTGGTCGCCCTCCTCCTCCTCCTCCTCCTCCTCCTCTCCTCCTCCTCCTTCCTCTTCCTCTCCTCCTCCTCTTCTTCTTCCTCCTCTTCCTTCTTTTCCTCCTCCTCTTCCTCCTCCTCCTCCTCTTCTTCCTCTTCTTTTTTTAAATTTCCATTCATTTTAAAAGTATTTTTTTAAAAAAAGATTAATTTATTTTTCTCTTGTGTGTGTCTGCATGTGTGTCTATGTGAGGGTGCCCGATTCTCTGGAACTCGGGTTACAGACAGTTGTGAACTGCCATGTGGGTGCTGGGGATTGAACTTGGGTCCTCTGGAAGAGCCACCAGTGCTGTTAACTGCTGAGCCATCTCTGCAGCTCCCCAACCCTTTAAAAAAACATACTTTTAAGACTATATGCTCTGAAAGGGCAAAATCCCCAGCTGGCTGGTGGAATTTCTAAGGATGCTCGCTAAGTGAGTCTGTGGGAGTGAGCCTGCCTGCAAGGGATGCACGGCATTGTTTCAGATCTGGTTCTCCATTCTGTACAAGTCCCTGGTCCTTTCCTGACTTCTAGGGTTTATGGAGAATATACTCTCATCTTGGGGCCTGCCACTTAATAGCAGTTGTGTATCCTTGGGCATGGGGCTTTTCTCTTGTCTTAGTTTCCTTGTCGATGTGTTTGGTTAGGTTAGAAATGGGAGATAGTGTTATGTTTGTGTACCAAACTGTTTCTTAAGGTGACAACTTTTCTCCCGTTACTGGAATTTTTTTCTTAGTGACATGTTTTATGATTTAAAAAAAAAACAAAAAACAAAACAAACAACAAAAAAAAACCATGCCTTTAGCTCACTGTGTTAGGCATGACAGACTTTGAGAAGTACACAGTTGTCCAGTCCTCTTCCAAGTCCTGCTGAGAGCTAGCATAGGCCTCAGGGTCCTTTCTACTGCCAAGACAGAACTGGTAGAAAGAAAGCAGGGCAGTGATAGCTTTATTATGGGACCCGGAATCACTCGAAAGTTTCCTTCCTTGCTTTCAATTTTTAGGATATATGTGAACCCAGCTTCGTGTTTCTCACTGACAAAAACTGCATGAAATGTTTTTCAAGACCAGATCCTCTGTGCTGTTTCTCCATGCTGCTTGCTTTCTTTTTGTTGTTTGTTGTTTGTGTGTGTGATTTTTGTTTTTCGAGATAGAGTTTCTCTGTGTAGCCCTGGCTGTCCTGGGACTTACTCTGTAGACCAGGCTGGCCTTGAACTCAGAAATCCACCTGCCTCTGCCTCCCGAGTGCTGAGATTAAAGGCGTGCGCCACCACTGCCTGGCTTATCTCTTTGTCTCGCCAACACACAAACATCCTCTAGCGTCCAGGAACTCTAATCCTACAGTCCATGGGTACATTGCTCTAATCTTGGCTGTTGTCCTGCAGGTGCTAAGCCCCACTTACAAGCAGAGAAATGAAGACTTCAGAAAGCTCTTTAAACAACTTCCAGACACGGAGCGCCTCATTGTTGGTGAGCTAGTGACCTGGGAAGGGGCCAACCAGGAAGTCTGGGAGTTCCAGAGAACCCTCAGGCTGCTTCTGACCAGAGGCTGAGAGCCAACACAAGCAAGCAGGTGGAGCTGGCCACATGACGAATAAACATCTGTAACACAGATGTCTTTTAAGTCCCAGATCTTAGGATCAAGCGCCATGCCTGTGGCATCCTTGAGAGCCCACCCAGGAGGGATTCAGAGACATACTTAAGCTCTGCAAAAGGCCACTCCTTAGAGCGGGTTGCTGTCATGGTAGTAAAAGATTGGAAATTAATGAAACAGCACTGCCCGTGACAAACAAACAGTCATTGGCTGTCATACTGATTTGTTATCCTGCCACCAGGCTGTAGGGTTCTTCAGCTCTTGTGTGTTCTGATCATGAGATGTCAGAGACTTCTGTGGCTGCACACATAGTGGCAGCAGATGTCTGGACTCCCCCAGTGCTGGAGGGAGGGAGGGAGGGAGGGAGGGAGGGAGGGAGGGGAGGGAGGGAGGGAGGGAGGGAGGGAGGGAGGGACAGAGGGACGGCATGCCACTGTACACTGCTTTGCTGACAGTGTCTCCTGCCTCTGAACTTCGTATCCCGCTTCCTACACAGATTACTCTTGTGCACTCCAAAGAGATATTCTTCTTCAGGGCCGACTCTACCTCTCAGAAAACTGGATCTGCTTCTACAGCAACATCTTCCGCTGGGAAACTCTGGTACAGAGCTTGGACTCAGATCGGACTCGGGTTGGTGGTGCGGGATGCTGTGGGATGCAGGCACTGCATCTCAGTGGTGGTACTCTGTACCCAGCATGCACAAGGTTTCTGTGTGCTTGGTCCCCAGAACTGCAGAAAGAAAAGAGGGGAAAAGACCCAGGCTTATTCCTTTGGGCCGTCCTCTCGGGCCATGACTGAGCAGGCTGCCTTCATTTTCTTCATTCGCTGACTTTGTGTTCTTCCCAACCTTACGTAGTGTGCATACTGTTCTCTCCCCCACACTCGCTTAATAGACAGGGTTTCTCTGTATAGCCTTGGCTTCCTGGAACTCACTCTATAGACCAGGCTGGCCTCAAACTCAGAGATCTCCCTGACTCTGCCTTCCAAGTGTAGGACCCTTTCGGCTATGTTTTTATGTTATTAACACAAACCCGTATCTGAACAGTGGGCACCCAGTTCTGAGTTCCAGTAATGGCATCTCTTCTGCCATTTATATGTTCCCATCTCTTGGGTGTGGAGGGCAGCATAAAAATAAAAAAGACAAACTAAAACAAAAAACCAAAGCCAACAACCATTTGTCTTTGGCCAAGGTTGATAGCTATCCGGTGTGAGTTACAGCAGAAGTAGACATACCAGAAGTAGGAAGGACATTGGCTGTAGGGCTCAGAAGAACTTTGTTAACTGTGATTTTAAATTAGTGGGTTTATTTTTGCCTTTGTCTCCTCATCTTTTAAAATAAGGTGGAGAAAGATTACTTAGATGGCATTATAAGACCATCCAGCACCAATAGTCTGTGTTTTTCTAACCAGGAAAATGTCAGATCCCCTGCCTATATAGCAGGTTGTAGAATCTAGGTACCCATGGCTGAAGATAAGGCCCAGTTGTTCTTTAGTGTATGGCCTGTGTGACGTAGAGTATAAACTATACGATCTCTAAACTGGTCCCTTACAGGGCCAGAGGTATGAGAACCGGGACTTGATTTTGTTTGGCAATTACTAATGCCACATAAACAGCCCTTGCCCAATTGTATAATACCCTCCTTTGCTTGTTACTCATGCTCTGTTACCATGGGGATGCCAGCTGACAGTCCGTTTGAAAGATATCTGCTCCATGACTAAAGAGAAAACAGCTCGCCTCATTCCTAACGCCATCCAAGTCTGCACTGATTCAGAAAAGGTAAGTGTGATCAACTTCTGCCTCCCGTACCTGTGCACCGTAAGTGTAGGCACTTGAATGGCAGGCAGTAAGCGGGGTACAATTGTTCTAGAAAATACTCCCTGGGTGAGCAGAGTGGTTGAAGGCTGAGCAGGGGTTAGGGTAGCATGGTAGAACTTTGAACTTTGAGCTAGAACACCTGATTTTTGAGTCCTGTGACTATGTGACTATAGACGGTATCGGATAGCTTTCCTCTGCAGTAGATTTAGCTGAAGGTTGTGGGTCAGTAGGTCAGTAGGTGTGTCTCGTTCTGTTTATGTAGTATCCCAGCTTGCCCAGTTCTCCTTGGAGAATCTCTGGAGACACAGTTTAGAACTAGAGTTTAAAAAAAACACAGAAGAAAATTGATAAAATTTGAAGGACTTGGTTACAGTGGCCACCGAGAGACTTCATTACCTAGGTCCCGTGTGCTAACAGTTTGGACGATGACAGTCAGTCGCATTGAGATGAGTTCTTGAAAGTATCTTAAAGTATCTTAAAAGAGAGGAGAACCATGTTTCCATTCTCTTTGTTTCTCTGCATCTCCTGCTTCAATCTAGCACTTTTTTACTTCCTTTGGAGCCCGGGATAGGACCTACATGATGATGTTCCGGCTCTGGCAGAATGCTCTCCTGGAAAAGGTGAGTCCTGGAGGGACGTGGACCAGAGCCCCTTGAGCCAAGAAGCTCTTTTCAGCTGATACTTGCTAAGAAAGGGGAAATCAGGGTTCTCGGATGGAGAGTCCCTGGGTCTATTAACAGCCCTCAGACCTCATGCTCCATGCCCAGCAACAGCTGACCAACACAAAATAGACTCCACGTTTGCTGATGTTTGCTTCTGGTTTTGTTTTGATAATTTTTTGTCTTCTTGATATTCCTTCTTTTACATAAATGTGTGTGTGGGGGGGTTGTTTTGATTTTAGCTTTTGATTTTGTTTGTTTTTTGTTTTTTTTTTTTTTTTGAGAGAGAGCAAAAGAGGGAGTACATGGATTTAGGTGGAAAGGATATGGAAATGGGGGAGAAGGGATATGATCAAAATATTAAATACATTTCATTCCGATAGATAGATAGATAGATAGATAGATAGATAGATAGATAGATAGATAGTCAGTAAATCAGTCAGACAGACAGACTGGCAGACAGACAGACAGACAGAAGCATGATAGGTAGGGGGGATTGGCTATCTCCTTCAGGCTGGGGCGGCCATCCACCCATAATGTTCTTCTCACTTGTCCCAGTTGGGACGTGTGCTTTTATTGTGCTATTGGCCAGCTCTAAAGGAGCTCTGGAAATCTTCCGCTAGTAATCTTGACCCAAGTCCTGAGCATAGTCATCTCTCTTGTGAGACTGTCCCAGCCCTGTCCAGAGTCAGGCACCTGTGACTTCAGGTACTTTAGTTCCACTGTATTACACGTCTCCAGGGCTTGGGTAGGCAAGTGGAACGACGCAGGAAGCTATAGAAATGACTGTTGTGAAGGAAGCAGGTTTTCCCTCCTCAGGATCTCCAGAAATGAAGCCTGCCATGTAAGGTTGTGCCAGGCCACATGGAGAATTACTGGGGCTGGTCATGCTGCAGAAATATTTCATCTCAACCCAGGTTCTACCCCGCTTTGACCATTTAGTTCCTGGATAAAAGACACACACAACCTTTATATTTATAATAACCCTTAATCAGCACAAGACCTCTATGCTATTATATCTATTTCCCAGCCAATAATCCGATATAAAATAATATCATATATATATATTGATATATAATATATATAATATATCATTGGGCTGCTCCTAATGCCAATTAGCCAACCCACATGGCGATTAGGAGATTCTTACCTCATGGTGCCTTCTCCTCTCTTCATCTTCTTTTTTCTACCTCATGTTCTCCAACCCTAACACCGGAACCCTAAACCCCACCCATGTCTCTTCTGCCCAGCCGTTTGCTGTCAGCATCTTTATTCACAGATCATGGATAACTTGGGAGGCAAGGTCACATGGCATCACCTGAGTCTATGCGTGGTCTCTGGGAGCAGCCAGAATTTAGCATAACACACAACCACATTTCAATAGGTCAGCAGGCAAAGGGGCAAAAGAATGGACAAGGACCTTTCCTGTGACCTCCTGGGATCAGCTAGGGAAGCCAAGTGATGTAGGTGTAGGATTAGCCACTGGTAGTATTTTCTATAATTGCTCAGAGTCCAGTTTTAGGGTACCCAGCCTTGAGAGAGGTAACTGGTCAAGCTGAAGAAGGGAGGTTTTTGCATACATGTGAGCTGTTTCTAAGAACTTGCTTATCCTGAGAGAGTCCACCCTGGTCAACAAGACACCAAGTCTCAGAGACTTGCCAATAAAGAAGAAGAAGAAAAAAAAAAAACACCTCAGTTAAGATAGCCACCAACTGACAGCTTACCGGTATGTTTGAACTAGGTTATAAGGAAATACAGATGGAATATTACAGCTCATGTCCATAGAGAGTTTCTGCTTTGAAGCTGTCAGTTGTCAGAGGACTATCCAGGCTAGAGAAAAAAAAAACATAAGGAAAAAAATCACTACATATGATATGTACCTTCAACTAGGTTGCCATGCCATTGACATGAGTGTATTAAATATATGTATGTATCTATCTTGACTCTAGCCTGAGGTAATTGTTATCTGGAGAAAACCCAGTAAATCAATTCTTATCTACAGTTTCTTCTAATTTGAACCTCTAGAGCCCTGATAGAAATCTTGGTCATCTTCCAAAATAACTCTTACGTTGTCTAGTGAAGGTCTGCCAATGCTTGTCCTGACTATGTGGATTCTAGCTGAGCCAGGCAGAACTGCCCAGGGAGAGCGAGGAATGTGAACGATGGAACAGGCTAGAGCAGCATTTGACAGAAGGCAGGTGTGTCCCAGGCAGGGAGAAGGGATCCAGGTAAAAGATCTTAGTCATCACAGAAAGCTAGCACTCAATACCTGCTGGTCCAGAAACAGGACTCAGCCATCACTGTGGATGGTTCTACTAAGTCAGAAACCCGGAAAGCTGACTGAGGGCATCCTTCTAGATGCCTAAAGCATTCCTTCAAGGGTCTGGAGACCTCTCCCATTATTGAGAAAGCCTATTATTGTAAAGATTCTTGAGTGTTTGTTTTTCTTACATTTTGTCTCCCTTTTCTCATACTTGTTGGCCCCCCCTCTCCTTCCCTTCTTTCCCATCTGTGATCACTCATGGTCTCCTCCCATGATCTTAGCTTTGACATTCCTTTGCTTCTCTCTGGAAATTTTACCCTCTGGAAACTAGCTTCTCTTAGGACAGTGTTTTTAAAGAAGACAACTAGACATGCCCCCCCCATAAGGAAATACTGGAAATTGTACATAGCATTGTGCACAAATTGGTCACCCCTCAGAATAAAGAAAGAAATATTCAGGTCGACAGAAGAGGATCCACAGGGATGACTTTTAACTTCTGTGGTGTTGCAAGACTGAGTCAGGGCCACCTATGGATATTCAGAGATAGGTGTGGCCCTAGATTTACACAGGTTTCTTCCACTTAATGCTGGACATCATCAGTAGAAGGAGCAAGAGATAGGGTGTTTCCCAGCCTCAAAGGGCCGGTTAATCCCACTCTACAAAGGTCCATGTCCTTGGCTTTGTCAGAATCTACATCTTTAGGCAGGAGATTAGCATTTGACTGGGACATTTGAGGTGGATGGTGTTGTCATAGAGACACCCTCTCTATACAGTTGGGGAGAGAGCCCTCTGGTTTCTTTTCCCACAAGGGGCCAGCCTGGCTTAGAGCTTCTGTGTAGGATGGCAGGACCGGAGGGAGGGAGGATCAGAATCACGGCTCTTATCTCCTGCAGCCCCTATGCCCCAAGGAGCTCTGGCACTTTGTCCACCAGTGCTACGGGAACGAGCTGGGTCTAACCAGTGATGATGAGGACTACGTGCCTCCAGACGATGACTTCAACACGATGGGGTGAGTGTGGCCTTGGGTGAGCTTCCCAGAGGACATCATTTGAAAAATGGCGTCTGAGTAGCACCCTACAGGAAGCATTGGAGGGAAACCGGTGCTTCTGGCAGAGGGAACAGTAACTGGGCTATGTGGCTATCTAAGTGATCAGAGATAAAGCCAGTAAGTCAAAGGAGCAGAGACTAGTAGCCTTTTGGCCAGTGTGACAATCGGCTTTAGGCAGAAAGAGATGGATAGGTTTATACTAGACAGTTGATAAGTTCTGACTTAATAGCTAAACAGGAGCAGTCTGTCTTCTGTGTGAGACATACACTCAAGTGGAAAACTGGAGAAACCTGTTCAAAGGTTGCTCGATGATAGTTTGATGGTGGCGTTTTGGACCAGGATGTTTGCAGTAGATATGCCAGTAAATGAAAGTTCCTTGGTGTATTTTTGAAGGGTTTGCTGATAGCTCAGAAGCAAATCCCAGGCTGATTTAAAGTTTGTTGGTTTAACTCTTTGGAAGAATAGAGTGGTTCCAAAACAGATGGGGAATATTGTAGACAGAAGAGTCTGAGGTTAGAAGATTGGTTTTAAGCAAATGAGGATACGTGGAAGCCAAGCGGAGAGATCATGTAGGATTCTGAGGTTAGCTTTTGGGTTCATGAGGATGTCTGGGCTAGGGCTGTAAACTTTAGAGTCACTTGTGGATAACCATGGCGTTAGCTCAGTCCTCCAAATAACTGAACATAAAGGACATTCAAGGTCTAGGCTTGGAAGCACTCACCAAGAAGAGGAAGCAGAGAAAGATCTTGAAAGGACATCTAAAAAGGCAGAGACTCTCATACATTAGAAGCTAAGAGTGGGAAGTTAAGGGTAGGGGCTCTCACTATATGAAATGCAGGTAGGTTAGAAAGATGGGGAGAGTCCGTTGACTGCCGGTAGTTAGGTGTGTGGAGACTGGATGTTGCTGTGAGAAGCTAGAGAAGTAATGATCTTTCCTCAAGGAAAGACCATTGAGGGTACAGCACTTAGACCTTGGCTTGGTACGACATTAACACTGGTATCATATTGGCTCTGTCAAACTCTATTTGCTGATGTCTAAATTGGACATAATGATTTACCCAGAACTGTAATATATGCAGATGCTACTAAATGTACAAGTCAGATGTTAATGCCAGCAACTACTGTATGGGTGATGATTGCAACAGTAGCCTGAAGTATCTCTAGAGCAACACCTACCTTCATTCAGGATGTACAATGAAGAGAAGTTTGCTAGTTATGATCTTTAATCTGGGCAGTACGAATGAGGGGGCACTGTACTCAGAGTCCAGTCTTAGTTAATGTTTGAGACAGGAAGTATTTGCTCAGAGCCCAGAAGCTAGATTCAGATGATGGGGAGAGGTTGGGATCCAACAGAAGAGAGTAAGATGAGCTATTGTTATGTTTAGGTAGATATACATCTAAGGAAGTTCTAGAAAAGGTCAATTTTCAGATAGAAGTTTCAGGATAGGAGAGAGTAGAATAAGACAGGAATGAAGCTTTAGGAGAGCAAGAGGGAGGGCGGAGCAGGTGGTTGGTTGGTACAAAACCATAAAGAAGCAGAAAAGCCCATAGTTTCAGGTTGACAGACAGACCTACGTTTTAAGATGCGCTGGTGGTCTCCACCACAGAGACTAACCTGAGCTCACGAGGGTGTCTTCTCCAGCTACTGCGAGGAAATTCCCATAGAAGAGAATGAAGTGAATGACAGCTCATCCAAAAGCAGCATAGAAACCAAGCCAGATGCCAGCCCACAGTTGCCCAAGAAGTCTATCACCAACAGCACACTGACGTCCACGGGAAGCAGTGAAGCCCCCGTCTCGGTATGGGTGCTAAACTCTGGGCAAATCCCTGTCCTCATTAGTGTCCAGTGTTTCCCATCTTAATCCCACAAGAGCCCCACGGGAGAAGGGAAGTGGGAAGTGGTTCCACTGTGGTCACCACAGGCAGCATCCTGGAATTCATAAGCTCTTACTGTCATGGTATATTTCAAAGGTCCAGAGCTAGATTCTCAGCACCTGGGTTAGATGATTTGGTTTGATATATGAGATGAAAAGTATTCTTAGTCTTCTAAGAGTGTATGTAGCTCTTGGTAGACTACTCCAAGTCACCCTCTCCTTTTGGACACCTTTCCTGGTTTCTTATGTTCTGCCTGCTTTGATCCAAAGGCAAAGTTACCCATGAATATGGGACTATAGGACAGTTAACTGCCTATTCACCTATGTCATGAATATTTGTTGAGTTCCTTTGCAATTTATTTTCCCTCTATGGTAGAATTTACAGAGACTATGAAAACATGCATGAGAACCTTTCTCTTCAGGAATACTGTTGCAAGAAGTCAGAACTTTCATAAAGAAAGAGGATCAGGGCACATGTCCTCAAGAAGAGGCTGGGTTCCTTGGGAAGGGACTCTCGGAAGAGGGAACCTTTTATGCCACATTTGGCCAGGCTAACCAGCCTTAGAATGAAGACACTGATGGCTAGCCTTCATTTTTTTTTCACTGTTCAGATTAGCATTAAACTAGAATTGATTTCCCTTCTGGTGCCAATGGGAGAATGAAGCCCCAGACATGCCCGTGAAGCCCTCTGAGCTGCTTAGGGAAAGGGTATTGTTTACAGGCAGGCTGGCATTGTAGCAGCGTGGTGGGAGTGGAGCTCCAGAAAGGCCCTAGAATGGGAGTACCACCTGTAGACCATGCCATTTGAATGGCATGAGTGTTGGGTCTGTGTAATCCTCTACTATGCACCTCAGCACAGTCCCTGCACCCATCCTTAGCCCAGCTCCTGAGCAGCATGGCCGGGAGTGGGATGACTTTTAAGGCCGGGTTGCTGGTGTCCCGTTGGAGAGTTGATCCACAGAGGGGAACCCCGGTGGGTTATTCTTGATCTCCACTGCAGTTTGACGGCTTGCCGTTGAAGAAGAGGTGATGGAGGGTGACGGGTCCCTAGAGAAGGAGCTTGCCATTGACAACATCATAGGAGAGAAGATTGATATCATTGCGCCTGTGACCTCCCCTTCACTGGACTTCAACGACAATGAGGATATCCCTACCGAGCTCAGTGACTCTTCAGATACCCACGATGAAGGTGAGTCTTAGAATACAGGTCTAGAGAATCCCCTTACCTCTCCGTTTTGCAACATGAATGGAAGTTCCTATCTTGAGTCAGAATCTAACTTCTGGATCTCAGAGTGTCTCCAAGACCAAGCAGCTAAGGTCTCAGAGAAGAGAAGTGATGCAGGCAAAAGCACTGGCAGTGAGCCATGAGCCCGAACACCCTTCCGTTGATGATAGCACCTACGTCAGACTCAGAGATATCGTGCCCCAGGATGTCACCGCAGCTCCCCAGTCCTCCTCAGTCACTGTCTGCTTCATCCTCTCATCTGTACAGGAGAGGTCCAGGCCTTCTATGAGGACCTGAGTGGAAGACAGTATGTGAACGAGGTCTTCAACTTCAGCGTGGACAAACTCTATGACCTGCTCTTCACCACCTCACCCTTCCTGCGGGACTTCATGGAGCAGCGGCGCTTCTCTGGTCTGATCAGCGGGCTGTCCTTCCCTGACTGTCCATCCTATTCTTCACTGTCCCTCTTCTTCCTCCCCCTTCTTTTTTCCTACCTCTGTCCCTGTACCATTCTTCACCCTCATGTCACAGGCTTCTCTTTCTGCCCTCATATGGTGCCAAAGATGATCTAGATTACTCTGTCCCTCTCTGTCTCTAGTAGTGAAGGTTTTTATACACCCCCCGTCCAACAGACTCCAAAGATTTCCCAGGGAGCAGGCCCTGTCAGCTCTCTGTCCCCACAGGGTCAGTGTCTTTTACAGGGCAGCTGTTCTGCTCCTTTTGAAGAACCTTCTATATGAGTGTGCTGTATTGGGTCATTCAGTCCTCAGCTATGCCATGTGTGGGTCCTGGGGTTCCTGGTACTAATGTGTTAGGAATCTGAACTCCAGGCTATATTTATCGCCTGTATAACGTAGCCTAGAAGGGCTGAGTGAAGATTCCTATCTAGCACCCTGGCGGCTCCTGCATCTGTTCTCTCACTCCAGTTTTTCCCACAGCAAGGAAGTAACATGGCCTGGCAGAAGATGCCAGTCATCCCTTTGGGGCAAAAACTCTAGGCAACAGGGCACCCTCTGAAAGAGAGGCACCTTGAGGCCATGGGGTGGGTCACATTCCCTGGGGATCCAATGGCCTTACCACAGTAACTTCAATGTTGCCTGCACCCCCGCAGGTGGCCCCAAGACTTCCTGCCCCAGCCTTGGAACAATCAGCATTCTGGAGCTCTGTGTAGAATTTCGGCAATGCCACAATGGGCCTCTTTCTGCTCCAACCCCACCTCCGCTTCCCCCAGCTTTCAAACTCTTGTTGGCTTCCAGGGGAGGGGGTAGCAATCAGGAGTTAGCACGGAGTGAGGAGTTCATCCGAGGGGAGATTCAGACAAGCAGTGTTTGCTGCTCCCCCCCCCACCTCACTCTAGACTTTGTGTCTCCCCTCAGATATCATCTTCCATCCATGGAAAAAGGAGGAGAACGGAAACCAGAGTCGAGTGATTCTCTACACGATCACCCTCACTAATCCTCTGGCTCCCAAAACGGCCACTGTCAGGGAGACACAGGTGAGTGGAGAGAAGAGAGAATCAAATGAGAGTCTGCTTGGAAACCCTGTCGCATCATGAAGGATGAAAGCGGGACTTGGGAAGACACCTCCGGATCTAGGCTTGGTTTAGTCTTGAGGCAGCGGCGCCCGACTAGCTCAGACCCTGCCAACTCCAGTGACGTCGCACTGTCCATCCGAGAATCCGGGGCGGGGACATTGGGAAAGTCGGTGATCCTACCTGGCTTCCTGTCAGTTTTGATCCCTGGTGCTTTCCTACCCACAGACCATGTACAAAGCAAGTCAGGAGAGCGAGTGCTACGTGATCGATGCTGAAGTCCTCACCCACGATGTGCCATACCATGACTACTTCTATACCATCAATCGCTACACACTCACCAGAGTGGCCCGGAACAAGAGCAGACTCAGGTGTGCTGTGTGAAGGCTCGTGCGGGCGCAGGTGGGGAGAGGCATTCAAGTGACACAGTGTGCGGTTGCTCCTTGGGGAGAAGGGGAGCTGGAGTTTCTCCCTTGTATGTCCTCTCTGGGGCCTTCTAGACTCCTTGCCTTCCCGTCCTGCCCTACCTTGTGTCCCTTTGAACATTCCGTCTTCTTTGGAAGATCTTTACTAGGTCCTACTGTTGGATTTCTAGGCTTTCTGTGGAACTATGTAGGAACTTTAAACTACATCAGTTGGGCTTTTTAGAATAAGCCCCCGAGAGATGGAGTTACCCTCATTTATCAGAAGAGTAACTTGATCAAGAGTCATGCCCCATTGCGTACTGAAGCTTGGCCTTTAGCAGTCGGACCCTGTTCACTGTATTCGTCGTGTCGTATTGTCAGGATTTCCTATTGTTTCCACGGTTTGTCAGTGAGCCCCTCGAGAGCGGGAATCTTGACCTGACACAACCAGCTTTCTGTACTCAGCCTACTCATACCACAGTCAGACGAATAGTTAGTTCTGATGATGGGATGCCTGCTCAGAGGAAGGGAGAAATATGAACCACATTAGAAGGAGTACATAGGAGGAGGGTGTCAAATCAGCACACATACCCACTTGAAAACCATCGTGTGTTGGTGGCCGCTAAACCTTTGCAGGAGGTGCTCGTCCATTCTCTATTCGAAAATAGATGCTGGGTGGGAATTGTAGGAAGGCTTCAAGCATGCCATGGGGGGAGGGCCAGGGCAGGTTACTGACAGACGCTCATACACCCTAGGAAGAGGTGGAGAACAGGGCTTCCATGTAGAAGGGTAGAGGGCAATACTACTATAAGAGTGGTGGGTGATGATATTCCCAGTGGTTGGGTGAGAGAATACCCAGAGAAGTGTTGATGAGGTCTTGTGTGTAGCATGGAGCCAGGCAGGTGAGAAGACACTTGAAGTGGCAAGTGATGAGACCCTAGAGTCCCTACTTGGACTTAAAAGGGTTTGACCGTAGTTTCTAATCTCTCTCTTGATTGGCTGGGAGGCTGTAGAGCGTATACTGTACCTGCCCCGACTCCCCATACATTCCAGGCAGTAGCAGCAAAGCGACATACTCTGATCTTCTATGCTTCCAAACCTGTTTTCTCCATATGAGTGACTGATCATGTCTCTAACGGCCTGCTCCCCAGGGTCTCCACGGAGCTCCGCTATCGAAAACAGCCCTGGGGGTTTGTGAAAACGTTCATTGAGAAGAACTTCTGGAGTGGACTGGAGGACTACTTCCGCCATTTAGGTGGGTGCCACCGTCCTCCTGTCATCTAAATGGAAACTTTTTCCCTGCTGGCCTGTGCGTCTCCTGGCCACCATTTGGGGGGGAATGGAAAGTATGGAGAATAAGGGGGTATATGAGACCACAAATTTGTTCCATCGAGTTCCTAATTCTTCCCCTGAAATGAGCATCAAGTTTGGTATGTCTGTGGATGTATCCTTCAAGAGACTGTCTGTAGCTTTGAGATCGTTAAAGACGGGCTGTGATTTCACCATCCTCTCGCATGAACCTGAGATGTTGTGATGCATCAGAAAGATCTGAGGGCATGTGTTTTAGCAAGTGTGTGATATACCGTAAATTATATACATGGAGGTGCAGAGTTTGGGACACGGTCCTAAGCAAGATTTGGTTCCAAAATACATGGCATAGGCCTTTCTGAGGGTCGTCTTCCCTCTGGGCCGGCCTCCCAGGGTATGCAGTAGGAATATGGTACTAGTGGAAAGTCTAATCTAGTAGACAGTATGTTGGGTTAAAGCCGTAGACCTCTGACGCAGCCCCTTTGTGTCCAACAGAGACTGAGCTAACCAAAACAGAGAGTATCTACTTGGCTGAAATACATAGACAATCACCCAAGGAGAAGGCCAATAAGTCTTCAGGAGTCCGGAGGAGGAAGCGTCCCCATGCCCACCTGCGGGTACCTCACCTGGAAGAGGTATGAGTCCTGTCACCACACCCACGGATGAAGATGTGGGCCACAGATCAAGCACGTGGCAGGTATGTTGCAGGTGGGAACGGTTGTGTAGATTGGGACGTGGGATGAAGCTGCGTGCCTCTGTCATGGCACATGGATGCACACTTGATTTACACCCTGAGTAGAATTTGTCACTTGTCCCTCACAGACCCACCAAGCGCCTGCCTGTCCGGGCTGTGAACTCCTCTTGTATGTTTTTCCTCTTCTCACCCCACCCTTTGAATTTTCATATATATTCTTGGTTGTGGAAACCTGGGGCTCCCTAAGGAACCTAGAGTCTGGTGGTACCAAGTGTTTTACAAACCATGCTTTGCACATGCGTGTGAGTTTATCAGAACTGCAGGGGAACTGGAGAAGACCACTATTGCCCCTACATTTCCCCTCTCCAGCCTCAATTAGAGTACTCCATCGGTAGCATTTTAGATATAACATTTGTGATTAATGCCACACTTAAGTAGATGGACTGAGAAGTTTCGTGCCTTGCCTTGACATCATGTAGCTGATTATAAAGCCAGGACTGGGAGCTGCTTCCCCTGGCCTGTCTTCACCAGCCAATCATATCTGTATAGCCTAGGTCCATAGCTATGTTTTCTCGTTGGTTCAGTAACTATCTGACAGAAGCTCCGACCTTGCACACTTTACCTCCTCAAGTCGCAGAGCTGGTGATGGGATCACCGGTCACCGCTAGCCTGACGCATAGTCCCCTGGTGGTCTTGCTTGACGGGTGTCCTGTCTGCCGTGTGGGGAATTGTGGACTGGGAGAGAATAACCGCCTATTTATTCTCCCACAGGTTCCACGCAGACACGGCATATCCCGGAGGACACTTCTGATGGTTTTCACCTACAGAGTGTGTCCAAGCTGCTGCTGGTTATCAGCTGTGTGTAAGAGACTCCAAGTTCTTCCCCCTCCCTGGCTCCAACACCCTCCCTCCCCTGCCTGGTGCAGGAGAATCATCTTCATCTCCCGAGCATTTGCTTCCCCTTACGTTCACCCTTCCCTCCTCTGCGTTCCTTTGTCTTCTAGTCTTCACTGGATCCTTGTCCTTTGGTACCCTTTCTGTTTCTTCTCTGTGTCTTACACGACACTTCCTGTGTGTTAGCCTTCTATGGGGAAAATGGTGTACACGGTATCTATGCCTTTTAGGAACTCAGTGTCAAGTGGGTTAGAGAGGCAGGATACTCGGAATCCCTCCTCAAGATAGAGGCTGACGGACACAGGGATGCTTCAGCACATTTTAAGAGTCCATTCATTTATAAGAGGTCCTCTTGAGTGTCTGCTCTGTGCCCAGCATGAGAGCCATACACAGAGTCCTCACTGACAGGGTAGCCAGACAAAATCAATGCTTCCAGTCCAGAGAGAGCAGATGCTTATTTCGATCTAGATGACTTATAATTAGCACGGCATTATAAAACCATAGGTTCGATAGCTCGCTCGCACACCAAGCTGAGCTAGGAAGATGAGAAGCCAAGAGAAAAGAAGGCATAAGAAAGGAGAACGCAGCTGTCCGGTGTGCGAGGCCTTGTCATCAGTGCCCAGGACATGCCAGACCATTGCACAAGAGGCATTGAGAGCTGCTAAGGACAGCTTTTCTCCTTGCCTTCAGCGTACAGCCTGCCATCTTACTCCTATGTCTGGGATGATATGGGAGAATGTTGATGAGACCGGTACGTGAGCAGCACAGCCAAGTCCTACGTGTGTGCTCTCCCTTCTGGACACTGGGCCCCAGAGCACCTCTAGGTCAGTTTTGCTCCCTCGACCCTTCTGCACCTCTCCCTGAAGCACCCTTGGATGTTGTAAGAGAACATCCTTCCTCTCAGGACACTCTGGGTGAAGCTTATAAGCGGCACAGTTAGACCAGCCTTGCGGCAGAGAGGTGAATGAATGGACAAACACTGGAAGCAGTGTGGGTATTTACAGTGATCTGCCTCAGGGGACCCACCTGACTGAGAAGACAGAATGGGGAGGAGAGATCACAGGTGGAAGACTCAGTTACCCTTTAGTTCTGTCTCACAGGAAGTCCACCTGCCTACAGGGAGGGACTACTGGTGCTTGCTTGCATCAACAGACATTTGGACTTTAGTTGAAAGTTGTCAGAGAAGACACGCCAAAATCCAAAAGTACCTGAGTCGCAACAGGTTATCTGGCTGAGGGGGACAGCCTTTGCTGATATGGGCCTGACCCTTAGAGGACAGAGTAAAGCCATGGGTATAAATGAGACTGTCCATGTCTAGTTTGGCAGAAGTGCGGCCAGAGACTACCCTGTTGACTCCTTGTAGGAGAAAAACACATGGAAGACATAAGAAGAGTTCCTGCTACTCCTGAGGGCATAGCATGAAAACATAGGATAGCATCAGAAACCATGATATTATAACAGTGAGGACAGAGACAACTATAAAATCTCATCCTTCAAACACCAGTGTAATGGGATTCGTATCTGATAAAACCATACCAGTACCAGGTACTGGATGCTGGTAAATAAGGAACTATAACCTTGTTTTGTTCTATATTTTACATGTGCTCTGCATCTCAGTTTTACCTAAATAAATAGAGAAGGCCCACTCAAATGGGCAAATCCAGAGGTATCAGCTAACTCGGTGGCTTTATAAGTTTAGGATAGTCAGGCCTCCCGACTCAGCACAGTGCAGCCCTGGCTGGGGTTGCATACTGACACGGCACAGCTCACACGTGTCTGGCAGGCTCTTGCCAGCATCCACCCTCGGTGTGGTGACTCAACCTCCCACCTCTTTGCCTCTGTTTGGCACACCAGGGAGCCTTCCCTCAGACAGCACATGACCTTTACTTAAAACGTTCAGGATCATGAACACAAACCCCAGATGTAAGGTGGTACGCTATGCGGCACGTGTTGAGGAGGTGGACGTTCAGATGATTTGATGTGTGCTGATACAGTTAGACAGTAGCGGTGAGTGTTTGCATGAACAATGTAGGGTAGCCCCAGGGGCTTGCAGCTGACAGATGAAGGGACACTTCCATCCATAGTGCTGGAGAAATAAATAAGACCTCGGACATTACTCTCAGACACTGACTTTGAGCAGCCTAAAACACACAGTCTAAACCATGTATGATTTCTTTCCTTTGCTGGCCCCTCTTTCCACCTATGAATTGACTTCCCAATTTGGCCACCTTCTCTCTTCCTGTGTGTACCCGTCCTTGCCAAATCCGTTCACGTTAAGAACCCAGCTCTTGACATGGGCCTACTGCTAACGGTTCTGTTCCTTTCCGTTTACAGAACCACCCCAGTAGGTTGAGCCCGACGTCCGTCATGAGAAAACAGTTTCAGGATAGATGGGAGACTTCAAGAAGTTTAAAAAAAAAAATATTTTAAGTGATGCACTCAGACTTTTATCCCCAGCTCTTCTTGTCCCTGGGTCTTCTCTGCATCTCTGCCTTTCCCTCTATCCCATGAGCCTCTGTCACGGAACGGCCTAGGCAGCCACCGAGATGGAGAGAAGAGAATCTTTGACTCTCCGCTTCCCTGGTATCCTCCAACCTCCCACCCCTGTCATCCTGGCTCCTCTCCGCTTCTGATCCCCGCTGACAGTGCTAAGTCCAGAGAGAAGACACTGTAGCTTCAGGAAAGTTCCTCCTTCGTCTGGCCCTTCAGGTGTCGCATGACCTTGGATTGATGGGGCAGTCTCTTGATTTAGTACCCATAGAAAGCTAAGCGTCTGCAGCCAGTTTCCCTCCACCCTTCCTTGCCTGGCCTCCTCGTCTATTGCTCTGTGTGTGTGTGTGTGTCTGTGTGTGTGTGTCTGTGTGTGTCTGTCTGTGTGTCTGTGTATCTGTGTGAGTGTCTGAGTGTGTCTGTGTCTGTCTGTGTGTGTCTGTTGTGTGTCTGTGTTCTGTGTGTGTGTGTCTGAGTGTGTCTGTGTGGTCTGTGTGTGTGTGTTTCCCATAGATGCCCACTCGCTCTCTGTCTCCATTGAAGTGCATTCCCCTCCTTCCTTACACTCCCGTTTCTAACCTCTGCCTCCTCCCGGTTTTTTTCTTCCTTGCTCCCATTAGGATCTGTTTCAGGTATCCGCTCTATGATTCCTCCCTTTACCTCAGTGTTTTCCCCTTTCCCTTGTGCCATCTTCCCTCGGGCACACAGAATCAAGTGCCTATGGATTCCTTTCCAGAGCCTTCAATACGTTTGCTTATATCCCTCTCCGTGGCTCTCTTGTTCTGTCACTGACCCCATAGACTAGGTTGCTTTTTTCTCCAGCCATTGCTACACACCCTGTCAGCTTCCTCATCCGTCTCTGTAATGCTTGGGTTGGCCCAGCCACTAGTCCCATGGCCTCATGGGTAGGTTGGGGGGAGATCCCTTGTCCAGATTCCTTCTCACTGACCTTGCTTTTCCTTGTCTCTCTCCCAGTCTAGTGCTTCTGGTCATTCTTAACATGATGCTGTTTTACAAGCTGTGGATGCTGGAATACACCACACAGACCCTCACTGCCTGGCAGGGTCTCAGGCTCCAGGAAAGGTAATATGAGCCTGACCTCTTTGTTTCTGTCTGAGCCTCACACAGCTCTCCGAGAGCTGCTCCACTGGCTGTGCTCAAAGATACCCCTTTGAGATGAGCCTATGGTTCATCTCTGCAAATCTGTCCTTAGAGTGTCTGGGCAGTTGGGACCCTGGGATTTTGAGCCGAAGTGAAAGCACTCTGATATGACTCTGTCCTTTGGGATATCCGAGCACAGACCAGTCCACTGAGCATAACTCCAACTGCTGGGTCCCTTCTTCTACCCCTCAGGTTACCCCAGTCTCAGACAGAATGGGCCCAGCTATTAGAATCCCAACAGAAGTACCACGACACCGAGCTCCAGAGGTGGCGGGAAATCATCAAATCCTCAGTCATGCTCCTTGACCAGGTAAGATGCCCACAGTCCGCCATCTTTGGGAAACTGAGCCCCTTTCCCGCAGTACTGAGAAATGCCACCACCTTCCGAGAGAGCCTCCTCCTCTTTATGTTTAATCTGGCCTATCCTTCAATTTGCTTTTAAAGCCATTCCTCAATGAAGTATTAGAAACTTAGGAATTCCCCCAAAACAATAACTAAGAGACACATTAATAGCCAGAGAGATGTAGGACAGACTCTTTTACAGAAAAAAAAAAAAAAAATCCTATGTAGTGATTTGTCTTCCCAGAAGATGTACATGTCACAATTTCCCTGAGGTGCTGGTGAGGCCGTGAGGCCATTCAGCTATTAAAGGTGCTTGCCACCAAACCTGGCCTCCTGAGTTTTATCTCCAGGTGGAAGGAGAGGCGTCTGTAGGTTGTCTTCTGACCTACACACGCACACTCACTATACACAGAAATGGCGTCTTCCTACCTGATGAGCGGATTTAGAAGAGCCAGAGAAACCAAAGGGGTAGATGAGGCAGAGACACCGAGAGTTCTTGGTGCAGAAGGATGGAGATGTCACGCTGATATAACAGCGTAGCTTACTCGAGCTGCTCTGTGATGATGTCATTATAACACAGTAACTTACTAAAGCTACTGTCCTGAGCCATTTGAAAATCCTCCCAATTGGAGCTAACCCTTTTGGACCTCATCGCATGACCCCCAAAGTATTAATCTCCTGTTATGGGGCTGACGAAGAACCTGCTTTCTCTCTGCCTCACACCAGTGTGTATGTCTGGGAAGGACAGAATGGGTTTAGTCCCAAGAAATATGAAGTTAAAATATCCATGATAAGTTAGCGAAGAGCCTCCGAGCGTCTGAGAGGCCGGGAGGAAAGGGCGATTATGACTATAGAAAGTTGATGTTGTTTCTGGACTTTCCCAACTGGGTGAAATTGGAGTGAGGGAAATTGGAAAGCGTCCCAGGCCAGGAGAAAGAGAGGCAGAAAGTATATTCAGGCTAAAGGCCAAGTAAGTCGTAGTTCAAGGTGGCTCCACAGAGCAGCTGGACGATTGTAATTTGCTGATATGAACGTCACAAATAACCAAGCCCGAGGGGTTTCCAGTGCTGGACCGGCTGACCCCCTTTCTATCTGAGGGTCCTGAGAACCTCCGGTGCTTTATAGACTTACCCTCTGTGGGCTCTGTGACACAGTCAGGGATGGGCCGCAGATGGGCGTGGCGGCCGTGGCTTCGTGGAGACTCACGGAGAACCCTGTCTTACAGATGAAGGACTCGCTTATCAACCTTCAGAACGGTATCAGGTCCCGAGACTACACAGCTGAGAGCGACGAGAAGAGGAACCGCTATCATTGACAAAGGCAGGACCAGGGGTGGCTACAAGAGGCCTGTGCAATACATGTACATAGACCCTATAAATATATATAAATATATATATATATATATACAAAATATAAATATATATTATATACAGATTTTAAAAAAAAAAAATTAAGAGATGCCTATGTACCAGGGAGAAGGAGCGGGACCTCCCGCCCCTGTGCCGGCCAGAGCAGCGTTTTCCCTCCACTGTGGAGGGACCGAGGAGGGCAGGGACCACCTCTCAGCACCAACCTCCCCTGAGCCTCCTCCCCCACATTGTTTTGTTCCTCATTCCTTCCCTCGCTGGCCATTCTTGGCCCTTAGAAGGGAAATGTGGCTAAGCCAAAGTTTATGCCTGTGAAGACCTTTATTGTCTTCAGTGTCATTTCAAGAGGGCATTGCTTACGGTGCTTCATTTCCTAACCCCCCTTTTAATTTGTCTCTAGAATAAAAGAGAACCCGTTGTCCCCATCCCCTAACCCTCCACCCCACCCAGTGCTTCCCCAGGCCTTCCCTTGGGAACAGGAAGAATGGAGCGGGGCAGGAGCCCCATTCAAAGTCCCCCAGGAGGCCATCGGTTAGGATCACACTGAAAGTCAGGTGGCGAGGAGGAGGACTTGTGACAGAGGCTGCATTTGTGGGCCTGGGCTGTGGGGCTGCAGGCTCCTGAGCTCTGGCATCTGAAGGAAAATTCTTCCTCAGCCACCCCCCACACCTTCTTCTGACCTGAGTAGGTTGTGGACCCCACAAGGGCTGGGAATTTCCCAAGTCTCCCACTCCCCTTCTTCTCTGGTCTTCTCCCAGGCTGGATCTGGGGGAAGGGTCACTTTTTAGTGCCTAAAATCCTATTGTTTCTGTGTGCCCTAAGAGCACTTTGTTTCTTAGCCAGGGTGGAGCCTTTTTGACCTTGTTTCAAAAACAAAACAACAACCTCTCTTAGTGGAAGCAAGTCAGGTGTCTGTGGCTCTAATTATTTCTCTTTGATCTGTGAGTTTGATGTCCAGGATAAGTCAGGGTATCCTAGTCTCTCTGGGCTTTGGGAGACAGAGAACGATCTAGAAACATGGATTGCGGGGCTTGCCCAAGATCCTGTGTGAGTAGTGAACATAGTAGCCAAGTCACTTAGAGGGCTGACAGCATCCTTAGCTCTTGGTAAGGAACCAGCGTTAGCAACCGCTCTGTGCCACTGTATGTCACTAGAGGGAAGATTTGGCATAGATGTATGCATTTGGTCAGGAAAAGGCCAAATGGAACCTGGCCCCCCACAGAGGCCACCTCAGTTCTAAGTTTCTCAGGTTTGGTAGTGGATTTCTGAAGGTATGTGTACAAATCTCTTTATAGTCTTTGGCCCTGGTGAGATAGAAAGCCAGCCACCCAGAAATAAAAAGCAGATGCTACAGTGGGAACTTGAACCATCCAGGGCCTTCTTAAGGTTAGCGCATCAGGACTCAGGTTTTATCTGATCTCAAGAGGTCCTTCTGGCAGATGCATCACCCTCCCTCACAAGTATCTACTGCTCTTCCATCTGATGGCTCAAGGCATCCTGCCAGCCCCTGGCAGAGCTCTTGGAGATCCATGGTAGTAAAGATTGCTGCCAGGTTGGCAGGAAAGCGTCTTTAAGCTTGCCACTTCTCCCAGGCTTCTGAAGAAGGAAACCTGGATTTCCCAGATCATCAGTACAAAGGAAGCAAGATGGCGCTGACTAGCCACCCCAGAGAAAAGTTCCTTCCTCCTCTTAGAATTGTCTGAACATTCCATTTTGGGCAGTGAAAGAAAGTCATTGATGTTCGGTGCCCTGGAGAAATAGGTGTTGGTATTTCTTGAAGAGCAAAAATCAAAAAAATAGGCTGTATCTCTGGATCATCTTCTGATGGAGGGAGGAGAAGGCTCCCGTTGGTAGTTTGCACTGCTAGCACTCTTCTGGGAAAGCAGGGGTGAGGAATGGCTTCATTTGTTCCTCTGGAGTGGACAAGGTCCAAAAGACCACTTGGTTTGTTTGGAGAGATGCTGGTGACAGTTAAGACCCATGAGTCCCCAGAGTCAAAGAAGGGAGGATGGACTGAGGTGCTAGGCAATTTCTTCTTGGACTAGCCAGAAGCCAGAAGCATTCCCAGAAAGTTTTTGAAAGCAAAATCGGAAATTCTCAGATTTATTGCATATGTAGTTATTTACTTAAGTTTAATTGTTATGGTAGCCACGGATCTTTTAAAACAATTTCAAAAGTGTTCATTGGGGGTGGGGTAGGAGTAGGGGGACAAAGTCAAGTAACAGAAGCGGCCCTAACCATTGAGACTTGCCGTTCTTTGGCCTGCAGTATCATCTAGGGGAGGAGAGCACCTAATTTGTCAGAGAAAGCCACCTGTTTTCTGGTGAACCCAGATGATACGTGCACATAAAGCATAGCCCCCCAAGAATGATGGCTATCTTGTGAGTTCCTTCTGTCTTTTAGCGTTAGCCTGGGTTTTTAAACCTGGAAGAAACCAACATATCATTTTGTTCTCAAACCAAATCTTTCCTCCCCTTCGTGCATACTTTGTGAAAGAAGTAGGAATTCACCCCTACGACTAAAGTGCGTGCCCTGGACAATGGCCTGGCGAGCAGCTAGCTGTCTGCAGGATGGCATGGAAGCTAGCTGGCCTCTGGTAACTTCTTCCAGCTGGCAGGTTTTGTTCATTTATTGTAGATGTACGTAAAGTTTGATCTCTCTGTGAGGATTTGTGTGGCAAGATATTTGAGTGCTTTTTACTGGACTGTGAGAGATCTGGGCTTGAGTCCCCGACCACGTTACTGAAAGGCCGTGTGGCTTTGGATAAGTCCCCGACAACTGAGCTTCAGGAGCCAAGTGTAACAGGAGAGGGCTGAAATAAATGACCTTTAATGTGGGATCTAGGTTTGATTTGATTTGGACATTAGGCCAGAGATGTCCTGCCAGGGCAAATGAACTTTGTTCTTGACTAGGAGGTCTAGGGGCTTCCAGTGGCAGGTATAATCTTGCTCAGAGCACAAGAGCCGTTCCTTCCTTCTTTGGCCTAGTTTTACCTGGAATTGGTTTATGCTTAGGAGATAACAGCAAGACGAGTATCCTCTTGGACCGAGCCCATCTTCCATCTCCAGGCACTGTGAATCCTTTTCACTATCCATACTCCTCACTGCTGGAGGAGACAATGGGAAGAAGCCATTCCCAGTTCTAGAACCTCCGTTTTTCTCAGCCAGACCCCCTGTCACAGTTTGCATGAATTCTGAAACCGTTGCTAAAACCCTTTGGCTTTCGTGAGGGTACTGGCATCAAGGAGTGAGGAGCACCAGGGAACCTCAAGAGGAATTTGCCACAGGTGGATTCTCTACTTGTCCAGAGCCCCTCACCTATGCTGAGACTGGCCCATTATTCTCGTAGACAGCATCTGTAGGATGAGGTGTTGTGGAAATGGCTGGCAAGGGGAAGACTCTTTCTGGACTATTTGTGCTCCCAGAAGGGTCTTTTCTGTGCCATACCATCACACTTCCTTAGCTCTGCAGGGCAGCCAAAGCCAGCCCTTGTCATTAGGGCCAAGGAGAAATAGCAATCTTCTCTCTTCCCCACCCCCCAGGTGGCAGGGCTGTGATGGCCCTTCCTACACACCTGGACTCTGCCTACCCACTCCAGGACTCTCTCCCTCCCCCCAACCCATCCCCATCTCTAAGCCATGGGGCAATCATTCCCATGTTTCCTTTGCCATCCTTGACCCTCGTCCACCCCACCCCTCACCTCCCCATCCTCCGGCAGGCTGGCCCCACTCCCTTCCATCTCCAAGTCTTCTTCCAGAAGATGCATTCGGATCCCAGAGGAGTGTTTTCTGGAAGACAATCTTTCACCATCCCCACATTCCTGATAGGAAGCAGGAATTTGCACACGGTGTAGAGAGTTCCCTCACCCACCTCTCTGCCCAGCCTCGTTACCTCACTCCTGCTCCAGCCATCGTGATGGGCTCAGCCAGCTCCCTGTTCTGATGTGCCCTGCAACAGCTCAGGGGGGTCTTGTGACTTGGAGAGGTCCCTCAGCAGGCCTGGGAGCCCGGATTGGAACCTTGGCTGCCTGCCGATGAGAAGCACTTACCTGCCAAGATTTGCTGATGCCAGATGATCTCCCGCAGCATGCGAATGCCTAATGGACGTTGCCATCTCTGCCCTCTGGTCCTCCTTGCTTCTTTCCATACAATAAGACACCACAGAAGCAAAATGGCGGCCCTAACTCCAGGCAGGACATCAGACTGTCTGGGGGAGTTGGCCCTCCTGGCTTCTGTAGTGTGTGCAGAGACTGCACAGTAAAACAGTCACTTTTGCCAACAAGAATGTGTGGCACCCCACATCTCCCTACCTTGCACTCTAGGGCCAGACCACTCTCTGCATGGACCAGACCATCTTCCCAAACCCATGGTGCTTTCCCCGACCCCACTCAACCTACACTCTGAGGTGGGGAGGGATGGATCAGAGGCCATAGTGGCCCCCTGGATAATCCTGACATGGGATGGAGTCGGGTGAGACAGAGGGAGCAGCACCCAACACCTGCACTGGGCCACAAGTGGGAAAGAACACGGGTCGGTTGCAGTTGAGTTGTTTGGCCGTCTGTATTTGGATCTATAACTGTATTTTGCCTGGCGCTGTGCGCAAGGTCCAAAAACTTATTGCTAGTACCTAGAAACATACAAGGCTATCCAGCCAAATCTTAATGTAAAGTAGCTAGAGCCATGGAAGTCCAGTATGAATTAAAGGAAAAAAAAAGTATTGAATAACAAATAATAAATGATGTGTTCGTGTGTGTGCTTATTTGCTTGGTCCATCGGTACTCTGCATCCACAGTATTCCTGGTATCCTTAGATATGCTCACAACAAGTCCCAAAGGCATCAGCATACTGAAGTGTGGCCTACGCAGGCCTCTGTCTCAGGAAGAGAGGCGGCACGATTAAATGCAATGGCTAAGTTTTTTATTTTGGGTTTTGAATTTTAATTTTTTTAATTTAACTCCTGTTTATTATTTCTTATTTTGACAAGCTTATACAGGTTTACAACACATTGGATCCACCTCCACTACCCTCTCTTAATCCCCCTCCCAGCTATGGTTGTTCCACCTCCTACCCTGCTGTCTTTTTTTTTTTTTTTTAACTCACTGGATTTAATCAGGTCGCTTGTATGACCATGGTAAGAGGACTGCTTACTGAAGTTAATTAACTTCTTAGTGGCTACATCACATGAAGAAATGCCCTCCCCAGTAGATCCTCAGACAGGAGTAGGGCCTCATGAGTTTCCTACCCATGCATGGTGGAAGGAAAGGCCCAGTCTTGTTCGAGTCTTGGGATAAAGTCTTATAAAGACGGGCATATATATTTCTGAAAGTGGTAGCTGGAGTTACACTACAATAATTTTAATCTTGAAATATTTTAAACAGACTTTAAAGATGTGTATATATGTGCATGTCTGTGTGCTTTTGAATATAGATGACTTCATTGGCCAAAAAAGGGGTGTCAGATCTATTGCAGCTGGACTTACAGGTGGTTAGATCCATGTGACATGGGTCCTGGGAACTAAAGCGGGGTCTTCTAGAAGAGCCACAAAAACCCTTAACCACTAAGCCATCTTTCCAGCCTGATTTTTAGTCTTAATCAGCATTAAGCTAGTGGAACTGGGTGTGGTGGTGCACATCTTTAAACGAAGCACTTGAGGGACAGGTAGATCTCTGAGTTCGAGGCTAGCCTGGTGTACAGAGTGAGTTCCAGGACTACCGGGTTTACATAGGGAAACCCTTGTCTCCACCTCTCCCCCAGATATACAACAATTGTGGAGAACTCAGTCCTCACTGTCTCTTGTTACACTTTTCCCTTTGGGGAATCTTGGCCCTTTTAGGAAGCTAGATACAGAAGACAGTTTTGTGTTTAAGTTCCCTCAAGTGAAAGCCACCTGAGTCTTCCCTACATCAGACCGTTTCTGCTGTTAGCATCTCCCCACCTGGTTAGGAAGTGTATGACGCTAGACAAGAGAGCATTTCTCTTGTGTTCTTTTGTGTTTGTGTCGAGGAGAAAAGGAAGGACTGAAAGGCTGGATCCCACATCTAGCAAGTTGAGCTTTAGATTTTCTGAGCACTTTTTTTTTTTTTAAGGTTAGTTTCTTGGGTCCGGGAAGTAGGGCAGATTGTGGGCTGGATGGAAACCAGAGGGGGCAGCATGTTGTAAGCACGGCAAACCCAGAGCAAGTGGCCTTCAGAGACTTTATTGACATGAACAGACAGGCTTTATTGGAACCATGTGCCTGCGCACGAGCGTGTACACACACACACACACACGTGAGTGCATACACGTGCTTGCACACTTTTACAGACCTAAGATCAAGGGATCTAGCTAGAGCCTGACTTTGTGCTCGACACAGAGAGTGTTAAACAATGTGAATAGATGATTAGAATGATGCGCAGGCACGCCAAGGCCCTGGTTACCTATGTTTGCAGTGACTGAGTGAATTCACAGAACCAGGGCTTTCCCGTTTATAAAACAAGTGAGAGGAATCTCTCTCTCTCTCTCTCTCTCTCTCTCTCTCTCTCTCTCTCTCTCTCTCTCTCTCTCTCTCTCTGTGTGTGTGTGTGTGTGTACACACACTTGCACGCATGCACATCTTTATGTAAATATGCATGTGGGCCTTCACTCGTATGCATGTATATGTGGAGGCCGGAAGTCAACCTTGGGTGTCATTCCTCAGGCACGATCCACCTTGTTGGTTTTTTGTTTTTTGTTTTCTGAGACAGGCTCTCTCACTCTCCTGGAGCTTTTCCAAGTAAGTAAGTTCGGCCAGGTGACCTGGTGAGTGAGGCTCAGATCTTCCTGTCTCTGCCTCCCCAGCTCTGGGATGACCAGTGTGTGCCTGTGATGTCTGGCTGTTCACATGGATTCTAGAGATCACACTAAGACTCTCACGCTTGGGTGGCAAGCATTTTATCTATTGGGCTATCACCTAAGCCCTGCCCCCTTTTAAGCTCACCGCTGTCTTTCTCAATTTTATTTTGATGTCAAGAGCAAACCCAGAAACTCAAAAGAAAGCTTGGGTAATGCAACTAATCGAGGGTGGAGAAACCGAAGAATAATGTGTAAACAGATTCTAAGTAAAGCCTGACATAGCAAGCATTGAGTATTTCCACTTAGGGATTTGGGGCTTGATCCAACACCTAGCTGACAGTCCAAGTCAACAGGGCAAGATGCTTTCAGGACCAACCGAGTAACCAAGTTCACAGCTGTTAGGCAGTAATAAAGGGAAAACAAGACTCTGCTTAGTTTGACCTACAGTAAATATATTGAGAATCAGTCACAGCAAATACCCAGCACCAAGACAGTGGGGTTTCTAGAGGATTGATAGCCCTTGAGAACTCTGCTAAGCCCTTTAGTAAGCAATAGCACACCAGGAAAGGCTCCAGAGCTGCTGCACACATCTAGTATGGGATTCTAAGTAAAAATATGGGCAGAAATGGAGATGGTGAAGATTCTAAGTTGGCTGGTGAGTGCCATACCTTCTAGGTTATAGTCATGATCTCCTGTAAGGAAACGCGATTGTGATTCTAGGTAAACCACCATGTACAAACAAACCAGATAAGAAGAGTGGGATGGGAAACTCTCAAAGTGCATGTCGAGCATCCACCAAGAAGGAAATGGTGGGGGTGAAAAGTGAGCTGTCATATAAAGCCCGGTAGGGATGGAGAATGGTCTTTCTTATAGATCTCCCAGAGTTGAGGACATTTCTCTTACACAGTCTCGTTTTCATCTTTTTATATACCATAAGGCCTCCTGCCCTTGCTATCTGTAGGGGCTAAAGAATATTGCACTTAGAACAGTCATTAAAAAGAGATGTTGACTAAACATCTTGTCACTGGTTCCCTGCTCTCTAGGGTGGGGATGAGGGTAGGGGTGGGGACTTTACAAACACCAAATACCCACACATGACATCTATAGGTGAGGTATTTAGAAGCTACACACCCATCTTTGTCTCTTTGTTCATTGTCCATTTCAGAATAAAACCAGTTCTTGTCATATAGATATTGCCCTCAGGTACCATCTCTCTTAGAGGACGCTTCAGATTCACAAATCCTTGTGTGGAATTCTAAAGGCTATCTCGTACTGTCTGTGTTTTCTTACCTGGTTTCCAGTTCCTCAAATCTATCATAATTAGCCTCTGCTGGACAAATAGCCTGCTTCTGCCATGCTGAATTGTTAGAGTCCTCAAAAAGCATCTTTCATCTCAGGGAGTGTGAAGTCGGCCACAGGAAGTTCCTCTCTAATCCAGTTTAATCCCTTAAATGTCCTGTTTCACCTTATGTGAGTCTTAGCTGCCGCCTGTAAAATGAGGACTAATACTGATCCACAGACACTGAGAAATGAAGAACTGAGGAATTTCAATCCAGAAAGGCCACTCATCCATGTTTCCCACATCAGGAGTCTGTTATATCGCTTTCAAGACCTACTGAAATTGTCCTGGATCCTTCCTTGGCTTCTTGGAAGTTCTGGGTTTGCTCCAGGCCTTCAGGATTATGGAGACATAGCCTCAAACACTGAGCTCCAGAATAGTTCAAGTACACACAGAAGATGTCCCTGGAAACTTTAGGGGCATGCTGCTTTCTGATGCTCTGAGGCAGGAAAAAAAAAAAAAAACTTGACTTCAATGAATCAAAGTGCATGGCACGCTTTGGCTTTAAGACAAACTAATCAGGGCTTCCTTTTAATATACATCCATCCTTTTGCTGCAGTGCAAACAACCCAATTGCAGACAGTTAGGGCACAGGGAATACTGTTCTCCAGTACTTATCTAAAGTCTTTTGGAGCATAGGGGACAACTCTAGTTGAGTTGGGAGCTGCTTGGTTGGAAGCAAGGACAGAGTGAGGTTTAGTCCATGTGGAGATGTTGGCTCTTCAATTCAGGCAAGGCCAAGATGTGTAGAGAGTTCTGATAGAGTTTGGAAGTCAGGTAAATATTTCACAGTTGGGTAGGTGGTTGATGAATAGAAAGATGGATGTGTTGGGACACCCGGGGCACTTCCTGATGTTGCTGGCATCACTGAACTGGGGGGTATCAAGTCCCCCGCACTCAGATCACCTACCAACAATAGAACAACTCATTGAGAATGTCCAGTGCAACCCTTCCCAGACACATATAGACTAAACAGGGAATGAGAGAATTATCATGCCTTTGTTATCATGAGCGAGGGGATTGAGTTGCTCAATATTCAGGCCAAAGTAATTCAACTTCTGATGGGTTTGACATAACGTGGGCCACTGTGATTTGACCATTAACTTAAAGTACCCGAAGGACAGGATTGCTACGCAGAGTAGAAAAGACCAAACTGAAAGTCACTTCCATGGTAGATGCCAAACAACATTCGTATGACATGCCGTCCACATCCACCTTACCCTCCCAAATGCCTGTACATCACCTCAAGTCACACCACATTATTCCTCCACGGGTACCACAGAGTTCTCCTTGTTCTCGGAAGGGATGGCAAGGTAGTCAGACCTGCAGAGGGCGTGGGAGAGGAAAAGACGTGGTGCCTTAGTAGTCATTGGTGAGTGTGTAGAAAAGGCATGTGACCAGGGACAAGGCCATGTATAGAAAGCCTCTTTAATTCCTTCTGATTGGGCTTCCCAAGACAGACATACAATTAGCCTCAGCAGATATAGTAATATCTCCTTCCCGAATTACATATGAATACTTCCAGAAGCTACCGGTATCTGACTCTTCTCATTATCCTCAGGATGAAGGCTGACATTTTGACTAAACCAAATAGGTATGAATTTGTATTTCAAAGCTGCTTTAATTTCCATCTTCCCAGTTACTGGTGAGGTTGAGCTTCTCCATATGTTTGTAAGCTGTTTTGTTTTCTACTCATGATTTGTTCTCTTGTTTTTTATTTCTGAAATATTTGATTTTTTTTTTTTTTATTGTTTCATGTTTGGAAAATTTGTCCCAATCTATTGTTAACGTTTTCCTATAGCTTTTTGTCAAGAACAATCGATGTTTTACACATAATTAGTAAAATTATCTTTTTTTCCATCCTTGATTTATACTTTTGGTATTTAAGATTTTTTTTTCTTTAAAACATGAGGCTTTAAATAGAAATTCTTATTCAACTACAAGATGAGAATTTTCTCTACACATAATATTTTTTCTACTACTTTATTGCAACTTACAAGTTTTACATTCTACTTTTAAATTTTACCCCCAGTTTATTTTGGTGTGAATTTATTAGAGAGATGGGTGATCTAATTTTAGTATCCTAAACTTTTCTCTGCTAGCTCTACACTCAAGCTTAGCCAAAAGACAGAGAAGCAGTTCTCCGATATCCGTATAAGGAATGTTCATGGCTCATGAGACACATCAAACCAAAACAAACATGTGCCAGACACATGGTTTTCTCTTTGAATTGATGTATAGGTCAGCAAACTTTCTGATCCACAAGCTGTATTTATCTGTTTAGAATTTTGTAAACAGAAAGACTCCGGAGGAATGCTGTGATAGAAGTCCTATGTAGCTTTGCAAAACCTAAAATAATCAAGCTTTGCTTTGGTTTAAAAGTTGGCCTCTTGGCTCCTGTGTGACCTCTCTGATGAATTTATCATATCCCCTGGGAAATCCAGTAGAGGTTTATATTGGAATTTCAGTGACTTTGAAGACTATTTTGGGCAAGAACTGCTTGGAAACGTGAAGCGTCATACTTTATCCTTCTGCTTTTCCTCGTGTTTTTCAGTAAGGTTCTGTAATTTTATCCTTAGAGGTCTTTCCCATGCTTGTTGTCTAGGAACTGGTGAACAGTCGTTACTGTTGCAAGTAAACTTTTTAAAGATGTATTTTTTTTGTGTAATGAATGTTTTTCTTGCTTATATATGTGTGTGTGTGTAGTGTGTGTCTGTTGTGTGTTGTGTTGTGTGTACCATATGTGTTCTTGGTGCCCTTGGAGGTCAGAAGAGGGTGTTAGATACCCTGGAACTGGGTTGGTGGTTATGAGCCACCCTATAGGTTGCTGGGAATTGAACCTGAGTCCTCTGGAAGAGCAGCAAGTGCTTCTAACCATTGAACCATCTCCTCAGCCTGTATTGCAATTAATGAATTTTTTTTTCTAATTTAAAGACTTAAATGTGCTTCTCCATTTGTTGCAGTGACATAGTTGATTCTTTGGAGGGTGTTACTTTCCTCTCCCATCAGAGACACATTTTGAGAAACGTCTTATCATATGTTCTTGTCCTTGTGCGAACATCATTATTCATAAGTGCACAAACTCTGGTCTCACCAGGTGATGGGATTTTATGAGACCCCGTGGTACACATAGTCTCTGTGACCGAAAGAAATACTATGTGATATACAACTGAAGTTGGATTTCCATTGATGACCTTTATACAATATTCTTAACTAGGTTGCTTAAGGAAATTTTCTGTAGCTACTTCAGGTGCAAGTAATGGATAATATAGTTTCCTCCTTTGTAAGTCTTATCCTTTTGTTTATATTTGTGATGGCCAGTTCAATGCCTAGGGTGTCTCTGGGCACGTACGTGAGGGATCATCTAGATTAAGGTTAGCCTCTACACATGTAAAGGATGGTTTTAATGACGTTAACCTAGGCAGGACAACCCATCTTAATTGTCGGTGGGACCATTCCCTAGGTAGGGATCCTGTGGTGTATAAAAGGAGAAGGAAACTGGGCTAGACATGCATACATTCACTGATGACTGTTCTTGACTGTGGTACCCAGTCCTCTCAAGCTCCCACCATGCTGGACCATACCTGGAACTGAGAACCGAATAAACCCGTGTACTCGTCCGTTGCTTTTGTCAGAGTATTTTATCACAGCAACAGAAAAAAAAGAAGCTGAGCATACTTCTTAGTAGTTAAACCCAAGGTTTCAAATGCAGTGTGGGACAGGAGCCAGCCGGGAGAGATGGCATGCTTGCCATGTTCTGATATCCTAAGTATTTCTTCCAAAGTTTCCTCCCAGATGGTAGTGACGATAGTCGTTGCCATTTATCCATTTAAAGGAAATTTGTGTTTTGGTGTAGATGTATGTGCTCACCCTACTCGGGACATAAGATGTTCTTTAAGTTAGGGGGCCATGTCCTGACAAATGATGACAATGCCTACCTCACCTACCATCAAAGCTTCCTCAGGAGCAGTGAGCCTCCTGCTGGCGGAGGCTGAGGTTCACAGTGACTGCCCAGCATCAGGAGAGAGTAAACTGTTTCTCTTCTGGGAAAACATCAAAACCTGACCTCTGAAGTAATTATCTGCTGACATACATTGCTTCTGCGTCATCATAAAGTAAAAGCCTCTTAGGATGACTGATCCTGAGTCGAGGACCACAAACATTATGCTTCTTTAGAGAGGTTGTTCCTTCCTGTCCCACCCCCACCTCTGAGCACAGGTAATTCCCTCTCATTCTGTCTTCTATAGTGGGACCCTTATTTCCCTCTTCCTGTTTTATCGTTACATGTCACCCTTTCTGTATCTGTGCCATATTCTATGTAACTTCTTCAAATTTATCTTCTGGTCACCAAACATAATCTTCTATTGAATTAATCCAGTGAGTAGTTGATTGCCTTTTTAATTTTTTTTTCCAGAAAAAAATATTTTATTCTGTCAACTCTGATTGCCCTTTGCTTTGCTTTTGGCTCTATCTTTTTCCTCCTCTTCCTCCTCTTCTCCTCTCTCCTCCTCTTTTTCCTTCTTCTTCTCCTCCTCCTCTTTTCTCTAAGTATTTTATTTTATTCATCTTTGTGAGGTGCTAGGAGTCGAACCTGGGGCCTTTCACAGGGATGACATAAGCTTTCCCCTGAAGCCACATCCTGGCCCCACTTTTATTATTTTAAACAAGCTTATTTTTTAAAAGCTTTATTTGTATACTTTCTGTGTTTGAGTCTCCCAGGACCTAACTTCGCTGTCTGTAGCATCTCTTGATCTCAGCTCTATTGCTTCCTTCTGTTAGTTCTAGTTGGGAGGAGGTTAGGAAAGCAGGTGACGCCACAGTTAGCCTGGGAGAGTCTTGTTGTGAGGCCTTGACCTAAAGTGGGTTTCTTTTGGGATGTCTTTCCCCCTCTTATTGCTGTAGCTTTGAATTGAATTTCTCATCTTCAGTTTCCTTGTTCATGTGGATCGAATCTATTCAAATCCCAAATACGGCGACAGTAAGCTTATTCCCAAGAATCTTTGCTGGCTCTTCTTGGAGTCAGGCCAGCATAGATAAGTTCCTTGGGTTTTCTCAAAGCTGGTTGTTGTCTGGTCTATCCTTTGTTGCTCTCTGGGGATTCTGACTCTTCTAGGGGGTCTTACTTCCTACTCTGTTTCTCATCACAGAATGAGTTGTCTTTAAATCTTATCAAGAATGTCCAGGCAATAATGCCCTAGGTGTTTTAGGTTTACTGCTTCAACAGTATCGCTGGACGTCTTGGTCTTTAGTCACATGTCCTCATTCCCCAGCCCCCAAACAAAGGCCAATAGGCTTTTTAGCCCCCTTGTCCTTATAGACCCCAGCACATCTCTGAGGCACTCACTCTTAAATGAGAGGTCTTTGGGAAAAGTCGGGAAGGTAGAGGCCAGGCACTAAGGGATTAGATCCCCAGCTTGAGGTATTCAATTTCTACCAAGTTTTAAAAGAGTGTGTTTTGTTGTACTCTTTAGCTAATAAATGGCACTGCACTAAGGTAGATTGATATGCTCTAGGATGCAGAGAGAGAGAGAGAGAAAGAGAGAGACAGAGACAGAAAGAGAGAGACAGAGACAGAAAGAGAGAGAGGCTGAATATGTCAGAAGGAGCACAGATGTTAAGAATAGAAGGCTTGGGTTCAATCCCCCGCTTCTCCATTCAACACGTCAACGTGTTTGTCTTGAGCGAGCAAGCCTCAACTCAACATTTGTGAACTGGTTATGATATAACACATAACTTTATGGGGTTTGCCTTGGCAGCTGCTGGTCTTTTCCATGGTGGTTTAAAATGCAGGCCAAGAGACAGCTGGCCTGAATTCAAATCTCAGTTTGTTTCTGTGCTGGCTACTTTGTCAGCGCAACACAAGCTAGAAAAAGGAACCTCAATGGAGAAAAATAACCCCCACCAAATTGGCTTGTGGGCAAAGCCTGTGGGGGCATTTTCTTGACTGGTGATTGATGTGAGAAGACCCAGGTCACTGAGGATGGATGGTACCCCTGGGTAGGCCATTCTAAGTGAGCCACATGTCACAAGCCAATAAGAAGTCAGTCTGTGGCCTCTGCTTTAGTTCCTGCTTCGAGGTGATTGCCTTGTGTTCCTGCCATGACTTGCTTTGAGGATAAACAGTGATGTGGACAGATAATCAAAGTGAATCCTCCCGGTCCCCAGCTGCTTTTTGTTCTTTCTTTCCTCATAGCAACAGTAACTATGACAGTCCGCTACTTACAGAAACACACTTGTATCTTTAAAGATACAATGTATCCTAATGTATTCTTTCTAGACTGTTAAGAGGAATGCAGACAAAGTAGACGGATGGCTTAGCACCTCACCTCTGGGAGCCCATGCATTCTGACTTTGTAAGCCGTTATTACTTATGCATCTTCGGACTTACGCATTTTCCTGGGCTGCCTCTTCGGCCTTAGAGACCTTTCTGTAGCAATAGATCATCTCAATAAACAGCCACAGGGTGAGGAAGACCAAGAGGATGTACATCATGATTTCCGAGACCACCGAAGTGAAGTCTTCTCCCGCTACAAAGAGGAGACATGAGGTTCAGAGTACATGTGTCCCACAGACCCATGAAGCCTGTTTTTCCTTTCTTTCTAAAGACTTATTTATGTATATGAGGGCTCTATTTGCATAGGTGCCTGCATGACAGAAGAAGACATCAGATCCCATTATAGACGGTGGTGAGTCATTGTGTGGTTAATAGGGAATTGAACTCAGGACCTCTGGAAGAGCAACCAGCGCTCCTAACCACTGAGCCATCTCTCCAGCCTGAAGCCTGTTTTTTTATGTGTAGCTCAGGTAAGCACTGAGTCTAGAAGAACTCATGCAAATATCAAAGGAATCTACATAGTCTGACTCCTCTTCCTACATTGTATGTCCCACCCCTGGCCACCTCTGTCCTGGGACCCTGTCCTGCTTTTCTGCCTCCCGAGAATTACCCTAGATTCTTCTAAAAGCCCCTCCAGGAGAAGTGTTTCTAAAGATGCCATGTAGCCTTTGTCACATCCATGTGCAGTTTCATCCAGCCAATCAAATCACTCCCCGGGGGAATTGCGCTGTGCCTCTTTTCTACTGACTGTGAGAATATGGTTTTGAAGTGCCAGCCTGCTGTCTCATCTCTACTTAGACACTCATCTTTTCTTTCTCCTATGGGAGCTGGAAGTGATGGGTGAAGCTAGAAGCATAGGATCATTAAAAACATGTCTCACAGGTCTTTTGCTGGGCTTGCCATGGCCTGGCAAATGTGTGCTATCTCTATTTTGATGCGATAGCTCCAAGGTAGTAAATGTGGAAGGTGCCCTCCACATTTCTGTCACCTGTAGGAGATGAGGCCACCACTTCCTGTATTAGATTGAGGACAGACAGCCTAAGCTTGGAAAAAGCTAACAAGAAGAACCAGGCAGATTCCCTGGGGCCCCAGGAATAGGACAAACAAATATCTGTCCTATGTACCTCTGAGTGATATGAGGTGGGGGTGAGGGTGGCTGCCAAGATATGACAGAGGCAAAAAACTAAAAGCAAAGAAAGAGAATCTTAGGGTGGGGGCAGGGTGGGAGGAAAAGATGCAATGGGGGGGGTAACTAGATAATGGAAAGATCTGGATGCTAATCCTGCTTCTCATACCTACTTCATGTTCCTAAGCAAGCCCTTAGCTCCTTGGAGAACACTCACCACACCTACATCCTCCATGTGCCCAAGGGGAATCATATGAACACATACGGGACCTCAAGCTATGAGGTCACTGAGCCTGCAAGGCTGGTGTGGCGGCAGATAGATTAAATACTATTATTCTAAGTCCTTCCCAGGCCTGCAGTCCCTGAAACTCTGTTATTGTAATTATGAGCTTGTTTTCTCCTTTCTTCTTGCCTGAGGACTGCTTTGGTGCCAAGCAGACAGACTAGCTTAGTGACGTATACTTCCCCACTGACTATGTCCCCAGCATCTCTGGAGGCCAAAGCCTGAGAGAGCAGGGGACAGAGACACACAGGCATCTGCCTATGGTCGGGCAGGCAGCAGACAACAGTTTCTGGTGGTGAATACAAGATAGCACCAGGCTCCCTTCCCCAAGGAGGAGCGGGCACATAAACAAATGATGGTAATGGAACCTTTGAATGGATTTATACTTCAGAGAGCTTACTGGTCAACCTCCCTGCTTCCTTACCAGGGGACACAAGCTCTCATTAAAGTGGATCAACAAGTTTTTGTTCAGGGGGCCTGAGCCTTCTACATTGTGAGAATTCCACTTAAATAAGTATCTCAAGACCCAGAAACTGCCACTTCCTAGATTTTATAACAGTAATACATTTTTTTTTTTTAAATCAGCCAGTGGCCTAGAGGTTACCGTTCCTCCACTTCCCTGCTTAGGCTAGGACTTCTGTTTTCATGGCCTGCACCATTCCTTGCTCATCAGCCAGTAAGAGTATGCTGGAAATATAACCATCTGAGAGGGTCTAAGGATGGCATGGTGGTACGGAAACACAAGAAAGGGCGGAGTTCACACTCCGACTTGGGAGGAAGCACTGGCCGGGGCTACAAACCACACTGCTTTGTCTAACAGTAGCGCAAAAGCATTTTGTGAGGATGCCCCATGATTCTGGACTCAGATCAGGAGGGAAATATACATATTAGGTTTTGGAGAATACTTCCCACCTGCCAACGATGAAGTCAAAGAGTCTGGAGACTTTAAAGACTGGGGAGCTATTAACTTGTTCCCACTCCTGGCTGAGGACAGACACAGGTAGAGATACTACAGATGGGAAAGGGCCAGCAAGATGGGTCATCAACTAAGGCGCCTGCCACCAAGCCCGATGAGGTGAGTTCAACCTATTACTCACATAGGGGAAGGAAAGAGCCAACTCCCACGAGTTGTCCTCTGAACCACAGACATGCCATATCACACGTGTGTGCAGATAGATGGACAGACAGACAGGCACACATACAATGTAAATACATGTAAACTTGAAAATGTAAAACTCCTGAGAAGGCTTGAGGCTCACTAAACTTTGAAAGCAACTTATTTGGAGATAAAATGTGGCATCACAGAAGAGATGCCTTCTAGATATAAACTAGGGATTCAACGCTGGTCAGAGAAAAAGACATGTTGGAGTCATTGGCTGTAGGCCTTGTGGAGGATGCACTTTTCCTCTAGGAGACCAGGGAAGTCATCCCAATTTCATGTTATTGCCTGTCTGCTTTGAGGGGAGACACAGCAAAGGGATTCTGGGTGGGGCATGTTATAGGCAGTGGGCCATGTAGGAAGGCAGGTCTACATGCATGAGCTTGTGTGCTCTGTAAGGATCACATGTATGGGAAGCCATTGTCCATCACCCTACCCCCAACCCCCAGAAGAGACGACAGACCCCAGGCTTACCCTCTTCAGTGACTCGCAGGGGTATTAGTCTCGTGGTCTTCACAAAAGGCCTGTGTGCCTCAAATTCAAACTCCCTGGACACATTGCATGTGTAGAGGCCAGAGTCATTCAGAGTGACATTGAGAACTGTGATGGATACGTCCTGCAGGTCTTTGCTCCCATTCCACTGCAGACGACCTTGGAAGGGACTCTCCACCTCCTGGTGGCCATTTCGATACTCATATATCTGCAGAGAGAGGGGCGGAAGCAGACTGTGGCAGGAGAGCCGGCGAGGGACAGGGTGGAAGAAGTTACCACAGGCAGGAAAGCTGGGGGGACAATGTTAGCAGAAGTCCCAGAGCATGGGGGCGGGATAAAGAGGCACAGAGGAAGCCATGGGAGAGAATGAAGACAGAGCAAAGCAGGTAGATGCAAACAGATGGCTGGCCACGTGGACATGGTGGGGGGAGAGGCAGCATAGAGTAGTCAGAATGCTGGGAGAATAAAAAGGAGTGGGGTGGGGAAGAATGGAGGGTTTGTGATATATAAAGGAGACTAGAAACAGGAAAACGAAAGGTCAGAGACAGGAAAGGGGTAAAGGATGGTGAGATATGGGTTGAGGCAGCTAGTGAAGGAGTAGGACATAGAAACCAACAAGCCAACTATGTTAGCGAGGAAGATCCCTGACAGCCCTGAGCTTAAAGCCTGACTCTCTGATTGTGGCTAAACCAGGCCAGGCTGCAGGTGGGAATCCATGATGCTGAAGTATACCCAGTGAGCCGAGAACTCACCACAGAGAGAGATGCTCAGAGCTTTTGATTTGGGCAGAATTAGAACCAAAGTCAGATCTTCCCAACTTCTCTCTCAAACACTCTTTGACAGGACACTCTTTTTTTCATCTAGTCTCCACTAGTCATAGAAATTGGGCATTAATCTGAATTGTACCTTCCCTGGTGTGTGACTCTAAGACTCTAAGAGAAATCGTTGTTGGTCCTTGTCTTGGCACCAGATTGGAGCCTACTTAGAGGCAAGTGCCACATAGAACCTAGAATCAGAAATGAATCCACCTAGGGAAAAAGAACGAGCAGATGAAAGTCACTTCCACCATGTTACCTCCATTAAATATTCTGGAAGAGACCCAGGAGAAGATTAAATCAGCATAAAGAGCCTTGGATCTGCTGTTAGACCACTGTGTGCAAATCTAAACATGTGTGTGGTGTGTGTAAATCTAAACTGTTTTGCTAATTTAATATTACTCTTTTGAGTCTCAGTTTTTCTAACAAACATCATATTTCAAGGACTATTTAAAGTTCATTAAAAATCAGAGCTCGTGACTCTTGGTAACAATCCCATAATGAAGTTTTTGTTCTTATTCCCACTTAGAAGGAAAAAAATAATTGGAAGCATCAAGAGGTTAAATATGACTAAGGGCATGTAGCTGAATACTGTGGAGAACGGGGTGGAACCTGGTGGCCTGACTCCAGAATCAGTGGTAGTACTGACAACAATTTAAATGAGTCACAGCCCCATGAGCACTGTCCCAAACCAGTGTTGACCCTGACCCTTACCCCTGACCCCTGACCCCTGACCCCTGACCCTGTCACCGAGCCTGCAAGTCTTCTTCTTCTGCCAGGCGCGAATCCCTTGGTGTCCAGATCATTGGGAGGAGAAGACTGAGGGTTTGTCCTGGGGAGAATGGAACATGGCCACCTGGGATACAGAGCAGGGCAAGGACAAGCTAAACATCTACTTACAGAGGTGGCTGTCCTGGGCATAGCGGGTGATACAACCATTGGTCTCCCCAGTTGCTCCTACTTCACTGGGACTGTGAGAGTTGAAAGAACTCACCTGTGCTACTTTTCATAAAGCTGCCTTGTGTTCTTTCTTTCGGTTTCATTAAATCCGTTTCATAGTACTGTGCAGAAGATGAACATACCCATAAAAGGTTTACCTGGGTGCCTAGCCCACACAGGCTCTCTCAGTATGTTTACCTCTTATAACTATTTCCTGCCTGTAACCAGGGCTGCTCAAAGCTGGCCATGTGGCCTACCTTGCAAAGACCCTGGGTTAATATAGGGCTGTCAGTTATCTCCTGAGAAGATGTTAGGGTTCAGGAGAGTCATGAATGCAGATCAGGGCATCATCTCCCAAACTGTTAGGAACCAGGCACACAGCAGCATAGGTAGGCCAGCAAAAGAAAGGCCAGAGGCAACAGTCTGACATACAAGGAAATCTTTACCGCCCTCAGGCCTGTAGAACCATTCCACCACCGTGGTGGCCTCCACCTCCTCCCTCTTCATGCAGGAGATACATCTCAGCTTCATGGGATTGCCCTGCACGGCTTCTGTCTCCGAGGGTACTTCCACACACACAGGGAAGCAGACTCTGACTGGAGGGGGGATGGGTGACAAGAAGGGGACAGCCGGCGTAGGCATGGGGAATGAGGAGGGAGGGAGGAAAGACAGAGAAGAAAAAAAAATTCATTGAGACACGCTTGAAAATAACGAGATCCATGTGTGCAGCTGTTACTGGGGGTCCTTGAGTATGTATGAGCAGGATGAGCCCAGAACAAGATGGTGCAGAGGTAGAGCCTTCAACATTGGCTGGAAGTATAGGGAAGCCAGGAAGATGCAGAACAGGATAGTCTTGGGGCCTGACCCCCAAAGCCTTGCAGTCTAGTGGGAGACATACATGCTTCTATCCGTCAACTGTTCACCCACGTGAACATTCACCCAGCAGGCATGGAAATCCATTCCTTGCCAGGTCTGATGCTCGATTAAAGATCTTAGGATGAACAAAACACTAGCCATGTTCTCGATGCATATATAACCCAGCAGACAATACATTTCTTTGCTGATTCAGCCAGAACACACAAAGGGCTGTGTTAGTAAGGTGCCCAGTTCTCCCAGAGAGGCAGTTAGTTACTTGTGCTTGGCCTGGGAGAAAGGAAGAAAGGGCTGGTGGGACATGAGACAGAAAGGCAACTAAGACCCATGTTGGAAAGATCTGTCAGTGCTCTCATGCTTTAAAAGGGAGATGGAGTCAGATCTCTGTTTGAGGACCCAAGGACAATGGTGCAACATCAGTGGGGATATGGTGAACTGACCACTTAGGCTTGAGCAAGCTCTGTGTAGAGAAGAGAGAAAAAGATTCAGATTCTGGAGGAGTCCGATGGGCAGGCACATTGTACACCACATGGAGGTTTGGACTTTGGGTTTCTACCCTCTAGAAACTCGGAAGCCCAAGGATCGAAGGTGACTGTGTCAGATCGCAAATTTAGAATGAATCAAAAGCAGGACTTTGATGCCAACCAGACAGGAACAAACGTGGGACGCGTTAACAGATGGACAGTGTGCAGAAGGAAGGAGGAGGAATTCTGAAATTGTTCAGAACAAATCTGGATGGCATGTTGCATTTAACAAAAGGAAGCTGTTTAGGAAGTACACACCCAACATGGCTGAGAAGACCAGACCACAAGACCTGGTGAGGAACAAATGGGGAACATGGGATACTCAACTTGGACACAGAACAGGCTTGTCTTCAAACATTTCAGCCTGGCAGATGGAAAAGAAATTCAATTATGCTCAATTTAAAAAGTTATAAAAATCAGTTTAACACAGTTAATCTATTTTTTTTCTTTCTGGTTTTTTTTTTTTTTTTTTTTTTTGAGACAGGGTCTTGCTGTGTAGTCCAAGTTTATCTTGAACTCACAATCCCTGTTCACTCTCCGAGAGATGGGATTGCAGGCATGTGCCCTCAAATGGAACTTTAGAATATTCAGGATTGCTGCAAGTTTGAGGACAGCCTGGGCTACTGAGTACAAACCTGTATTCAGTAGTCCAGTAAACAAATTAATAACAAATATTGGTTTGGGGCTGGAGCTCAGTTGGTAGAGAAGCTCCAACACTGAAAAATCAGATGTGGTACTACATCCTGGAGTTCCAGCCCTCAGGATACTGAGGCAGGAGGATTAGAAGTTTGGGATCTTCCTCGCGACCATTTGAGGCCAGCCTAAATTATATGAGACTTTGTCTCAAAATAAATAACAACTTAAAAAAATAAAATATATTTTCAGATGCTTCAGCTCTCCGTAAATACAAAAAAAAAAAAAAAAAAAAAAAGAATCTATTTGATAAGAGATTTTACAACTAATTATTTGGAAGCTTTCTTTGTATGGGACTTTGAAGGATCTTCTGATACCCCTGTTCATGAATGAATGATAAACATGAATGAATGGTAAAACAATACACACTAATATGTAAAAGCTAGCTCACTACAGTTGCTCAGCCTTCCCATCTGAGAAGAGGCTGGCTCTTCAAGGGAAGCTATTTTGTTGCAGCTTTGAGTCAAAAGCTAACACTATGTTTCAATTCGATTAAAAATCAACATATTTCATTTCCATCTTAAACTTGGAGTTTAGAGCCTGTTGGCACTATAAGTAAAGTTTTTAAAAGTTCTAAGTGGAAAAAAAAAAAAAACTTGGCTTTTAAACCTTCAAGGGAAGTGGGCTAGCCTTATCCAGCAGTCTACAGAAGATTGGTTTCGTCATTAATGGGGAAGGGTCCATATCTTAGGGGAAATGATTTGAAACACTTTGGGCCTGTGGTAAGCTCATAGTCTACATTACAGACTTGCTTCCAAAGCAGCTAAAAGGGTGGTATCATATTGCTGTGTAACGGTTTGTGTAGCAGGAACTCCATGTAACATAGATCCTCTGTGTCCATATTTAATGAAAGGCAACAAAGAAAAAGCAGTTCAATATGGATGGCCTCACGGGCTTGGAAGGAAAATCCCAAGGAATGCACAGTTACAATTACAGAGGCAAAGTGATATTTGGAAACTTAAGGACTGTATTTGTCTAACTACCTAACTTGTCTGAGACTCCGTTTATTCAATAACATGTTTTTAAAAGTAAAACACCCAATAGATAGGTCACGAGGAGCCTGTGAATTAATTTACATGATTCTGCTTTGGATAACTGTCGTTACTAATGTTGTTTATCTTTTATTTGTCTGGCAAATGTATTGAGTACCCACTGTGTAGTCACACTGTTCTAGGCACCAAGGACCAATGGAATCATTCCAGCTCTCTTGAAGCCTGAGTTCCAATAGGAGAGTGGAACACGTAGATTACAGAACAGAATAAAACAGAAGAGGAGAGAGAGAGTGGGGAAGGGAGGGGAGAGGAGAGGGTGAAAGAAAAGGGGGAGGGAATGGGAACATATTCACAGGACTAGCTTCATTAAGAGGGGGGCATTGGTATTGGGAAGCCACTGGGGGGGTGGGGAGAGAGAGAGAGAGAGAAGAGAGAGAGAGAGAGAGAGAGAGAGAAGAAGGAGGAGGAGGAGGAAGAAGAAGAAGAAGGAGGAGGGGGAAGAAGAAGGAGGAGGAGGAGGAGAAGAAGGAGGAGAGGAGGAAGAGGAGGAAGAGAAAGAAGAAGAAGAAGAAAGAAGAGAAGAAGAAGAAGAAGAGAAGAAGAAGAAGAAGAAGAGGAGGAGGAGGAGGAGGAGGAGGAGGAGGAGGAGGAGGAGGAGGAGGTGGAGGAGGAGGAGGAGGAGGCAGCAGTAACAGCAGCAGCTGCTGCAAAGGCATGTTTGTTGAAATCATGACAAGCACGAGAAAATAGCCACTCTAGAGTTCAAATAAGTGTGCCTGTCATATTTGAAGAATGACAATACGTGGGAAACCGGCCAACATAGAAAACAGAGAGATGAGGCAGGTAGGGAGGTCAGGGCGCCGGCACGGCAGGTCTTACAGGTCATGGTCAGAGCTTTGCCTTTTGCACAGCACTGTCTAGGAAACCTTGCAGTGTTTAGAGCTGAATGATTTGACTTTTGCTATGTTGCGTGGTCAGCATGCCAAGGGGAGAATAAATTAGCAGGTGAAGCAGATTCAAAGGTAAAGGCAGAAAGAATGATGAGGAGACTGGGACAGGGCCTGCAAGAGAGCTCAGCAGATAAAGCCACTTGTAGTCAAGCCGAACAGCCTGAATTCAGACCCCAGGGCCCACGTGTCAGAAAGATTCGTTTCGCTTAAGTTATCTTCTGACCTCTATATGTGCACAGGTGCATGTACTTTCTCCTCTGCTCCAAAAGAAATAAATGATTTATTTATTTATTTATTTTTTTATTTTTGGCAGCTGAAGAGGTGGCTCAGTGGTTAAGAGTAACTGTTGTTCTTGCAAAAGACCCGATTTTGGTTCTCAGCACCCATATCATGTACCTTAAAGTTACCCATCTGTAACTTTAGTTCCAGGGGATCTAACACTCACCTCTGGCCTCTGGGTGACCCCTACACATGTACACCTACTTCCACACAGAAACACACACATACACACCCTCCTCACATACATATATATGAAATATTTTTTTAAAATCTATAGCAGTTCAATGGTGAGATTAGAGGTTCTTTTTTACACAGGGATAGCAGAGCTGGCTTAGCAACGTTGAGGAGGTTGGGGACTGTATTCTCATGAACACAGAGACCAGACTGCAGAGGAGGTGCACCGTCACTTGTTTGCAATGAAGGAGGGAAGACACACTGCGCAGTCAGGGTGGTGGGTGTCATGTGACAGTGTATGATGGAATGAGGATGCTCTCTTCAGAGTGTCACGGGAGAGCAGACCCACAGTGAACCTTCTACTGGCTAAAGTCCAGCATCCAGGCAGGAGAACTTAGCTCCTGCAGCCCTGGGCAGCACATTGCAAAATGGCCACAATGTTCCCCCTCTCATTTGCTTACACTCTGCCATAAGACCTCCTTTGCTACTCTCATCAACAGGGAAATCGGTTTCTCTACCATGCCACTGCCTTTCTGTCTGGGACACCATCGAGGTACCCACCAAAGGAGGTACTAGTGGAAGAGGTTAATCCACATCACTAGCTATAAATCGTAATCTCCTGGAATGTTGCAGGCTGCGTCATTGACCTTGGAATGCACCTTTGTCCCTATAGTAATGATGAAGACAGTCGTGAGAGAAAAGGTGATACCTTGACAATAGAACCAACTCCGCTGCTCCTTTCAGATCTTTTTCTTTTCCTTGCCCTTCCTGACCTCTCCCTGGAATGTTTCCTCTACAGTAAGCTAATGAAGGCTTTAATTAGAATGTAAATAATGCACAAGGAATGGTTATGAATAAAGTTATTTTTAGATAGTAACATCCTGAAACAATTTGGCCTATCAGATTAGCAGGGCCTTGGAGGAATGAAGTCCAGGAAGGGCTTGCCAGGGGAAGAAGAAAGCTCCCCTCCAATACAAGGGACCCTTGTAGAGCAAAGGTAGAGAAGGCAAGGGAGTCAAAAGTTGGATGAACCCCTAGGAAAGGGGTGATGTTGGGGATGAGAGGGGAACTCAGAGGAAAAATTCTAGGACTAACGTCCACCTGACAATGGTACACAACATCACATGTGTCTACGAGGGATGCTGGAAGACCAAGATGGAAAAGATAGCAGCTCTCTACCTAGCCCTCTGGCCTTTATGGACTCAACTTCTCCTGCCTAAAATGGAAATAACTCATGTCACTCTGCCATGTCATAATGTCCAAAAGACGTAATGGATATTAGAATTACATGCAAACAAAATGAAACTTTACTTTCGAGTGAGGCTCTTTCCCTTAACACAAGTAGCCAGCCGTTCTGAAACCCTTTCGGTGAACCCAATGTTTGGGTTACAAAATCAAGGATAGATGGGACCTGTACAGTTAGTTGGCTCAGAGATTTTTGAGGAAGTCTGGGCCTTCTGCATATTCTAGTAATATTCTGTAAATGTTCGATTATGCTTGAGTTGTCAGCTGAAAGGCGTTGTTCTGTACGATCTGTGACAACATTCAAGCTTCGCGTTGATCAGGCATTCTGAGAATATTAACCTAATAAAAATGACGTAGTAAAGCAGAGATGGAACCGAGACACAGAGCATTGTGGGTTAAACAACAACATTTTAGTCTAGGCTAAAATGGCCAAGACTGCCCTCCCCTTCCTCTGGAGTTGAGGAAGGAACCTTCTGAATTTAGTTTAGAAAGACGCTCGGCAGACCCTTCTCTACAACTTGAACCTCACCCATGCCTTCTCTGATCCTGTCAGACTAACCATTCTTAAGCCCCACAGCCCTAGCAGTTCCCTGGAGCAAATAACCACCTTGATCTTCAAGCCAGGTGAGCTCCCTGGCAGCCCTTATGTCAGCTTCATCTCCAAGTCTGGTGTCACCTCTAGGGAATGGGTTGTGGGAGTCCGCCCTTGGGGTTGGTATCATTCGCTTTCTTTCTTTTCCTGTTCTTGTTTCAGGCATTTTGTTCAACAGGAAACTCAACTCCTTCCTCTTCTGGTCACATGCAAAATCTAAATAATACATGCAGCTACAGTTAGTATCCAAGGCTCCACGAAGTGCTATTAAGGCAAAGAGGCATGCCTGCCACTGCACAGGCAGAGTGGGAGCGGAGCCCATTATGGGAACATAATCCCACAAGCCTACTTTATGTAAGGGAGGTGGGCACAATCCATTTTGGTTTGTCGATTTGAAGTTAGAGGAAGGTAGTTACACCCATGTAAACTGGCTTCTCAACTGAAGAGCACCTAGGCTTGATCCAAGGGCAGAATCAAAGACAGGAAAGCAAGAGTGTTAGACACACACACACATATACACACACGCACGCACACACTGTTAAGTCTCACTGTCCATTCAGATACTCATACTGACACGCTTAGATGCATGCCTGTGCACACACATAAACAGAGAGACATACATTAACATATATTAAAATACTGTGTGTTTCACACACTCACATATTAGCACTTAGATGCCCAATTCCCTTAGCACACATTCAGATATCCTATTGTAAGCTATGCCTGAAGCTGTTTAGCCCGGCGTTATTGTCACAAGTCCCTTATTTGGAGGGACAATGTCATCTGAGTCTCTCACACCTGACAACCAAGAGAAAAAACAAACAACAAAACTCTAGGGAACCCCTCCCCCCAAAAAAACCCCACAAAAATACAGCTTACTAAGTGCCAAAGCCCCACAGTTCCCAGTGTTCCTGAAAACTAAACGCACTTCTCATCTGTCTGTCAATGCACACCAGCAAATGGCTGGAGCTGCTATCCCACCCATTCCTAGCTAAAATTTAACAGATGGATGAGCTAGAGTTTGTCTCTCTCAAAAATTCATGCATCCGGATTTTGTGCTTTTTTTTTTTTTTTTAACCTTAGAGAGAAATGAGCTCCCCTCCCCCCAATCATTGAGATGTTCACAGGACTGACCCTTCAGGGAGCAATGCAAATGTAAATGTAAAGGAAGACTTTAAAATAATGAACTGATACATTCCATTTCAGCAATGGGGAAAGCTAGGGGAAAAATAAAAATAATTAGGAAAGGAGGGAAGCAGAGAAGCACTAAAGACGGTTGGGGGTTGGGGGGTGGGAAATCAAGCCACAGGGGGTGGGGAGGTGCCTTTGCAAATCTCCAAACCCAGGTCTCTTGGAGCGCATGTAGCTCTCCATGTCTGGCAAACATGCACAGAGAGAAGCCACACGAGCTCCTTTTGTCACAAGCGACATCACTTAAGTGTTATTATTGTTAGCACGCTGCCTGTTATTTGCACATTGCAGGGCAGAGTGCTGTACTTACCCCAGTAGATGAGCACTAGAGAAGCTAGAGGAAGCAATCTGTTGAAGGCAGGCATCTTTTCCCCGTAAGTGGTTTCTGGAGCTGAAGAGAGAGGATCTCTGTCAAAGACTGAGCCCTCTGATTCTTTCGAGGAAACCTTCAGGGATTAACTGCCCCTAAGGGAGCGGACCTTCTGAGCAGAAGGAGAAGAAAAGGTCAAGTTCCCTTCCTAGGGGGTCTGCGGGATCTGGAGCCCAGTGTAGGTGTCAGCTCAGGACACCTCGCAAAAGCGAGTCTCCGGGCTTGGCTCAGCACCACGGACAGTAGCCTTCCCGCCCACCCCACACTTGGAATTCCAACCCCTCCTCTGCTTCTTGCGTTTGCAACCAAAGCAAAGTGGACTGAGAAGGGAGTCTCGCAGCCAGCGTCGGGATGCTGGCCTGTGGAAGGAGTCAGTGTTGATTCACCTCTTGCCTCCCTAGGGACAGCGACTTCAATCCACCGAGACTCAGGATCTCCGGCTTCTACGCGGGGCAGGCTTCTCCAGCTGGGCGTGTCCCCACTCCAGCCGTTGTCTGGGCTACAGAATTTGTTCCACTTCAGTCTTGTACACAGCGGTCGGGGCTCCCGGGAGGTCCTCCAGGCGTAGAAGAGGCGGGACCTCAGGTGGGGCTGTTGATCTCAGAGGTGGAGGGTGGGTAAACGGAGGGACCCCCTTCCGTGTGGCGCGCCCCTGGAGCCTGCGGAGCCCCGCTGCTGGGCGATTGGGTGATCCAGCTGCCCCTCTCCAGGGCTACCCCCTCCCCCCTGACTGAATGTGTTGCTAGCTTTGACATGCGCAGGCAGCTCTCTGCCGCTTTGATCGCTACAGACCCTCCCCCTTGGACTGTACATATTCCCCACCCCTAAACCCACGTGCCCCTCCCAGGGCTGGCGCGCTGAGAAGAGAGGGGAGGAGCCCAGAGCAGCTCAAACACCCTCCAACCGAGGTGGCTTCTTGTCTGGCTAGCTGGCTGTCACCTCTGTTTTCTACTGTCTGGGTTTCTCTCTGGGTTATGGACACACACTCAGCTTCCACCTATTAACCCTCCTCCAGGCAACCCCACTCCTGCTGCTTCCCAAATATGCTTGCCTACAGCTCTGGGGAATGGAGGGACACATCTCTTTGAAGCAATGATGTCATCTATAATATTCACAGTGCCGGCTAGCTCCCTCCTGGCTGGCTTCTCTTCGCCCTCTACCTCATCCCCTCCCTTCTTGCCTACGCAGCCTTTGAATCGCCTTGATTAACGGGTTTCCACACAAGGCAATTTTGCTTATAGCAAATAGGGGAGGGTGTGGCACACCTGTCCCCACCTCAGCGCTCAGTCTAGATCCAAGCTTGAGATAAGCTTTCGTTTCCCAAGTTATTTGAGGTGCCCCCCACTCCCCAATTGTAAAAGGCAGATAGACGGTGTTGAGGCGGTTTCCAACTCTTAGACTCTCCCTAGTCCTAGCAGCTGCTGAACATCCCGCCCTATTTCTGGAAGAGAAACCTGAACCTTTACACTCCGTTATAAACTCGAATTGACCTAATGGATTAGGCATGCCTGGAATTGAAGGGAAGGCTTAATGGTGAAAGACTGGTACAAAAGTCTGGCTCCAGCCCGGTCCCTTTTCTCCTGTTCTCTAGCCAAAAAGGGGGGTGGGGTGGGGCACAACACTGATATTCTTAAAGGGAATGTGGAGTAACAGCTGACTGTAAATGAACTGTACACAGGAAATGCTCCCTGCTAAATGTCACATACACAATTACAGAAGGTCCCCAGGCAGGGTTCTTCCTGGGCAGAGAGCCACGGGGGGTCGTAAACGCCATCTTGTGTTGAAGATCAACCTTTGAAGTTCTCAAAATTGACTCCTGAATCAGTGAGGCGCGTTCCTGTGAGCGTGCTGGATCCTCTAGTGTGAGAGCCAGCTCTTCACAGCTTTACTCCCCTTCTGACGTGTAAGGAAGGTCTCTCTGTACTCATTCGGCGTTGTACTCCTTCCTCCCGAAACTGCATTAAATGCTCTCGATCCATTTTCCTTAATAAGGAAATTATTTCCTCCATGATCCATCACAAGAACTTTTTTGTTTGGGACTAAGCTTCCCGAGTGCACAGAAGTTTCTAGTCAACGGTAATCTGGGATTGTCCTGGTTACTTTTTCATTCCTTAACGTGATTCTCTGACATTATGAATAAGAGCTAGTCCTTTCTGTGCGGTCTGAGCAGAGCAAGGCTGGTGGAATTGGAAGATAGTTGCTTAAGAGGGAAAAATATATTCAAATACAACATGTCCTTCACAATGGGCTTGCGTTCAGTTAAAATCGCAAGTATTTTTTTTTTACCTGACTTGGCGTAGTCGTTGTGTATTTGTGTGTAGAATCTGGGAAACTGTATCATGAAACTTTGTATAATCTACACACAGAGATGTTTTAGCAAACGAACAGATTAAAAACTAACCAGAGACCCGATCTACTGACACACTCCTGAGGCCTCACTCAAGTTTAAATGGATTTTTTCGAAAGTACAGTAGCTCAGGCATAGAAGCCAAACACATTTTCCTACACATATATAGCATGATACATTTAAAAATTTAGAATCAAAGGCACACGAGAGTAGTTAGCTTTATAACACAGAACCAATACGTCACAATTAAAATGTGACTCTTACTTATTTTGTGTGTCTATGTGTGTCTGTGTCTCTCTGTGTGTACATGTGGGCAGAGATGTGTGTTCCAGCATGTGTATGGAGATTAGAAGACAACTTGTTGGACTTGGCTCTCTCCTTCTAACATGTCAGTCCTGTTTATGGAACTCAAGCCATTAGGCTTGGTGCAAGAACCTTTGCTCCAAGACCCGTCATCTCACCAGCTCCATTCTGAAGATTTACCAGCGGCGTTTTTAAATGTTCCTTTGGTAAGTTCTGAGGTTTCGGAAAGCGTACTTGCTTCAAGTCCTCACAGACCACTTCGCCATCTCCTCTGTTAGAAACCAGAGCACTCGGTCTCTCTGTTCCGTTTTTTCCCTCTGACAGGAGTTTTTTTTTGCCACATTTGTAAACATCTTAAGTTCCTCGAAGTCCATCTGGTCTGTGCCGGGATGTCTTTTCAAATTTGAATTTTATTTTATGTGTATGGGTGTTTTGCCTGTGTGTACATATGTGCACGGTGTACGTGCAGTGCCTGCGGGAACCGGAAGTGGTGGTCAGATTCCTTGGAACTGGAGTTACAGATGATTGTGAACCGCAAAACGTAGGTGCTAGCTGAGCCTTGGCTCCTCTGGATAAATAACAAGTTCTCTTAACTACTGCGCCATCTCTCTAGCCCTCGTTCGGTAAGCTTTTAAATCACTTAACATGGTTAAGTTATCCCTTTGTCTTTGTGATCAGTGTTGCTCTGTCTTGCTGATGTTAAGTTGACATTTCTCCGTAGTAATCATTCTGTTCTTACTGATACGTAAGGCTATGGGTGATGATTGATCTTTGACAGCCAGCCTGCTTTCATTGAGCACCTAGGAGATTACTAAGCCACACTCTGGTTGTATCTGTGAAGGCCTTCTCCAAGAGGATAAACGAAAGAGGAGAAACCCATCCTGAATATGGAAGACACCGTTACATGGGACAGAGGCTGGGTAAGCTAAAAGAAAAAGAAGAAAGCACAGTAGTGCTGGTATTCTCTCTTTCTGCTTCTCAACCAACACAGACAGGTGAGCTCTCTTCCACCTTATCCTACCATGATATTGTGACACCTCCACAAAGCAAACCTTTTCTCTCTCTTAAGTTGCTCATGTCAGGTATTTTGTTGCAGTGACTAAAACAGGACCAAGATGTCATATGATTACTTTTCTAAGCAACTGACATAGAGGTCTATAATTTCACAAGGTCACATATAATTGTGTATTGGTGTCCACAGGTGCTTGGTAGATAGTCAGATCTGCAGATGTGCAAAGCCATTCTATAAACTGGAATCAAGTTTGTATATAACCTTTACATGTCCCCACTCACACTTTAAATTATATCTAGTAGGTTACTTACAGTAACTAATGCAATGTATGCACATAGCTGCTAAATTATAGTTTGGAGAGCAACAAGAGAAAAGGTAGACTACAAGTATGGCTCATTGGATAATGGTACTTGCTGCCAAGTCTGATGGCCTGAGTTTTATTGCTGTGTTTTATGATAGAAGGACAGAATAGACTCTGAAAGTTGTCCTGTAACTCCACAAGCACTGTGTGGCATGAACACACACGCGCGCGCGCACACCACACACACACACACACACAGACAAATAATAAAGTAGCTAAAAAAGAAAGAAGCTATGGACATTATATTAAACATATTATTTATCCCTGACTATTTTCCATCTGTAACTGAGAAATCCATTCATTTGGAGCCTATATCCATGACTGTGCTTTGCTCACTCAAAGCCCTCTCATAGCAACTTACTGTCCTTAAGTACAATCTAGAATCCTCTTCATGGTGTAACAAGTTGGCCCTAAGCCTTGGCTGTCTTCTCGTAGACGTTGACAACTCTCTGTCTTGCCCACAATGTTCCAGCTATGCACAATTAGAAAACAAATGACCTCCAAACTCATCAAGCACCTATGATTATTTATTGTTTATTATTATTATTATTATTATTATTAACAACCCTTGTACCCAATATGACATGCCCTCACCCTGAATGGTTTCCCATTCTGTGGCTGTTTTCTTATCACTCTAGCCTTGCTTCAAATGCCTTCACCTTCGAGTGGTCCCTCTTCTAAACCATCTTCTTCTGTCCCCTTCCATTGCTTGAAGCTTCTCTACCTCATTTCCATTTTTTCTTTTCATATCTTCCCTCATTAACCCAAGTTATTTGATTTCAGTTTATGTACTTGCTTGTGTTCTGACTGCTCTCACCAGGATGCTTCCTCAGACACCAGCCCTCTTTGCTCTGTTCCTTGTTGTGTTCCTGGGTATAGACGGGTGCAGCAGACACTGGGTCCTTTATATAGAGGACTCAACCCAAAAAGTAATGAATGGATGAAAAAGGAAGGGTGGGACGGAAGAAGAGTGAATGAAGCCAGAATCAATTCTGGGAACAGGAAAGGTCTCATCAAGAGAAATAGGAGAGGACTCAGCAGGGTGCAGTGCCACAAGGGCCAAGCGTTAAGGACACAGAAATTGAGGAAGAACTGGAGGCATTCAAAATTTTGGATAACGGGACCAAAAGGTTGCTAATGGAGGGGAAATGGCCTGCATGATATACAGAGATAAGTTAGTCTTACTGTCTGTTGTTTCACCAGGATTCCCAGGGGTGGGTGTTTTGGTTAGAGATATCAGTAATACCATGAGATCTATCTCCGTCTCCGTGTATATATTTCTATCTATCTCTATCATCTATCTATCTATCTGTCTGTCTGTCTATCTATCTATTGTGGGGCAGTGGGCTGTGGGAAGCAGCTGGGTGCCTGGTTGAGCAAGCCTTGAACCCCGGACCTTTACCAGGACGGCAGGTGTTCGGCGCTGCCCCCAGGCCCTGGTTCTTTTCATTCAGCTTCGGCCCTCCACAGCCTCTCCCAAAGAGAGGTCAATGACTATCAGTCACGAGGAACAGTGCCTCAGGCCCTCCCACATGTAGATGAGGTATCTCTAAAGCTCTCCGACCAAGCCAATAGGCATTATCTGCCAGACCCTAACCCACATGCAGATGAGGTATCTACAAGCTCTCCGACCAAGCCAATAAGCGTTATCTGCTGTCAGACCCTAACCCACCCTGAAACTGTATATAAAGGCTCTATTCGGGAGAAGTAAAAGTGTGTGTTCGAGAATCATGTTGGTGTCCTGGAGTCTTTGTCTCAAGAGCTGTAACACTTGGGGAGAGATCCACTCTCCCGGAACCTTCCTGGGGCACCAAGCTGCTTCCTTGCCTGCTAGCCGGCTTCTATCGGCCCAGCCCGGGCGGCTCAGCGTGGAGAGACAGGTGCAGCGCCTGGGAGTCACCCTTTTGGCCCAGACCTCTCACACCAGGCTGGGTGAAGACCAACAGACAGCGGAGACGTGGGTAGAGCACCCTCCCTGCTCTCACTCTGTCCTCAGCCGGGAGATCATCGTGGGACACCCTCCAGAACCGGGGACCCCACAATCTATATCATCTATATCTATGTCTGTGTCTATCTATCTCTATCATCTATCTGTCTGTCTGTCTGTCTATCTATGTCTGTATGTCTATGTCTATGTCTATCTATCTCTATCTCTATCATCTATCTGTCTGTATGTCTGTCTATGTCTGTGTCTGTCTGTCTGTGTCTGTGTCTGTGTCTGTGTCTATGTCTATATCTATATATAAAGGGACATTAAGACTCACATATTGATTTGGAGAAAGCAGGAAGCCAAATGATCTATAGATCCTGGGGTGGAGAGGCACAGGTAAATACGTGCCTGAGGGAGGTGGTCTGAATTCCTAAGGCCCACCTTTCAAAACATAAGAGCACACCAGGAGAACCATTTGTGATCAGAATGTACCTGAATTAAGAGTCGTGGCACAGGAGTCAGTCCCTTCTAGGGAAGACAAGTGACCTGTTTTTGCTGTTCTAAGTAGATTTTGAAATAGGGTGCACATCCTTTGGGACCCAAGAGAAGGAAGAAACATGTTTATTTTAAACTGTGGTCATGGAGCACATGTGAGACTTAGAGATACCAGGCTCCCAAATCATTCCATCAGCCTGCTAGCCAGCTGTGGAGAGCTGTCATCAGCCAGGGAACTGTGGGATTAGAGCAGGAAGCAGTGGCATTATGATTAGACCACTCAGTCCCTTCCTGGATTTGCATGTGGCAGAGAGCCTAATGGATAACATGGCACCAAATGTGTCTGTTGAAATGCAATGAATCTCATTCAAAGAGAAAGTTTGACTAATATATTCCCCCCCCACCCCCTCATTGGTCTGCTTTTCATAAGAGGAGCATCTGCTTGGTCTGAGTGAACGAATTAGATTTGGTTTAAGATACATAGCATTGTTTCATGAGATTCAAGATGCAGCCATAAGATAGGAGAGACTAGTTATTCACTGTAAGTATGGAAAAATAAAAAAACTGGTGTCTGAGGGGGTCAAATGATTGTGGGTGACATCTTATTCAGTGTCCACAGAACTTTCTTCCGTTTCTGTCCTGTGCCAGATACTACACTAGTCTCTAGTTTTGTCTTTCAAATACTGAGGTCATGTGGTCAGTCCTGGAGACTAGAGCTACAGAGGGAAACTAGTTGGGAGCATCTCGAGGAAAATGATATTTGAAAACAAAACTAGTAGACTTTCCCAGAGACCATGAATGGCACATCGAGTGTTAGTGGGTTGCCATTCTTGTGGCTCTTAATCTAAAACACTTTGCACAGAATGACTGCAGTGGTGTGAATCTGAACCTTCCTTCCCATGTCTGGACACCTGCTCCTGAGCTAATGGTTCTGCTTAGCCAGGCTGTGAGGCCTGGTTGGTTCAGGGGTGGAAAGGGTCTCTTGAAGATGACCTTTAAGAGTTATAGTCGCTTGAAGGAATGAGGAAATGACTCAGTCAATAAAGTTCTTGTCGTGAAAGCAAGAAGACCTAAGTTAGGTCTATAGCATCCATGTGAGACCTGTCCATCATGCCACGAATCCATATTTCCAGCACTTAGGAAATGGAGACAGAATGATTTCTGAACTTTCTGACTAGAAGTCTCTGATTTAGTGAGTCCTAGGTCCTAGTGAGCTACCCTACCTCCAAAAATAAATCACAGGACCTATTATCTCCTATTAGGGAGAATCTGATACTAGTATTCTGCTAAGTGGGCATAGTAATTACTGCCTCCCTAAGTTCTTCCCTTTATACCCGTAGAGTAGTGCATCTCTTAACCCTCATCAGAGACATTTTCTAAATAGGAAATGGTGATCAATACAGAAACCCACAAGTGGTCAACACACAGACACTGTGGAGAGTTCAGCTCCAGATGGGAAAGCTACATCACACTCCCTGACCCCAAGGCACGGGGATCATTGCAGAAGACAGAGAAACGATTGTGAGAGCCAAAGGTATCGAACGTCTGTAACAGAACTCGTGAACTCATAGTGTGATTTTGTACACAAAATCCGCCCAAGATCAAGGCTGCCAAAATTTCAGCATGGATTGGGGAGGGGCTCAAGAATTCCCACCCCTAGCTGAGGAGCTATTGGTAATTGATAGCTTTTGGGGGATGTCTGCATCAGTTTTATTTGGGGATACAAGCCCTAAGAGACTACACCTATGCACTACCTAGACAGAGTGGGATTGTTTCTTTTTTAAGAGCAGAAGAACATGGGAAGGAAATTGGTGGAGGTTACAGGGGAAGATGGAAAGGCAGTGGATTTGATCAAATGCATTACACATATGTATGAAATTCTCGAATAATTTAAAAATAGAACGAACAGCACCTTCACAGCAAGACTTAGACTTGACCTCTGACCTCTACACTCACATGCACACATAGACACACTTGCAATCTCTCTCCCCCCTCTCTCCCTCATCCCTCTCTCTCTCCCTCCCCCTTCTGTCTCTTCCAATCCCAGATTGATTTTTGTCGTTTGACCTCTGCCCCAATGAAGTCAGCTGCCACATGTTCCTGTCACCACATCTTCCCCACCAAGATAAATGGAAAATGCTCTGACATTGTGAGTGAAACTAAATCCTCCCTGAAGTTGCTTCCAGTGGTGCTTCGCCACAGCAAGGAGGAAAGCAACTGATCAAACAGCGCTGTCCTTTCCAAGCAGGCCATGAGTGGAGTGGTCAACTGTAGTTACAGAAAAGAATGGCTTCTTCCAGGTAGCCTTGCTCGTGACTTCTGACCTTGAGTAGGGTTACTGACGTCTTGGTTTCTTTAGAAACAAAGTCAGCACTTCAGAGCCACTTACCAGGATAAAAAGAGTTAAACACCATGCATGTGACTAACCCTTAACACGATCTTAATAACTAACATTTCAACCTCCTGGGGTCAACACCATTGCAATCCTCATTTGAGTCTCAGGAAACTAAATTCAGTAGAGGTTAGATGACGGTGACACTTAACTTATATACAGGACCACCGTCCTCTGTTTCTAGATGTTTGCTTTTTAAATTTCTCTGTAGCACCACTAGTTTTTCAAAAATATCTTATTTTAATTTTTAATTAAATTTCATTTTTAAGTTTTATGTGTAAGTGTGCGTGTCTCTGTGTGTCGGTATGTACATGAGTGTGCAGGTGCCTGTGAAGGCCAGAAGTGTTGGATTTCCCCTGAAGCTGGGGTGACAGGGGTTCTGGGATCTGAACTTGAGTTCTCTGTGGGGACAGTACGCACTCTTGACAGCTGTGCCACCTCTCCAGATCCAATCGCCTCAAGTTTTAATTGTCAATCTGGCACAATCTAGAATCACTTGGTAAAGGTGTTGAGGAATTGTCTAGGTTAGGCTGGCCTGTAGGCATTACTCTGAATGGTTTTCTATTTAAGTACATTAAATAATTTCATTTTAAATATAATTACAGCAATTTTTCCTCTTTCCTCCATAAAGCCCCTCCCTCCAACTCCTACCATGCCCACCTGCAACTCTCAAATTAATAGGTTTTTCTTCCCTGATTATTATTGTTACCACACACACACATAGACACTGTGTGTGAGAGAGAGAGGTATGCACAAATACATAAGTACAACCCGCTGAATCTGTGCTTGTTGTTTGTATGTATATGGTTTTTAGGGCTAACCATTCTGTATTGAAGAGTTAGTGAGCTCATCCTTGGCTAACTCTTCCTTTCTCAACAGTCATCCATTGCCTGTAGTTACTTTTCTAAAGGTGGGAGGTTTACCCCCTTCCTTGTTAGCCTGTCTATTGATATTACCATTGGTCTGGTCTTGTTTATGCAGACATATCTAGGAAAGACTGTTTCACATTAGACTTCCTGATAATCTGGCTCTTACAATCTTTCTGCCCTCTTCGGAGATTTTCCCTGAGCCGTAGATGCAGGAAGTGAGACATCAGTGCATCTAGTGGGTCTCGGCTCCCTACAGTCCTGTGATCTCTTCCTTGTGTCTAATATGTGTGGTTTTCAGCTTTGGTCTCCATTTGCTGTACTGAGGAGCTTTCTTGATAAGGGTGATAGCTACACTTATCTGACAAGGGTAACTCATGAACCATGAATTATTTTCCTAATTGGGCTAACTGAGGTGGAAAGACCCACCCTAAGTAGAGGAAGCACCATTTGATGGTCTTGGCCCTAGTCTGAATGAAAGGGATAGGGTCAGCCGAGCACTGGCATGCATTAATTCATTGGAAACATTGGTCTTGATTGTGGACGTAAAGTAACCAACTCTCTCACGCTCCATTGGCTGTGATTTCTCTGCCACAATAGGTTATAACCTGGAACTGCAAGCTAAATAAGCCCTTCCCCCTGTATTGTCAGGCTATTTTATCAGAACAATAGAAAAACAAATAATAAGACATCATAGTAGACCCAGATTTCCCCAACAGCTGTGTGGCCAGCACCAGCCCAACACAACACGCCCCAAAACTGAAAGGAGACAAAAGGAGGGGTCTATGTTCAGGTCTTTTGAGACCATAGCATGACTTTCTTCAAGATTTGCACTTCTAAAAGTCCTTGTAAGAGAACATGACTGTGTCTGATATTTTGCAAAGGCACAGTGATGGACAAATGATGTCACACCAAAAGCCCCTGAAGTGTGTAGCTGTCAGTTCCTTCCTCCTGCCTCAGACCCATTTTCCCTTCCCACCATGATGGCAACCCTCCCCACAGCTCCAATTACACACATATCTGCTTTTGCCTGACAACCTTATAACTGAGTGTTTGGGGGGTCTGTATCTACTGGTCATCTGTGATATCTTCTCAGAAGCAAAGATTTGCCTTCAGACTCCCACATGGACACATGAGAATTCACTAATGCTTCCCCCACAACACACAATGGTAAAGACAGATTCACCTTTTCTATGTCTGTATCCCTCAGGGTGTGGCACCAGGATTCACTCACCTTCTCAATGACAGAGGAACCTGCACAGGAGAACCGAGACGAGAACCTTAGCTACTGTTTTCCTCTGGATAAAGAAATACTGAATTAAAAAAAAAAAAAAAGATAATTTTCATTCATGTTTGCATCTGTAAACCCTAGTAAAATTCTTGAAAATAAATAAAACTAAAGATGTTCACAGTCCACGGTGAGACTAAGACATCAACAGTGAGAAGATGGAATATTCATCAGTATCTGTGAAGCCAAATAGAGTAAACAGAAGATACATAGGACCAGGGAACAGGAAAGTTACGCCCCCAAAATGCATAAAGAGTTACACCTAAAACAGATCCTAAAACAAAGGCCGGATTTTGACAGGAAGTGTGATTCTAAAACATAATGCTGTTTCCAGGAAAGTAGCATTAGCAGAATTGTACAGCACGGAAACTGGATCTGAGATGAGTGAGTGATTTATCTGAATGCGGCATACACGGTCAGAGAGATAAAGGTGGTCTATGTTGGCAAAATAACTGACTGCCAATGCCCACTGAAGGATTTTGGAGTGTGTTTGCTGGATAACGGGACTGAAAAACGAAATGATATGAAAAATGATACGGTTACATGTATTTAGAAAAGTGAATCTGGAGAAATCGGGAAGCTGAATTGGGAGAAAGAGAAATGATTCCAGTAGCAATAGTGAATAGGAAGTTGGAAGCCAGTGTAGGGTACAAAAAGCTGGAGAAATTTGATGTTGGAAGAGTCATGAGGCTATCATTCATTGAATATCATCACTGACAAGATGTGAAGTAAAAGAGAAAAAGTCTCTCTCGTTATGGTAGGTTCAGGTGCAGAGAACTTTCAATAGTGACCCCAGAGGACATTAGTCCATCACATATATGTCCTATCAAGATGACATCAAGGCCAAGGCCTGGGGTATGGGGGGAAACATAAAGGTCTTGGGTATTATTTGGCATGACTTAGGTTTGAGATACTGATGCTGCTCACGGTGGTAACTGAAGTCACGGAAGCAGTGTTGATGAAAGAGACGAGGTTAGAAAAGATCTAAATTTAGTGGGGTAGAGGAAGAAATGGAGCCAATAACAGACTGATCAAAGTGATTGGAGATCAAAGCACTATGGCATCAGGGAGTAAGTTCAGAGAAGGTTCCCTGTCAACAGGAAGTGCTGTAGCAAGGAGAAATTCGTAGCCAAGTTGGCTGTAATCTCTGGAGGAGCTGTGTAGGAGAAGCAGGAAGGAAGTATACAATAGAAGCTAAATAAGAAGTGCTGGGACTGAACTCGTGGGTGCAAGTGGAGCTTTTCTGCATTCAGAACATCTGATAGAATAAAAAAAGGACAAGGAGATGATTAGATTGTAGGAGAAGTAAGATATGACCGTATGGACAAAACTGAGACAGAGAGGGAGAGATGGAAGATGCAAGAAGGAGAGAGCTGTTGAAAGGGCACAGTACTGGGCAAGGGACTTGGATCAAGAGCACCAACTGTGACTGGTAAGGCTCAGATTTAGGGGTGGAGGAGGATCAGGAGGAGGAAGAAAGATACACTGAGGTAGGAAGAGTTTGAAGTTACTCAAATGGCAGAAAACACATCAGTGAGACCGTTGATAAAGATCAACTGTCATGAGAGGTGAGCAGGATAGAACTCAAAGAGAATGAGAATAAAATAGAAACATTTCTGGAAAGTAGGAGGAGAGATTAATTAAAGGCAAATGAAGGTATTTATAAGTATCACTAGACTCAGCAATAGACAAATGGCTCTGGGGGGGTTCATCAACAACACTCAGGCACTACCCCTGAAGACCAGGGCAATCGAAGTGGAACACAACTTCAAAGTGTTAAAATAACCCAGGGTATTAGTAACTATATTTGTGAAGTAACTAATGGTATTGAGCACCACAGAGATGACAGAAAAGGAGACTAGTAGGCTGAGGGTCATGGCTCAGTGGGTCAAACACTTACTGTGCAATCATGAGGACCTGGGTCCAGATTCCTAACACCCATATAAGAAGCTGGATTTGGTGACTCATGCCTAATCCCAGTAGTGGGAGGAGGAGGCAGAGAACCTCAGAGGCTCACTGGTCAGCCGTTTTTTGCCAATTGGTGACTCTAGATTCAGTGAGAGGTCCTGTTTCAAAACAGTGATTGATGACGGTGGTGGCGGTGGTGATGGTGGTAGTGGTGGTGAAATGGAAAGTAGTAGATGGAAGAAGACATCTCCCTGTATCACAGCTGCATAAAGAAAGTTTTGGTATGAGGACAGTGAAGCTTCCATGAAGAATCTGTATGTACACAGTGCACTTGCTCATCCATGTAAGAGCCCAGAGGTTGATGCTGGGTGTCCCACAGTTACTTCTCTGCCTACTTTTTGAGGTAGATTCTCTCACTGAACCATTTTGGCTAGGTTGGCTGGCCAATGAGTCTTGGCCATTTTTATTTATTTATTTTTGTTCATTCTTTTTTGTTGTTGTTGTTCTTTCTTGAAATTATAATATAATCACATCATTTGCCTCTTCCCTTTTCTTCCTCCAAACCTTTCCATCAGTTTTAGGATTTCATTGCTGTGAAGAGACACCATGACCATGGCAACTCTTATAAAGGAAAGCATTTAATTGGGCTGGCTTACAGCATGTATAGAGAGAGAGTTTTCTGAGTGGCTTTTGATCTTCTCTTTTCTTCCTTTCTATCATCTCTCCTTCCCTTTTTCCCTCCCTCCTTCCCTCCCTCCCTCTCTTCTCTGGCCCCTCCCCTTTCTCCACTTCTCCTTCTTCCTTGATGGCAGGAAAGAGGTCGAAAAACAGCTAGAAAGCTATTCCAAGTGATGTAATCTCTTTATCCTGCTTAGTGGCCTGTTGCTGATAAGCCCCGGCTTCCACTTCTCAACAGCCTGGCTCAGCTGCCTAGAGTTTCCTGTCCAGGCAGCCTGATGCTCATTCCAATGTTGTAAGGTAAGATGAGCATCATGAGAGCTGCCAAGTTGGAGGACTTTCTTTAGATTCCCTCTTTCTGCTTTCAATTCACATGACTTGCCTTGTCTCAAGAAAGGCTCCAGGCTGGCAAAAAAAATACCTGGGCTTTGAAACCAGAGCCACTGTTGGAGGGCATCTTTATTTTTTTTTTTGAACCCATAACCACAGTGATAAGACCTCAACACCCCATCCTTCAGTATGACTGCTCCTCAGGAGGTTGACAACACATCATCAGACCTGGACACCTGCTGCTTGTTTGACTTGGGCCAGCTCTGGGTTCCTATTCTCCAGTACATCCCCCATTTTGACCCTGACCTAGACATTGCCTTTGTTAACCGTCATAGAGGGAGGTAATTTGTTCTAGCATCTAGGAGATGAAAGAGTCAAGGTTGGCAGGTGACTATAACATTCTGAGGCAGGAACAGTTGATCACCAATCTTTTTTTTTTGTATACATCAAAGCAAGAAGAAATGGATGGTAGACTATTAGAAAGTTTTTAGCTCAGGTACAATATAAAAGCATTTGACTCTGGGAGCACTTTCGAAAGTTCAGCTTAATGTGTCTTGAGTGAATGAAACCAAGATCCTATAGCAAACGTTTCAAGGAACTTTTTTTCTGCTTTTTTTTTTTTTTAATTAAAAGAAAAACACGTATACTGTTTTCTATACAAAAGAGCATGAAATTAGGGGGAAAAAATACAATGATGACAGAGAAAACTAAGGTGCACCCAAGCCCTTTGCAGCCTGAAAAGTTATACTCTAAACATGCTATCTACATAAGGCTCAGTTCTCGAGGGAGCAGCTGCATTTGGGTAACTGTGATAAGGTCAAGGAGCTGAGAAGGGAAAGAATTCATATGAATTAATTTTCCTATTTCTGTGAAAAATATATGACAAAAAACTTAAAGAAGAAAGAGCTTATTTCAGATCACAGTTGAAGGGTGCAATTCATCTAGGTGGGGAAGGTATTGGGGCATGGATTTGAGGCAACTGGTGACATTGCAGCCAGGAAGCAGAGACAGATGACTGGGTTTGCTTGGCTAGCATCACCCCCCATGGTGGTTTGAATAGGGGCACTATTAGGAGGTGTGACCTTATTGGAGTAGGTGTGGTCTTGTTGGAGGAAGGAAGTATGTCAATGTGGGATGGGCTTTGAGGTCTCATATATGCTCAAGCCATGTTGTCTTATTTGGGGTTTTACTGCTGTAAACAGACACCATGACCAAGGCAACTCTTATAAGGACAACATTTATTTATTTATTTATTTATTTATTTATTTATTTTTTTTTTTGGTTTTTCGAGACAGGGTTTCTCTGTGTAGCCTTGGCTGTCCTGGAACTCACTCTGTAGACCAGGCTGGCCTCGAACTCAGAAATCCGCCTGCCTCTGCCTCCCAAGTGCTGGGATTAAAGGCGTGCGCCACCACCACCCGGCGTAAGGACAACATTTAATTGGACTGGCTTACAGGTTCAGAGGTTCAGTCCCATCAAGGATGGGACCTGGCAGTATCTAGGCAGGCATGATACAGAAGGAGCTGAGGTTCTATATCTTCATCTGAAGGCTGCTAACAGTATACTAACTTCCAGGCAGCTAAAATGAAGGTCTTAAAGCCCACACCCACAGTGACACACCTACTCCAACAAGGCCACACATACTCCAACAGGACCACACCTTTTATTAGTGCCACTCCCTGGGCCGAGCTTGTACAAACCATCACACACGCCCAGTATGGTTCATAGTCCCCTTCTGCTGTCTTCAGATTAAGATGTAGAACTCTCAGCTCCTTCTCCAGCACCATATCTGCCCTCACACTGCCATGTTTCTTTGCCATGCTGATGATGGACTAAATCTCTGAAACTGTAAGCTAGCCCCAATGAAATGTTTTCCTTTATAAGAGTTGCTGTCTTCATGTTGGTCTCTTCACAGCAATAAAACCCTAAGACACTTTATCTCTTAAAAGGATTTTTTTATTTATGTGTAAGCATGTGTCTCTCTGTGAATGCGTGCTAAATGTGTTTGAGTGCTTGGAGGGAACTGCAGAGGGTGTCAGATCTCTTGGAGATGAAGTTACAAGCATTTATGAATTTATGAAGCACCTAACATAGGTTCTAGAAATAGAATTCAGTTCCTTTGCAAGAACAAAGTTCTTAGCTGCTGAGCCATCTCTCCAGCTCTGTTTTCTAATTTTAATGGAATGGCGTCCCCCTTTCATTAACCCAGTCTAGAAAATCCTTCACAGGCATGCCCAGAGTTTTGTGTCCCTGGTAATTCTAGATTCTGTGAAGTTGGCAATCCATGTTAACCATTACAGAAGGAATGGGCACCACACTGTACATTCTGTATACTTCTCTTCACTCTTCAAGTTCCTAGGGAAAGTCTGTGTCAGTACTGTGACTTGAGAAAAGAAGCCTTTATTCCCCTTGAAGTGTAGGCTTGAAGAGACAAGTACAGTGGGGCCCTAGTTTCATATGTCTGGACTAAACTTGAGAATACATCTTCTTCTGTATTCTAGACCCCAAGTTCAGATCTTGAAGGTGGATTATACAATCCATGCTTCCAAACTTTTCATTACTTGCCAAAGTATTTATCTCCTTGGGGATAAAGGAAGCTTGGCACTTCCTTATAATGGTTGCATTATCTCCAAAAATATTCCTATAGATAGTGTTGAGTGGAATTTCCAGATACACAGCAATGCTCCGTTAGGCAACTTCAATGAGTTAATAGAAAGCAATAGTAGACACTTCACACATAAAAATTTTAAGTTGATCTTTCATGACCCAATTAATTGGAATCCATCCTATGCTCTTTGTTGCTAATCACATTGATTTAGTAGTCATCACCATGGCTCGTGAAAGAGTTATGTAAACTATGTTCTATGTTCTCAAGGAACTTAGTAAAGACAACTTCAGCCATTGCTTCTTAGATGCCACCTACCTTTTAAAAGACTATTTTTAATTTATTCATTGACAAACAATGTATCTTAAACAGATCCATCTTCACCTCCCTCTGAGGTCTTCCTCCCACCTTCGTGTCCTTTTTCTGTTTTCAAAATTTTTATAACCCCTAAAGTCTAATCAGTGATGCCTGGAGCATGGGTAAACCTACCAGCAGGACATGCTTGAGTGAAAATGACTCCCTAAGTTAGGTGTGGTACCATTGCATTCATGAGATCACAGTACCTATAGTTATATGCACAAGACCCAAACAAGATTAAGCCAATCCACAGTCTACTATGGATGTGGAAAGAGCTTACAAAGCACTCTCCCCCTCCCCGCCTCTCACACACTGTAGCTTAGGTGTTACTGGTAACTGATGACTTCACTCATCCTCCAATTCAAAATTTTTATACGCTCCTACATGACTGCATAGGCAGCAGTTCTCAGCCTGTGGATCTCAACTCCTTTGGGGATCATATATCAAATAATCTGCATATCAGATATTTACATTAAAATTCATAATGGTAGCAAAATTAACGTTATGAAGTAGCAATGAAATAATTGGATGGTTGAGGGTAATTACAACACGAGGAACCGTATTAAAGAGTCACAGCATTAGAAAGGTTGGGAACCACTGGCTTGCACCTTCTAGAACTTTGAAAACTAGCCATCAGGGAGGAAGCTTCCCGATTAGTTTAGTTTCATTTTTCTATTTCCTGCAACCAAAGGGTGTTGTGTCTTCAGCAATAAGGCCTTACTGTTCAGTTATTCTGGGTAGTCAAGAACAATGAAAATAGATTTTATTGTTTTGCAGTCCTCGGGGCATCTCTGATCAACAACTCATAGGGAGGTAGCACACTCCGGCAACTGAGATTTTTCATTTAGTTATCCATGTCTTCCTGAAGTATTGTCTAGTCATACAGGCAGCTCAGTTCAAACTACTACTGCTATTTTTTCTTAGTCATTTTTAAAAGTTAGCTTAAAATGTAGTTGGTTTCTATAAGGTTTTGTTTCATATAGCCTTAGTTATGGTTAACCTATCTCCCTACAGACAAGAGCCTAGTATAACTGTCCTCTGAAAGGCTCCATCCAGCAGCTGACTGAAGCATGCAGAGACAACAGTCAAATATTGGATAGACCTCCGTGAGTCTTATGGAGGAGGTGAGGGAAGGATTGAGGGACCCAGAGGGGACAGGAAGACCATCAATGCCAACTAATGCTGTCCCTTTTAAGTTTTTCAAAGACTGAATCACCAACCAAAGAACCCATACAGGCTGGACCTAGGGCTCCCCTCCACATACGTAGCAGATGTGCAGCTCAGTCTTTATTCAGGTCCCCCAACAAATGGAGCAGGGACTGACCCTAAATCTGTTCCCTGCCAGTGGATCCTATTTCCCCTAACTGAGCCACGTTGTCTAGCCTCAGTGGGAGTGGATTCACCTAGCTCTGTAGACACTTGATGTGCCAGGGTGAGGGGAGACCCAGGGGTGGGGTCCAGCCTTTCATAGGAGAAGGGGAGGAGCAATGGGGGTAGTGAGACTGTGTGAGGGAGTAACTGAGAGGGGGGCAATGATCAGGATGTAAAGTGAATAATAAATAAATTTGTGGGGAAATATAAATTAATGGGGGAAAAATAGGTTTCCGTAAGGCTTTCTTTCGTACATCCTTAGTTATGATTAACCTGAAAGGATGGAAGCCAACAATGGAAGGGGATGTCTCAGCAGGCCCAAGCCGAGGCATCTCTTCCCCCTGAGGGACCAGCCACATGATGGTATAGCATAGAGTAGAGTTTATTCAGGGCATGGGGAGGGGAGCCAGGAGGGTAGTAGAGGCAGAGAGAGAGAGAGAGAGAGAGAGAGAGAGAGAGGGCCATGACCACATGGAGAGAGGGGGAAGGGAAAGGGAGAGGGGGCAGAGAGAACCTGCAGGCGAGAGATCAAGGGAGCAAGAGAGAGGGGAGGGGGCAAGCAGCCCCTTTTATAGTGGGCAGGTCTACCTGGCTGTTGCCAGGTAACTGTGGGGAGGAGCATACCTGACTGTTGCTAGATAACTGTGGGGGTGGAGTTTGGACAGAATACTAACATAACCTACCTGCTCTCCTTCATCCTCTTAGTCTTCTTTTTTTAAAGATAGGGTCTCTCCTGGCCTGTGACTTGCCAAATAGGATGAGCTGGTTGTCAGCAGGCCATAGCTTTGCCTGTCTCTGTCTCCCTGAGACATCATGCTCATTTTTTAGGTTGTGATTTCTGAGTTTCACACTCAAGCCATCCTGGTTTACAAGGCAAGCTTATTACTGGCTGAATGGTCCCCACGGTCCCTAGACATGTTTTTCTGTCCATGAGTGTGTTGATCTTCCACAGGGCAACCTGGAAGTTCTGGAGGATTACTCAGGGCACAGGGATTTCTTAATGAGGGCCCAGCTTCCTAGCCTCCTGGGTGTCTGTTCTATTTGTACTAGGTCCCAGAGTTTCCATGGAGATTGAGATGCAAGTTCCCCAGAGGTGACTTGCTCAACACACCCTTTATTGGCTTGATTTACTCCACTATCTATGAATAAGTTATGGGTGCTCTAACTTGTTACAGGATTTGCTTTTGGGGGAACCCAAAGCACCTCACAGATACTGCCAACCTCCCCAACTTCAATTCACACCAAGCCTTTCCTGCCCATTCGGCTCTCGTCCCCTTGTTCTCTGTGAGAGCTATTTTTCTCTCTTCTGTGTAGGATTAGCTCTTTCTGATCTTTCATGCTCATGTTTAAATGTCATTCCAAAGAGGTTATCTTTCACCGCCGCACCGAGAGCCACTCTTCCACACTGCATCCTGGCTTTTGCATTCTTGGCATGGATTATCATTTGTAACTGTGCAACTGTCTCTGTGTATAAGGACTTGCGGTCTACTGCCTCCATGACCGTGAGTTCTCCAAATTAAGGAACAACTGCTCATTTTTCCTATGATGCTTAATGTGGTACCTAAAATATAGTTTGTAGTCACTAAATACATAGGGAATTGAATGAAGAAGCCTGAAACATGAAATCGTTTAAGGACAGTATATTGGTCTCTTAAGTAGATTTTGGTAGCGTGAGAGTGGGAAAAAGAAAGAAGTTCGAAAAGGATTTGTGTTGAGCTGCCCTCAGCCATGAAGAATATGCAGGATTTACTGAGGAAACAAGGCATCCATGGAGCTCTTGCTGTTTACCTGGCTTTGCTCCAGGCATTCTAGGGATGTGCACTGCATAAAGCAATGTCTGCAAGCTTGCAAGCTTGCAAAGATGGTTCTACTTTAAAAAAAAAAAAGTGGGAAGCACTATCAAGCCTAGACAGATTAAACATTGTTCCCGTAGTCACAAAGTTACTGATGAGGGTATTCTTCAGATCTAGGTCTTGCTTTTACTAAAAAAAAAAAAAATATTTCTTTTTTCAATAGTACCTCAAAATGTGTGTGCTGCTCACAGAAATGGTCAGGTGGTGAAGTCTGGACAAAGTGTAGTTGACTGTCAGGACTTCTGGGAAAGTCAGCCCCAGATCTGGAAGCTACAGTTGGCTACATAGTTTCCTGTTACATCATTCTTGATGAACTGAAAGATCCCTGGGGACACCACACTATCATAAACCCCAGAGACAACATTTCTGTTTCCACGAACATAGAAATTACAACGTTTGCTTTGCTTGAGACTCAAATATGAAAACCTGTCTGAGAGCACTTTATAAACTTCAAATTTCCTTTTTTTTTTTTGATGGGATTTTAGCACAGAGTATATATATTGGGTTTTATAAGACTGTACACATTAACATTTACAAATAGTGTCCGTCAATAAGAAGTTTAATACTACAATAAAATCTTTCCATGGAACATAGAATACAGAGAAACTACAAGATTAATCATTGAATAAACATTATCAAGAAAGCAGAATAGAAAAACTATACAATTGAAAAAAGAAGTCAGAGGCCTTAATTTTATCTTTTCTAATTTTATACCTAATTATAGATAAAAATAAAATAAAAACTACACTTGTTCATTAGCATACAAGAATATTTTTAAAGCATCAATTTCTTTCTTTTATTTATTATTTATTTTTTATTTTTTTCCCAATTTGCTTTTATACCATTTGAATTACATGCAAGTATTAAGATCAGTTCTAGGTTGAGAAACTAGCAATATAATAAATGCAAGTAGTCAAGGAACAAGCAAGACAATAAACAAAGTTCTGTGATCACTCCCATGATCACTGTTTCTAAGGGCTTATCAGGATGACCAAACTATCTGAGCCTACTTCCCTGTCCTTGCCCAAAGTAATTTTCATGCCTGAAGCCTACTTCTTTGTTCTAGCCTAAGATTTAGATTCCTGACTGAAATTACTTCTTCTCAGAAGATGGAAAGATCTCCTAAGCTCATGGATTGGCAGAACTAACATAGTAAAAATGGCCATCTTGCCAAAAGCAAACTACAGATTCAAAGCAATCCCCATCACAATTCCAACTCAATTTTTCACAGAGTTAGAAAGATCAATTTGCAAATATTTTGGAATAACAAAAAAAAAAAGCAAATCCAGGATACCAAAAACTATTCTCAACAATAAAAGAACTTCTAAGGGAATCACCATCCCTGATCTCAAGCTGTACTACAGAGCAATAGTGATAAAAACTGCAGGGTATTGGTACAGAGACAGGCAGGAAGATCAGTGTGGAATAGAATTGAAGACTCAGAAATGAACCCACACACCTATGGTCACTTGATCTTTGACAAAGAAGTTAAAACTATCCAGTGGAAAAAGGACAGTATTTTCAACAAATGGTGCTGGTTAAACTGGAGGTCAGCATGTAGAAGAATGCAAATCGATCCATTCTTATCTCCTTGTACAAAGCTCAAGTCCAAGTGAGTCAAGGACTTCCACATAAAACCAGATACACTGAAACTAATAGAAGAGAAAGTGGTGAAGACCCTCGAATACCTAGGTACAGGGGGAAAGTTCCTGAACAGAACACCAATGGCTTATGCTCTAAGATGAAGAATTGATAAACGGGACAATTGATAAAATTGCAAAGCTTCTGTAAGGACTGTTAATAGGACAAAATGGCAACCAAGATATTGGGAAAAGATCTTTACCAATCCCACATCTATAGAGGGCTAATATCCAATATATACAAAGAACTCAAGAAATTAGACTCCAGACAATCAAATAACTCTATTTAAAAAGTGGGATACAGAGCTAAACAAAGAATTCTCAACTGAGGACAATCAAATGGTCGAAAAGCACCTAAAAAAATGTTCAACATCCTTAGGCATCAGGGAAATGCAAATCAAAACAACTCTGAGATTTCACCTCACACCAGTCAGAATGGCCAAGATCAAAAACTCAGTTGATAGCAGATGCTGGCGAGGATGTGGAGAAAGAGGAACACTCCTCCATTGTTGGTGGGATTGTAAGCTGGTGCAACCACTCTGGAAGTTCAAAATTCTTTATGGAACAAATCATTACCACTGCTTTATCTTTGAGGATAGCTCATAACATTACCCTGCATGCGTATGTATGAAGAAACACCAGCATGCCTCATATGAAGCAGGGTAGAAGCTCTATTCCTTGAGAAACATCAAAAAACAAGGCATAGGAGGCCAGTGGTCATCACTTCATCTACTTGATGCTATCATTTTAAGAAGATCTACTAAAACCAACCCAGAAAGGCAAAGTTAAGACAACACTCAATCTAGAAAAAAATGTTTTAATATTAAATGATTTTACAGTAAAACAACCATGGAATATCATAACTGACAAAGATTGATGAAATTAATTTGAGTATCCCCCGGAGGAAGGTTTTTGGGGTGATCAGCTGAGTCATTAATTTTCATTTTCCTTTATTTCTTGATGAATAAGTATCTAAAATAAAGTGTAGGGAGACAAAGTGACTACGAATCTGTGAAAGTAAAACAGAAAGGAAGGGACGGCTCAGCTCCTAGTTTTACACATCTCTCAACATCAGCACCACGGGCCACAGCTGGTCAGAGTACAGATGACGTCATGTTTTATTTAGTTCCTTTTCTCTGAGTAGGTCTTATGGCTCTCTGTATAGCTGCAGGCTCTTATGTGGGTTTGAATGTAACACTTCTTGCTTCCTCCTGCACACAGCTAGGAGATATGTTAGTGTTTAGTCAGGGAAGTCTATTTTCTAGTGTTTCTTACCCTGTGTGGGAATTAGGTTTGTCCAAAAAAACCTGCGTCAAATGCAGGAGATCATGTGAACAAACAGCTCTTGCCCAAGAAAAGCATCACAGAAATGTCATCTAGATGGAAAGGAAGGTTCCTCTGGGGTCTCAGCTGGTTCTTTCTCACCTCTGACTGACCTGCTTCCGGTTTATTTTTAGCCTACTGGCTCTGGTGAACAGCAGCATCCCCATGCAGTAGCTGATGTACCGCCTCACCTGACTCTTCTCTGGTTCTGCTTCCATCTGGACATAGTGTTTTCCCAGAATTCCCTGCAAGCTTTGACTTCCTCTGCTAGCGTGTTGACCTCCTTGTGCCAGCTCCCTTCTTTAGTGGCTTTTTTTCCACTCTTGATTCTTGAACTTTTCCTCTGACCCCACAGGTTTTATATTTTAAAGTATTATCTGCCAATATATATACAGACATTCTGTATACAAAGTGATAATGACCATAATCAAATGGACATTCCCTCTATCACTGATATGTTGGATCTGTGTATTAGACCTTCAGTCTAATACAGGAACTCTGGGCCCTTCGGTTCGTCTCATTTACCCCAGAGCCCAACTCCCTGTGATACTCTCTGAGTGACTTCCCTGCCTTCCTCCTTTTCTCTTCCCTTTCTCCTTCCCTCCGACTCTTTCCTTCCTTCTCTTTCTCCTTGCTCCATTGCGTTCCCGCCCCCCCCCCATGATCATGAGAAATAAATTCAAGGCTTCACATATGCTAAGCAGGCACTCTTGCCCAGATACACTCTCAGCTCTGTTTTAATCGATGAATTTTTTTTCTGAAGGGAATGTTTAGTGTATTAAGTTTTGAGAATTTCATACGTGAGGACTGTGTTTACACCATTTTCACTTTATCCCCTCCCTTCCAACTCTTCTCGTGTCCCTTGTTAAACTCATGACTTCTTGTTATTGTTATAAGTGTGTGTGTGTGTGTGTGTGTGTGTGTGTGTGTGTGTGTGTGTATGCATTTTAGGGATGGCCATTTGGGTTTGGATAACCTATCAGGAGGCTTGTTCTTAGAGAAGACTGATTTTCCCTTTCTCAGCCTCCATTAATTGCCTGTAGCTTTTCACTGAAGTTAGGATGGGTGAGGGCCAGGCTGATCGGGGACTTTCTTTTTTGATGTGTGGAGAAAGAACTTAGTTCCTTGTCTAAACCTGGCACATATTTGGAAAGTCCAGTAATGGCCTGGGCTAGGGTCTTGGGGGAGCTTCAGTTTTCCAGATCTGAGAACTGAACCCTACTTTCCAGCTTGAAGGGCTGTGCTTATCAGTCCCAAGGTCACTGAGCACTTGGTCTGAGATGCCCTTGAGATATCCTGTGCTGCCTTAGTGAAACATTGCTTGATTAGGTCTCTGGGACTTCATGATTGTATGATAGCTTTTTGCTGACTCTATTTAATTCCTTCCCCTAAAAACTGTATATAAGATTTTCCTAAATCAGTTCACAATCCAGAAAATGGCCCACAGGCCAATCTAGTGGGTACATTTTTTTCAACTGAGGTTCTTTCTTCTCCAATGACCCTAGCTTGTGTCAAGTTGACATAAAACCAGGTAGCACATAGTCTATGCAGAATTCCGATATCCATGAGGGTGATCCAAAACCAACCAACCAAACCAACAAAAAACAAGAGCCAAACAACAACCAAAAACTAGTACTGTCTTCCATCCTTGAATACTGCACTCTTCCCAAACATCCAGGATTTTCCTGAGACTTACAACTATGAAGTAAGCTTTTGTAGGCAAGCTATTCAGGGTTTATGGGAAGACAGGTATAGAGAAGACAGATGTGGACTGACGGGAAGGAGAATGGGAGGGAGAATGGGAGAGAGGATGGAGGAAAACAGGGAGATGGGAGAGATGAAGGAAGCCAAGAGGGTACTGATCTAATGTAAAGCCCCTAAGTCCTCCCTTGTAGCTATATTTGATCGCAAAAGCATTAGATGTGGTTAGAGATGACAAAAAAAAACATTCACACAAAAATGGAATTCCCCAGGGTAAAAGCACCTTATATAATAAGACGACAGAATATGATCCTGAGCGGTAAGTGGAAGGGCTGTGACCACAAATCAAATGCATCAGTTTCCATGGTACTGGGAATTTGGAACTAGGTGACATTGCAGCTCCGCATAAAAATCTAGAGCTGAATTTCCAGCTTTTCCCTCTCATTGATTTGGGTTTTATACTTGAGCTAGTGACTACCACTCCCTGGGCTGGTGTCTTCTTCTGACAGTTTGAAACTGTTTTACATGATTCTTTGATCCATCCATTTCAAACATTCGTTTTGTTAAGAAATCAATCATCAAATACCTATGGAATACTTGCGGTATGCCAGGCACTCTTCTTGGCTCTAATGACAAAGCAGTGTGTGTGACGATCTGCCCTCACCCGGTGTGACTGTGCACACCTATGGTCAACACTCAGGAGGCAGAGGTAGGAGAATCACAAGTTTGAGGGCAGCCTGGGCTACATGGCAAGAGCTGACCTCATTCCTACCTTTGAAAAACATGAGTAATAATAAATAATCATCTTTATTATTAGAGATACACCCTAATGAGGTGTATGCTTTAAATACATCACAGTCTTAATAATGTAAACATTGCAGGGATTGTACAAATTATAAGAGACATGTGTTCTAGTCTCTGTTGTAAATCTGAGTTATTGCATCTCTTTTGTATTCAAAGATGCATACAGCCCAGGAATATTTATAAGACAATATATTCCAAATCAGACACTGAATCCTGGAGAGAAAGAAGGATCTCAAAAGTAGTCTGCTCCCTCCAAAAACTTTAATCTATAGGATTTATTTATTTATTATTTATTTATTTATGTGTGCATGTGTGCATGTGTGTGTGTGCTTGTCTCTCTGTCTGCATGTCTGTCTCTCTGTCTACCTGTCTGATTCTCTATGTGTTTGTATGTGGGGAAAATGTTCCCAATATTTTAAGCCTGCAGTGTGCCAACTCTGAGCATGGACTTGGGAAGAAATGCACATGTTGGTCTCAGGAAGCCAGCTCAGACATATCACACACCATTGCTGCTATAGGTGCCCCTAGCTACTATACCTGGACTTCTAGGCCAGGCCCAAGGAAGCATCAGTGAAGTTCAGGGTTTGGGAATCAAAAGAGGTTTATTTAACATTGTGTATTTGGTCAGAAATCGATTTGGGGGAACACTTCATATTTGTGGGGTATAGATAATCTTGAAGGAGGGGTAATGCTTTGTTTGGTCTGTGTACCACACCCCCATTCTCATCTTAGAGTGGCTGATCCATTTTAGTTCCTGCTTGTAGTCACAACATTATAAGGGGGAGGCACTCTTTCTCCTGGAAGAGTTTCCATGGCAACCTCATCCAGCAGGCAAAGAACAGCAGCTCTCTTAGCTTCAGCTCAAAGGTTGAGAGATAAAAATATACTCTCATTAATCCAGGATCCATGTATGGTTAAGACAGGAATTATCTAAAAATGTCAAACCAGTTGGGGTGAATTTTGATACTTTCTTGTTTTTCTTAAGACACAACAACAGCCCATCAACGAAAGAGCAGGTGCTCTACCTTCAGCCCAGCTCCTTGGGAAGCAATGCTGCTTCCGCGAGGCTGGATTTTGCTGTTAGTGTTTCTCTCTGAAGATCTTGCCCCTCTACTTTCGTATTGCAAAAGATCCTGTGGCTTGGGTGCCAACATGGCTGGACAGGAAAGCATGGAGTACCACTGGTAGTTCGGAGTTGATGATTATACCGTCACAACTCGCAATCAACCGTTTAGCCGCAAGCTTCACCACACCTCTGCATTTCTATTTCTTTTAGCTTTAAAACTCGACCTTCTCCGATGAACGTACAAGTGAACGGTGAGGCTTAAATGAGGGCATCGATATGGAGCATTTTTTGGAGCCGTGGGAAAGCGTCTGTGCTAAAGTACGTCGTGAGGAAGACTATGATTAATGTGCTAAGGGAGGATGTGTGGGAACAGGCAGTGCTGCCCGCTCTTCTGGGTGGGAGGGGAAGCAGTTTTTCCTCACCAAAGGGATATTCACTCTCAAATCGGCCCTGCTCACACCGCAGAAATTACAGCTGCACCACCACCAGAAGTGCAGATTCTTTTCTGCCTGAAATCTAGATTAATTTTTTTCTCTTCACTCCACCCACCCACGCAGATGTGTTCTCTGCTCCCGCATGGCACCCTTAAACCTACCCCAGCCTGCTTGCCTACTGCTGCTTTGTGCTGGTCCTGTGCTCCTGCAAGGACACCACTCTGTTCCTCTTGAGCTGTGGGGCTCACATTCTTTCTCAGGCCTTGCTATTTTCCCCCTACAGGCTCCAGGGCTGCGGTCTACTTCCCTCTGTTGCTGCTGATGCCCCTTTGGAGTGTGTATTTCTTGCTCCCACACAGCCAGTCTCAGCACACTACAATGACCCTTGCCAACGGTCAACCCTCAGTAAGAAGTCTTTAACATCTTGGGAGATACCTCAGTTTAAAATTCTTATCTCATGCTGGAGAGATGATCCAGCGGGCAAACTCTTGCCAGGAATGCCTGACTACCTGAGTTCAATTCAGGGAGCCCGTCACCAAGGAGAAAATCAACCCTTGAAAGTTGTCCTCTGACTTCCACACACCCCGTGAATACAATCACACTCACAAGCACCATTCACACAACAACAACAACAATAAATTAAAGGAAAAAAAATCCCTCTTAATTTGGTCTTCAGTTTCTCTAACCTTTTAGAAACAATTCTCAGTTCTCTGGACTATATACAAATATTGAGTCTGTGCACTCTTTATCAGACTCCCAATGGGGACATCCTGGAAACTTAAGAAGACTGCTCTTGGTGCCAGTGTGAGCTATACGATAGATCTCATTCACTTGTCTTCATTTCTTCTTCTTGCATGCATGCATGTGTGCACTTGCCCACGTCTGCATGTGCAGGGGCTGAAGGCCAGGATTGGGGTGTCTTTCTTAATCCAACTTTCCAACTGACTTCTTTAGGCAAATTCTCTCATTGACTGTGAAGCTCACTGGTTTGGTTAAACTGGTAGGCTGGGACAGCTGTCTCTGCTCCCCCGGGACTGTGATTACAATCATATACCTTTTCGTGTGGAGTTTCCTATGGAGATAATGTCATTACTAAACGTAAACAATTTGTCTATTTCTTTCTCTTTTTTTATTGGATATTTTATTTATTTACATTTCAACTGTTATCGCCTTTCCTGGTTACCCCTCTGTAAAACCGTATCCCATCCACCCCTCCCCTGCTTCTATGACGGTGCTCGGAAAGAACTTTAAAAATTTTAATTAAGGGAGGGTTGTTTAAAACATTTTCCTCTTTGGGTGGGGAAAAGGGGAAAAATTTTCCCCAAAGGAATTACTCCTTAAAAAGGGGGGCCCCGTCCCCCCAAAAAAAGGGAGAACAAAACCCCTTGAATTCTTTTTTTTTCCCAAAAATAATCTTTAAAAAAACCACCTTAAAACAAATCTTAAAACCCCAAATAAATTTACAAAAAAAAAATTCCCCCCAAATTTTCCAATTTTTTTTAAATTTTAAAAAAACTTTTAACACAAAAAATTTAATTTATTTTAAAAACCCCAATAATTTAAATTAAAAATTCTATTTTCCAAAAAAACCCAAAACCCACCTTCTTACACAACCCTCCCCCCTTTTAAAACCCCAAAACCCAAAATTTTTTTTTTTCCCCTTTCTTTTTCCAAATTTTCCAAACCCTTTTTACTTCCCCCAAACCAATCTAAAACTTAAATAACCCCCCCCTCCAACCCCCCAAAAAATTTTCTTTTTCCCCCAAAAAACAAAATAAATAAAAAAAAAATTTCCAAACTTTTTTTTTTTAAAAAAAAAATTTAATTTTATCCCCCTTCCCCCTTTTTAAAACCCCCCCCCCAAAACCCCCTCCCCCTTTTTTCTAATTTAACCCCTATCCAACCAAACCCCAAAAAAAAAAATAATTCACCAACCCTTTCCCTTTCATAAAAATTCCCTTTTTTTACCCCCAAATTTTTTTCCAACCCAAAACCCCCCAACATTAATTCAAAACCCTCTTTAATTGTTCCCTTTTTTAAAAAAATTTTTCTTTTCCCAAAAACTTAGGGGTTCCTTAAATTTTAAAATTTTTTTTGGGGGTTAATTTTGGGTTTTTGTTTTCCTAATTTAAAACCCCCCTTTTTTCCCCTTTCCCTTTTACCCCCCTTTAAATTGGGGGTAATTTTTATTACCTTTTCCTTTACCCTTTTTTAGTTTAAATACTTTCGAATATCCCCCCCCTGTTTTTGGCCCTTGGCCCCTAACCCCCACCACTCCCACTACTTCCCTTTGGTTTTCCCCCAAATGGGGCCGGTTTTTGGGAAAAAGGGGCCCCAAACCTTTGGGGAAAAGTTTTTCGGGTTGGTTTTTCCTTGTTGCCCATTTTTTCTGTTATTTTTTTGGAAAAAATTTGGGGGAAAAAATTTTGGAAAGTTGGTGGGGTTTCCCCCGGGTTTGGGTTTAAATTTTTGGGGTTGGGTTCTTCCTGGGTTGGCCAAAACCCCTTTTTGGGGTTTTTCCGGGCCTTGTTAACCTTCCGCTTTGGGGGGAAGGCGCTCGTCCATGTTGGCGCTTTATTAACTTTGGGTTTGGCTCCCGAGCCGGGGGAGACCGGGCATACACCCCTTTTTTAAAAAGTATTTTTCACATTTGTGGGGGTTTTGGGACCAATGGGGGTTAGGTGGGCCCCCCGTTTTGGGTTTTGGCCCTTTCCCCTTCGCCCTTCCCCCCCCCTTTGATTCCTTAAATTTCCTTTAACCCCGGAAACCAGTTTTTGGTTTCACGTAAGGAAAATTTTGGGAAAAAGGATGAGCCCCCTTTGGCCTTTTTTTCCCAAGGGGCCTTTAATTTTGGCTATGGTTTTTTTAAAATGGTTTCTCCCTTTTTTTAAATTTTTTCGGGGTAAGCCACCTCTTTGGGTTTTCCTGGGAGTTTGGTTTTTAAAAAAAACTTGGAATTTTCGGGTTTGGCGGCCCCCAGCCCCTTGCCCCTTGGGGTTAAAATTTGTTTTTCCAGCTTTTTTATATTCCCCTTTCTCCTGTTTATAATATGACCCCCCCTTCCCCCCGGGGTTTCCCCCCAAAAGGGTTCCCCCCAAAAACCCTTTCTGGGTAAAAATTTGGTTCCAAAAAAAGGATGATCCCCTTCACAATTTTGTTTTCCCTTGGTTTCTTAATTTTAAAATTCGTAAAGTTGGTTAATCTGGGTTTTCTTTCCCCTTTTTTTTTTTTAATTTGCCCCCTTTTTTGGTGTTTTTGGGCCCGGTCTTTTCAAGGTCCTCCCCCCCCAGGCCCAAAAGGAATTTAAAAGAAATAAAAAATTGCAAAAGCTATCCCCTGGTTTGAACTAAGGGGTTCTTTTTTAGGGTTTTATAAATTTTTAATTTACTTTTCCCCAAAATTTAAAAATCAGGTTTTTAAGGGAAAAGAAGGGAAATTCCAAAACCCTAAAACATTTTCGGGGAAACCCTTTAAAAGCCCTGTTAGGGGCTCTTTTTTGGGGTTGCTCTGGCTTTCCTTAACCAAATTAAAATTATTCTTTAATTTTTGCCTATTTTAAAGTTACCCCTTTTTTTTGGGGATTCCCAGGAGTTATTAGCGGGGCCCTGGCCCCCATGCCCAAATTCCTGAAGGGCCCCAAAAAAATGTTTTCCCAAAAAACCCCACAAGTGGGCTTCCAGGGGGGGTTCTTTTGAAAAAGGGGGACCCCTTTTTAGGGTTATTTTTTCTAGTTTTTTTCCTTTGTTGGAATTTCATGAAATTAATTTTTTAAATTGGTTTTAAACCCTTTTTTGCCACTTTTTTTTCCCTTCCTCTTTGGGGGATTTTGGGTTCCTTTCTTGGAAAATTATTAAATAAGGCAGGTTTAAAACTTAGGGGGGATTGTTTTTCTTGTGTTTTTTAGCTTTTTGGGTATTATTCCCAGGGGGATTATGTTTGGGCCCCCTTTTTTCGGAAAGGTTTTATGTTCCAAAATTCTTGGGAACCCCCGGTTTTTGTTTAAAAGAGTGGTTGTCCGCTTCCTTTTTCCCCGGTTAAACCAATTTCCCCCTTTTTTAAATGGTTTTTTGTTTTTTTGATTTTTTCTTATTTTGGATAATTCCCACTTTTAAATTTTCCCTCTTAAGTTTTTAAAAACCCCCTTTTCCCCTTTTTTTTTTCCCCCCGCAAATAATTTTCCCTTTACTTAAAAATAAAAATTCAAAGGGGGGCCCCTTGTGAGTTTGTTTATTTAATACCCCCTTCAGCCCCCGTTAAGATGTTTGTTAAAAAAAATTTAGTAATCCCGTTTTGATTATGTTCTCCCTTTTTCCTTTTAAAAACCCCCAATAAATTACCCATAAAAACTTTTAAATCTTTCTTCCCCCATTTTCCCAACCCTCTTTTTCCCCTTTTGGGGTCTGTTTTTTGTCCCCAAAGGGAATCCCACCCCTCCCCAAAGGGAATTTTAGGAAAATTCCCCATATAACCCCTCCCCCCCCCTTTTTCCCCCCCCAAAATCAACCTTCCCAAAATCCCAAATTTCCAATATTACCCCAACCCCAAAATTGGTTCTTCGGTTCCGGCCCTTTCAGGATAACCCCAATTTGGAAGTGGAAAAACCAGTAATCCCCAGTTTTGGCTAAAAACCCCTTTGGGGAACTCCCTCCTGGTTCTAAATTTTCCCCCTGCCCTTTATTTCAACACCCAACCAGGGGCCCTTTCAAAAGTAATGACGGGCGATGTGGGTGGTTTTCCGGAAAATTAAGTGTGGGTTTATTTGGTTTTTTTAGTCCATTTCCTCTTAAGGAAGGCTTTTTGGAAAGGGGTTCCTTTCTCCATTGGAACTGGGAAAAAAACAATTTGTTTCCCTTTTTGGGGTGGGAGTTTTTGTCATTTTCCTTTAGCCCAAGAAAAAAATTGAAACCTTCGGGGAGAGGGGTACTGTGGGCTTTTGGGGAATTGTGGTGAAGGGAAAGAGGGGTTTTTGGTTTGGGTTTTGGGAAATTGAAAAAGAAGAATTAAATTTTTTAGCGCTAATTTGATGGGTTTTTTAAGTCTTTTACCAAACCTTTAGCCAAAAGGTTGGTCCTTTTATTTTGAGGGCTACCTCGCCATGGTTTTTTTTTAAAAATCTCGCCCCCAGGGGTTGGACCTTTTGAAAATCTTTGGGTTTTGCCAGTCGAAAAATTTCCCCCCACAATTACCAGCTTTTTCCCCGCCCCCCCTGATCTTTTTAAAACCCCCCACAGAGAAAGCCCCCCCGTATGTGTCCCAACCCCCCAAGGGGGGCCCCCTCTTTTTGAATCTTTTTACACGGGGAAGACGTAAACCGGAAAGGGCCCATTTGAAATTGGTGGTCTCGTGGGGAAATGTTGTTAAACCACACCACACCCCACCAAAACAAAACCCCACACATCATGGGGAAGCACCCAAAGAAGGTGGCCTTCTGAAACTCTAAAAAAAAAGGTTTTACCAGAAACCCCACCCCAATTTTGGGCCCCTTTAAAATTCTTGGATTTCTAGCTTCAAAAACGGGTGGGGAAAAAAATTCCCTTGGTTTTCCAGGTGCTTAAATTTTTTTTTTTATCTCAGGGGCGGGGGGCAAAGGGGCCAGTGACTTCACCTTGAGGTCCCCCTTTGGGAAATGTCGGGTGCCTTCAAAACCAGGGGTGACGTTGGAAACCTGTTTTTAAATTTCAAAAAATTTTTCCCAAGGGTTCTAAAGTTGAGCGCAGAAACCAGGTAAGGCTCCCGTCAAGAATAATGTTTCAGAGAATAAAAGAGGCTAGTAGAGCATAGGCGAGACAAGCTTGGACGGAGTTGGGGAAGGTTTGGGAGCTTGAAGCTAAAGGTGAGCGTTAACGATGTCTCTCTAGAAGGAAAGCTATGATTTCACCAGGGTTCTGAACTCTCTTTCACCTTTGGGCAGATTCTATAATTGTCTTTAAGATGTGAGGGAGATTGGAGGGTAACTTTACCATACCATTAAAGTCTTAAATTTAGACTTTGCCTACATTGCTCTGTGTGTGTGTGTGTGTGTGTGTGTGTGTGTGTGTGTGTGTGTGTGTAGGGAGAAATGGCACTGTGAAGCTGGCTATTCTCTGCACACCCCTGGAAACTTTCCCCATTTAGATGAGCAAGGGGAGGAAGGAAATATCGTGTTTCACTGGCTTATATGGATTTCCTGGTCATGCCTCATGTGTCTATGCATAGGCTTAATGGCTGCAAATACATGAGGCTTAGCTAGTAGAAGAGAGGCTGAAAAAAAAAATTACCCGAAGATGCATTATCTGTCAGAGTCCCAAACCAAACCAAAACAAAAAAACAAACAAAAATAGTGGCTTTTAGGGATGCAATTTACTGTGACCCAGATGGGGTAGGCACTGGAGAGAACTTTATTTCTGGTCACTTGACTCCTCATTTGTGGACACATGGCTTTGTGATATGTAGGGAGTGGCAGATGCTGCTCCTGCTACCCTCGTGGGGTGCGCTGGAGGGTTGCAGTTGAGAAGGTCAATTTGTCTCCATGAGGAGCTCCCTTAATACTGGGAAATTGGACTTGAAGCACATGATCAGTAGAAACTGGATTACATCCTGGTTATTACTCTTTGTTTCCTCATCAATGCCAGGCCAAATGTCTGACTTTTATTGTGTAATAAATGGTGCAACTCTGTCAATGCCTCAAATGCACTGTCTTGTATTCCCTTTTCTACATTCCGTCTGTCAACCAGGCCGTGATCTAGGTACCAGGTCTTGTGCTTTCCGAATCTCCCACGCTTTCCCCATAAATGTCAGTCTACTTGCAGGGCTAGGTGTGGGCTGCAGGAGAGCAAGAGGGGTGGGTCCAGAATCCCCCTGGGACTGTGGAAGAGGCGGAGGAGTCAGATTAACTGAAGTAGAAAGTGGTGTGTGATTAACAAGACAGCATGTTCTGTGGATGGCTCTGTACTAATTTACTTCTCGATGAGGGACTCCAACAAGAATAATATGTAGTTCTTCCTCAGGCTGGTATCACACAGCAATGAAGAAACTCCAGTTAATCATAAGGACTGGAGAGGACAAAAATCAGAACTGGACATGTCCATATTCACCACAGGGGTCCTAAGGGCCAAAGGATGGAATCTATGTCAGGGATTTGGATTCTCGAGGCCTAGAAGGAGGGATGTTAGATGTTGGAGCTCTGGAATGAAATTGCTAGGTTTTGTATCTCATTGTTTTCTGTGCTACCTGTGAATACTTGCCAAATTTCCAGATGTTTCAATTTCTTCATTTGCCAGGGTTAAGATGATGATGACAATGACGACACACCTTGTATGGGTGAAGATATTACAGGAAGTAACCTTTGTAGCTAACACATAGAGGCAGTAAATGAATGCTAGATATTATTCTTGCTTTTCACAAAATCACTATTACTAAGGCTGAACTCTTATATGCAATTTCTGATATTTGCACATTTTTAAAAATGTTTAGTTATTATATATAATAAATGTAAATTATCTATCTATCTATCCATCTATATCTATCTATATCTATCATTATCTAACTAATATCTATCTACTGCTGCTGTCTTCAGACACACCAGAAGGGTCATGGGATCCCATTACAGATGGTTGTGAGCCACCATGTGGTTGCTGGGAATTGAACTTAGGACCTCTGGCAGAGCAGTCAGTGCTCTTAACCGCTGAGCCATCTTTCCAGCCCTGATATTTGTACTTTTGATGAATAAAAATTGATAATTTCTTTTGGCAACACTAACCATGCCACCCCAAAGCATAAGGGTGGGAAATAAGACTAACAATATCCAATGGTGCTTAGATTAATCCTTTCTGCAATGGCACCTGTGATTAAATCTACTGGACTGAGGAGAAGAGTGAGACTCAGAGAATTAACCAGGTATACTCCCTGCTAGGGGAGTGTCTCCCTAGAGGAGTGTGTTATATGGCTGGCCTGGAGCTATGGAAGAAATGTAAGGCCTTAAAAGCAACCATGCTCTCTGAATCACCTAGAATCACTGTGCAGCAAGAGTCCAGAAGTCTGGGATCTGGGCCCCAGCTCTGGTTTTACCACAGACTAACTGTGGTTCTGGTTGAATCAATGAATCCTTTTAGGCTCAATTCCCTTCCCCACAAAGTTCAAGTCGTTGCTGCTGTTGTTATATCCAGACCTACTGGAGAGAGAAAGTAGTAGCTGTCAGTCATCACTCTCACCTCCGTGCCCTCCCTATCCCATGGATAGGTTGACTAAAGATGTTATAGTGAGAATACTGGTTTCTTTAAAACCCCAGTCATGTTATGTGAATATGTTTTGGTTTTAATCCCTAATGTGGGTTAAAGGACTGCTTCTCAGCCGGTGATTGTGATTTGCCACATGCACTAGCAAGGGCGTGATATTTACCAACTGCAGATACTTTAATTCTGGGGACTCTGGAGTGGGTATAAATGCCTGAGTCCCAAGGGAGCCAGTGGCACTCCATAAAGGCTGCTGCTCCCATTGCTGTTTATTACGTTTGACAGAAGTTGGAGATACCCTGACTACAAGATTGTACTTGCCCCAAGGAACCCAATGCCTAGATCAGCAGGAAGTAGTCTATTTTATTGGCCAAATAAGATCTATGCCTCATTTCCCTTAACCTTCCTTCTTTCCTAACTAGTGTTGGAGAAGGGTGTTAGAAGGGAGATAGAGGTATAAGGACCCAATAAAACAGAAAAAAATGCTAACAAGATATTTATGCTGGTCCTGTCCTGTGGTGGGCTAGAACATTTAGTTTTTATTATATCTCTAAGATACACTCATTATCTCTATATTTGCTTAGGTATACTAGGGATTGAACCAAGGGCTTCCCCTATCCTAGGAAAGTATTGTACTGCTAAGCAACAGCGTACACTCTACTTTTGATTTTTTGAGACAAAGATTTGTCATGTGGCCTTGACATCAGGATCCTTTCATTCTTGAGTGACAGGACTACAGGCATGTCATTAGTTTATTCGATTCTGTGGATAAGGAAATAGATGCCCAGTAAGGGACTGTGAAGAATCCTGTTTTGGTTTAGACTGGAATGACCCCTCGAAACATCATGTGTTGATGTCTTTGTCCTTAATACAGTGATCAAAAGTGGCGTTTGGGAAAATGATCAGTGAGGTCTTTGAGCTACTCAATAGATTCATCATTGATGGACTCATAATGTGATAGCATTATTGGGACATGGTAGAAACTAGGGTGAAGCCTTATAGGTCACTAAGGACATGCCTTTAAAGATTGTATCTCATCCCTTGACTGTTCTGTCACTCTCTGAGGTTCTCTTCTGGTAGGAGATGAGCAACTTCTTGTGTCACATTCTCCCATCACCAATGGTCTGCCTCACCGCAAGTCCATTAGCAGTGGAGCCAGCAGCTATGGATTGAAACCTTTGAAACCATGAACCAAAATAACTCTTACTTCCTTTAAGTTGGTTTTCTCAGGCATGATGTCATAGCAAGGAAAAGGGACCAATGCAAATAGAAATACTCATTTGAAATTCAAGTTGATGCGGGTCTCTGACATTCCAGCTGCTTACTGGTATTATGACACTTCTGCATGTGGATTTTTACTGGCCACAGAGCCAATGCTTACTCCTTCGGAGGGCGGTGAGGTGACTAAAGCGTAAGATGCTGTTTGAGCTTGTAACACTGTGCAGACTCATGGACAGCCAGCTGCCTCAGGTACCTATCAAATGCAGCTTTTCTGCTAAAAACTTACAGACAATCCTAATTTGGCAACATTCGCTTTTTTGTTTTAATGTCTAATATTTGCATGACAGAGTGGTACTCGCCCCTCAACATTCACTCATTGGCTCTGTTCTCTTAGCTTTTTCTGCTTGCTGGCCACCCTGCCCACATCCCCGGAAGGCTGATCAGAAAAGCTGAGATGGGGTGGCCGCTGTCCCTGCCTCTGCAGCTCTAACATTGGGTTAGAGAAGGCGGAGATGTTCACGCTGAGGAGAAAGTATAGCTATATTTCCTCGGGGTTGTGGTTGGGAGAATAGAGAAAGGTCCCTTCGAAGAGCTTTGCTTTTAAATCTTACCACCCACACCCTGGGATCTGTCAATCACTCACTCATTCATTTAGCCATTCAACAGTGTGCAGCACGTTCCTGTTCTGTCCCGTGTTGAACAGAATGTTATCGCTCCTGTTCTCAGAACATGAATATTGTAGTACAGAAAGAGTCATTTGGACCTATAACACGTAACCCAGTGTTGGGTATTAATGTCTTGAGAGAGTGACAAAAAGACTTTTTAAAAGTACTGTGTCAGAAAGAAGTCTCTCGGAGTAAGTGACAGTCATACAGGCACTTCCAGGAGATCAAAGGACAACTTGAGGAAACTTCTGGGGAAGTGAGTCCTGCAGAGAGAAGAGAAGGGGCCAGGTTGTGAGACAGGAGCATGGAGCTGAGTGAGCACGAGGAATCCAGCATGGCTGGAGGGCGGGGAGCAAGCACAGAAGGACAAGGAAGCCACAGGAGCCGACACCCATCACATTTTGCCTTAAATGGGATGGGAAGCCATTGGATGGTTGGAAGGGAGATACCACCTGAGAGTGGCGTTTAAATGATCTCTCCAGCCATAGCAATTGGAAGGAGGCAGGGGAACGGGTTGGAACCCTTGTAATAGTGTAAGTGTTAGTTGGCTTTGCACTAGGTGGTAGATAAGGCATTCCAATAGTTGTAGAATGTGGGGAATCAGCAGAAATATGACCAATGATGTTTGCTAAGAAGATATGACAGGAGAAAGAAGGAAGCCAGGAGGGGTTGAACCTGGGCCCCTGCATATGCTACACATGTCCTTTTTTTTTTTTTTTTTTACCTCTGACCTCTTCCACCAGCTCAGCGCACTGCTCTACCAACAGGGTTTATTTAGTTCTGGGGTATGAAAACTGACAGGTGGGTCAGTGGGCTCGTCAATGAACCAAACATAATCCCTAGGAATAGTGAACATTGCTTTGTGTGAAAAAAAGTGGGTTCTACGTTATATAGTAATTTAGGTTATTAAATATCTTACCCAGATTACCTGGGATTATCCAGGTGAGTCCTAAATGCTACCAAGTGCTCCTGAGACAGGGAAAGGGAGATGACTCATGCCAAACAACAAGGCATATGCAAGTAGAGATTAAGGGACAGTGATGTCACTTCAAGCCCAGGGTAGCAGGCAGTCCCCAACCTCAAAGGAGCGAGGAATGGATTTTCTTCTAGTTTCCCAGAGAGTGCGACTGTGCCAACTCCTGGACTGCGGTGAAACTAGTTTGGAGCACCGAGTCTCCAGAACTACGAGAAAGGAAATTTCAGATGTTTGAAGTCAACAGAGTCCCGAAAGTTATTCAGCTGCAGTTGCTGTAATAACTCATACAACTGCAAGACAAGACTGGACCAGGACAAGGGTCTAGATAAAAGGAATCAGCACATTAGACAACGGATGGATGGAATAAAAGATTGGCAGGTGGACTAGGACCATACGTGTTTCAGGAAAGCCCAGGGAGCATGTCTGCTGGAGAAGGAGGAGAGGCAGAGGGGAGATGATGTCTCTGGGTGGTGGCGCCTGGACCAGATAAGCATCTTGCCCCAGTGCTGAGACAGGCCTGCCAATTCGATCCAAATTGGATTTTTCATGCTTTAATTGGACTTTGCTGAAACCATGCTTTTCTTTTTCCATGTCTAATTTCGAGCCTCGAAACGATCCCTTGGTTTAAATTGGGCCTTTCCCAATGCTGCTTTCTTTCTGTTCAAACAAGGTTGACTTTGATCGACTGGCAGTTCTCAATTAGCTACCCAATTTGTTCTCATTTGTGCTGATTCAACTCGGCAAATGTCAGTCCCCCTGGCTGCCTCCCCTGCCCACTCACCTCATCCTTCCCTGTGGTGACAGCCTGGGGCTGAGGGTATAGGATACTTGTTCATGAATCAACATCGTTTATGCTTTGCGTAGCCACTTATGTTCTCTGATCTTAAAATAACTATTTTCGAACTTCCTATAATCTCATTGTGGCGTCTGTTTCTTTAAGAAAAAAGGAACCTATGTTGGAGAAATTGTATATAGCTATAATTCTCCCCCAATCCCTGCCTCAGGCTCCGAGGCACACCAAAGGATCATAAATTTGAGGCTAGCCTGGGCTACAAATGATGACTCTAATTTAGTCACATGCCATATGATGGATGGAGAGTTGAGTGTTTTCAGTGTTTTACTATTATATATAATTTTCCACGAGCATATTTATGCAGGTGTTGGGCGCATATAATCATTTTGTTTCTTCTGATAAGCCCGCAGAAGAGAACTTCTGGGTGACAAGTATCTGTAACTTGCTTTTAGCAACTACTATAAAGAATCTCCAAATGGTTACATCAGTTGCCACTCCCCAGGAGCAGGAGAGAGTCTGGTTGCTCCCCAGAGCTACCATTGCTGGGGGTCCCAGCCTTTCTCACTGTAGTTATTCTGTCGGGGTATAGCAGTATCTCACTGACCTGATGGCTTAAAGTTTCTTGCTAACTGATAACGGTGCTCCTCTGCCCTTGTGCTTTGTAAGCACTTGCACATAACCATGTGCGACATGTCTGTTTGGATCTTTGCTCCCCGAAGATGTTATACTTTTATGTCACTATTGTACTTCTAAATTATCGATATAACTCTTCGACCTCGTGGATCATAAGCTCTTTTATACCCAAGATCTATGCAGTATCCATTAATTTCCTAGCGCATAATAACATATGCCTCCCACTGTCCACTTAACTGAATAAAAATAACAGATGTCTGGGACTCGCTCCATGATGATAAAATGTCGCCACCTTCTGGCTAGAGTGAATGATGGGAGGATGCAAAGTCAACTGGCTTATTCATAGAGCTCATTCTGAAGTTCTCCCTCTCTCTCTTTTGTCTCTGTCTCTCTCTGTCTGTCTCTGTCTCTCTCTTCTCTGTGGTTGTGTGTGTGTGTGTGTGTGTGTGTTGAGACAGGGTCTCACCCTGTAGCCAGGCTGCCCACGAATTCACTAGGTAGTTCCTGTCTTGGATTCACAGCAATCCTCCTACCTTTGTCTTCTGAGTGTTGGAATAACAGGCACAAACCCCCGTGCTCTGCTTTGAGCTTTCTTTTAGACGTGATATTTTAAGAAAATACATTGCATATTTCTTCCACATACTTTTTTTTTCTTTAAAACTATATTCTTATTTTCATTCTGTTGAAAACATTTGAAGTTTAGTTGTGTGTGACTTTACTTGAGCAGTTGATGACATTTAAGAGAGTTGAGCGGTGTGTACTTAGGTAAAGCAGTCAATCAATGTTCATTGTATTCTAACTGTGGCAGGTGCTGAATAAAATCTGAGATACATTCAAAATATTTGACATCCTCAGAGGCTAAAACGTAGAATGATTCAAAAATTAGGATAAAATGTTATAGCAAAAAGGCCTGAAAAACCCCGTGTTTACTAATTCATTTAGCAGTCCATGATTGAGCATACACTGTTGAGCATTTGCTGTGTGCCAGACACTGCAGCATATGTTTAAAACCCAAAGGTGTATGCTCTAAACCCTGGCTGCTCCAAGGAAACCTACATTAAAAATAGATTTGTTTGCTCTAGATTCAGGACTTTTGTAGTTTTGCCTGACTATAAATCCCTGCACACCGAGCTTGCTGTGTCACAGTCTCTCCCTGGGGAGACACAACGTATGGGTCTAGTCACCCCAGAAAGGGAGGAAGTCCATAATGTATCAAAGTAACGATTGTACCAATGTCCAATTTAGTAACAGGACTATGGGTGAAGGGTTACTTAGAAACAGCAAGGATAATACAAAAACAGCCACTTCATCAGAAGGCCCACCGGACATGAGAACTGCATCTCTGGGCAACTTGATCTGTCCAACATCTCTTTCCTTTGTTTGGCTGCTCAGAGTCTCCACTCCCAGCAACTGTTTACTCCATAAATACACACACACACACACACACACACACACACACACACACACACATACATATTGTTTGAGGGGTGTCCATGAGTCAAATTCTTGTTTTCACCTCCTGTTTACCCCTGAGGCTCACGAGTCTCCCCATCCTGGGGCAAATGTTTCAATTCAGAGAGGCTGTTATCATTGGAAATGCCATACAGCTTGGAGACTCAGATCCACCTCGGCTTACAGATAGAACGAGGTGGTCCTAAACAAAGGTGGGAGGGAGGCGACAAACTTCACCGATCCGCTCAGTTCTTTCTCCCTCCTGGTCACTCATCAGGCCACTATTAGGATGAAAGGCGACAGTGGACTGATGAGGTTTAGAGCCATCACGTGTGCTTTCCCCTGTGGGTCACTTGTCTGTTCAGGTTATAGGCTAATGGCCACATGGGTGTGGCCTTGATGTCCGTGGTCATAGTTAGGGACAGCTCCCTTCTGACAAAGAACAATGGGAGGTGCCTTAGATCTGTTATGATCTGAGTACTGGTATTTATACTCTCTTGTATCTCATGACTCTCTTGTATCTGCCAGGATTAGATGTGTTGTGAAAGTTTTCTACGCCAGAGTGGTAAGAACTTGGCCTTAGAATTGGGTGGGGTGTGTGTGTGTGTGAAAGCAGAATGTGGTGGTAAGCTGGTATTGTGGTTGGTGTTGGGACCAATGTCTCAACTGTTTTACTTACTTCTCTGTACCTTTCTCTCAAATGTTTGCTTTTAAAATGCGTGTGTGCTGTTAGGGTCTGAGAATTAGACTCCCCAGACTCAAATAGTATGCAAAGCAAAGAGCGTTTACTCTTCAGAAACAACCAGCAGGCAGGGGTCAACCATTCATCACAATGTCGATGACCAGAGGAGCTGGCAGGGCTAGGGGAATTTTCTAGAAGGGTTAGATAACCTGTAACACCATTGGCTAGACATATAGCAGCAAAATTAGTACAATTTTGATGGGTCACTATGTTAGCTTTATTATTTTTGGTGAGGCCTTGAATAATTTCAAGAACCAACTCAGCTCTGGGCCTCATTATCTTTTTCGTCTAGATGTCCCAGGAACTGACTCAACTCTGAGCTTATCCTTCCTTTCCCAGTGTCAGGACGGCCACTGATCAATGCCCCATTGTTCATGGTTCCCCTGAGGCACCTTGCTCATTTCCCTGGGAAACTGAAAAATCTCATTCCCAAGGTATTTGGACCTCTCAGTGCATGTGTGTATGTGCATAAATTTATGTGTACCATGTTGATGCAAGTACCTGTGGAGACCAGACAGCATCAGGTTCCCTGGAGCTGGAGTTGTGAGCCACTTGCTATGTCTACTGGGAAGCAAACAAATCCAGGATCCCTGGAAGAGCATCAAGCATCTTTGTATGGATTCATCTTTCCACTCCATCTGCCCCTCCCCACCTCTCAGCTCATGTGTGATGACTGGTCAGGGAAATAGTTTCTTGTTCTCTCCCAAATATTTTATTAAATTGGTGAGTAAGAGGTGTCTTATTTCTATCTTCCATTATACCATATTACAAAGCGTGCCTGCAGCCATCAAATTATAACCACATAGACTCCTGGAGATTTTTTAAATATGAAATTACTATTTGATGAACATGGATGCTTTTCTGAAATGAACCAAAATTGTGCTTGGCACTGGAAAAATAAATGACAGTTGCTTTCTCTTTTCTCTATTTGAAAAAAGGGCTGTGATGGACGTATGTGGAAGGGACATGAAAGATCACTTCTTGAAGGAAGTGAAGAATGAATTGAAAATAGTGAGGAACTGGCAAGCAAGTATAGGTAAGAGCCAGGAGATGGACAAAGATGTTTCTTGAGGGAAGATCTTACAAGCCAAGACAAAGTATCTGTACCTCATCCCAAGCATCCGCCATAGCCATTGAGCACTTCTATCCTGAGAAATAATAGGACAAATTCAATATTTAACAATCCTACTGCCAACTACATAATGAGAAGTAATGGGGCCCAATTCAATATTTAAGTATTACATAATGGGTGAGTTAGAATGAGGCACCTCTGAATGCAGTCGCACCTGTTAGGATGCCTTCGGGATCAGTCACAGCATGGCAGTGAGCAGGGAGGTGTGAGACAGCCCTAGATGTGGGTCCTTACAAATAATTCAAAATTAGTACCATGGACAGATATTCAGAGAAAGGGAAAGGAAGATGCTGTCACAAATCACAGCCTTGCTTTAGGAAGATGGCGGCCAGCCATTCTCGGAGAGAACAGACAGGGAGAGGAGAAGAGAGGAGAAGGGAAGGGGAGGGAAGGGAAGGGGGAAAGAGGGGCTCAGAGAGGATTCATCCCCTCTAATTTCTTGCTGCTTCTAATGAGGACTGAAGGAGTGCTCTGTCGGGTATTAAAGTCCTGCAGTGCTCTGACTGCTTTGGCTATTGATTTAGAATTTTGTCAGGTCAGAATGCCACAAAGAAAAATGTCACCTAACAGCTTAGTTGCATATGAGGGGTTTGGGTCCAGACATCTACTTGATTATAAACAGCCAGGCTTTGTATGTGTGCCTCTTGAAACTCTGAGATGGTAGAAGGATGCTTTCAGGTCGCTTTTATTTAGGATCCCAGACATTTCCCTAATCCTGGAGTCCCTGAATACTGAGTAAACCTCCTGCATTGGGAGCTGCCCTCTAGTGGTACTATTTCGAACTACAAGTAGGTCTGCAAGGGAGCAGGTATTTCCTTGATGAATTGACTTCATTTTCTTTGAGAAGAGACGCTCATGCTCAGGTTTTAGTCCTTGGTCAGAGTTTATTAAAACTTGTTCTCTTCTAAGTGTGTTATTAATATCCCCATTGTATCGATTTGAGAGTAGATTAACTTATACACCGCCATTCACACTTAGTAAATTCGCTGATGAAAGGAGAATTTGAATGTAACCGGAAGAACCATGTTTCTTAAGCACTTACTGTATCTCTCTCTCTTGTCATCAGAATCTCTCCAGGAAAAGATGAAAAGCCCTTTTCTGTCTAATACAACCCACTGAATCTGTTTAGTGTTGCTTGTATGTATATAACAATTTCAGAGCTTGCCGTTTGCCATTGGGTAACTAGTTGGGGGAGGGGGGTCACCTCTGGGAGAAGACTAAGTCTCCCTCTCTCAGTAGCCCTTAGTTTCCTGTAGTTCTTTGTCTAGGGATAGGGCCCCATCAGAGTTCCTCCTTCCACATTAGCGTGCCTATTAATATTGTCCTTGTTCAGGTCTTGTCCAGGCAGCTGTATTGTCGTGTTGTCATGGGTGTAGCTTCCCTGTCATTTCTAGGAGACATAATCCAATAGCAAGTTTCCTAGATAGCTGACACTTACAATCTTTCTGTCCCCACTTCTGTGATGTTCCCTGAGCTTCAGGGGTAGGAATCGTGTTGTAGATACATCCAGTAGGGCTGGACACCCCATGATCAGCTGTGTTGTAGATACATCCATCAGGGCTGGACAACTCATGTCAGTTGTTCTCTGAATTTTGACCAGTTGTGATTTTCTATGATGGTCTTTGTCTATTGTAAGGAGAGGCTTCTCTGATGAGGCATGAGAGCTACACTTATCTGTGGGTACAACGATCAGTATTTTCAACACACTTAGGAATTATGCTGGTCTAAAGAAATGATGGTAGTAGGTTCTTCTCTAAGATCCATGACCTCACTAGCTCCAGGAAGATGATGATGTTTCCAGTAACAGGCATGCTTGCTCTCTTGTTGAGCAGGCCTTACCTCCAACTAGAGAGCTGCTAGTTGCCACCAAGATATGAGTTTCATTATTGCACCTTTAGAAGACTCTTGCAGGGCTAGTCATTGTAGTGTTTGACATCCCAGCTGGGTGGGAATATTGATTGCTTCCCTCCATTGGATGCTTGTAGAACACCTTCTGATACTATGACATCTGGTCTCTAGGGCAGAGGTTTGCAGGTCAGATCCAGATCAAATCTTCTGAATCCTGTGGCCAAAGTCTTCAGCAATAGAGGCTTACCCTCAACCTCTAGAGGCATCTAAGGGCGGCAGAAACAGCCTATATTGTTTGGGGAGTCTCTTGGACTCTTCTGGCCAACTTGAAAAGAGATTTCTCATGTTTGCTGCTGTTTTTTTGTTTGTTTGTTTTTTTACTAGATTGTCTGAGACTCTTGAGGGAGAGCATTGTCAGTTCAAAGAAGTAGCACAACTTCAATATATATGTATGTATGTATAACACATTTATATGTATTATTTATAATTTTAGGTAAATATAAAAAAATAAAGCCACCTCAAACTTTCTTAGTGGATCCCTCCTCCCTCCCTTCCTCTCCTTCTGTATTGAATTCCCTTCTCCCTTCCCAATTAAAAATCCTCCCCCTCATTTTTTTCATCTCCCCCCAATATCACTTGTATCTTGCTCTTTTCCTCTTTAGCCACTCCTCATGGTCTCTTTTCACTCTCCTGCCTTTTGTCCAGGTTGGAGCTGGGAAGCACAGATGGGAGAGAAATGCAGTGTTTGTCTTTCTGGGTCTGGGTTACGCCATTCGCTATAATCTTTTCTGGTTCCATCCATTTACCTGAAAATTTCATGACTTCATTTTTCTTTCCAGCCTGATCGTACCCCACAGTGTATAAGCACCACACGTTCATTATCCAGTGGTTAGCTAGAGGACTTTAGGTTGTTTGGGTTTCCTGCGGTAGAGCTTAGCTTTTAGCTTTTATTTCAGCTTCTCAGACTTCCGTCCAGGGGATTTTTACATCGGTCTCTTGGTCGTGTTGCAGAGTTCTTGGATATTGTGTTCTTGCTCATTTATTTTCCTTTCTACTTTATTGATGTTTGGATGTAGTGTTTCCTCTTTTGACCTTTGGTTGTAGTCTTCTTTAGCTGCAGGTGTTACTCCGCTCAGTCTCTTGGTGCCTCTTTCCCTCGCGGTTTGAATGTGATCCAGTGAGTTCTTTTCATGTCCAACACCCTATGCTCAGAACCTCAGTTTCCTTCCTGAAGTTACCTTTTGGGTTGTGCATGCCAACGGTGCTTATTTACTCATTTATTTTGGGGCCTTTTTTCTCTAGTGTTGACTTCCCCATCCTGATCCTGGATCGAACTAATTTGCTTGCTTGTACCTTGAGGTCGTTGACCATTTCACTAGAGAGCTTTTGCAGTATTCGTCTGTTGTTTTTGTTTTTTTGCTTCTTTCAATTTTTCCTGAAACTCAGTGATTGAAAAATTTTTGATATTTTGCAGGACAATGTCAGCCAGCTTTTCATTTTCACTGTGTATGTTTCTGTGTTACAGTCTGTCGGTTTGTATGTCTCTTCTGGTTCTACTTGTGTAGCTTCTGATTGATCCTCCTCCTTTTGGGGGCTCAATTCCCTATACCTTCAAAACAGGAAAAAAAGAACTACGAAAGGAGCAACAGACACATCGTATTGTACAAGGTAAAGAATTACACTTAAAATTTATTAAAGCCCGCTAAAGTATCATCAATACTTATAAAACAGAAACACCAGAATGAATAAAGAATGTTCTATGAAATAAAAAAATCATTTATGGTAAACACAAAAATGGCAAGTGGATGTGACAAGGAAAGGAGACAGAGAAAGGGGAGTCTTATGGAGAAGCCAGCTTAAGAAGTGGAGGGGAAGAGGAGCCATAAAAAGGCCTGTTAGCAAGGAGAAAAAAAGAGCAGAAACCCAGAAAAATATTTCTCATTAGTTAGAAAGTTCAAAGCAAAATAAAGGTTAAAAAGAATATCTAAGTATCACCAAAAGCACAGTAGAGAAGAAAAAAGTTGGGGAATATAAGGGGCAAGGGGAAAGGATGAAAAAAATGGAAAATGGGCTCAGGAGATGGCTCAAAGACGTGCTTAGCTTACCGTGCAAACAGGAGGAGTTCAGGCTCAGACCCACATAAAAAGCTGGGCCAGCAAAGTGTGCCTGTATGGTTGTCCACAGAAAGGGCTTTCTTGCCAATGAAAGTGCAACTTGATTTCAGGTCATTCTCTTGCATTTTGTAAATCACAAAATGGTAATAGTTGTGCTCAATTTATACCTGAGATAAAACAGTCTTCTACCTGGACAGAAAGGGGGAAGTGTTGTGGATAGCCCTGGTCTTGTATTTTGATGCTAATTCTGCTTTCCTGGGTGGGGCTTCAGAGGAGGAGTGAATCAGTATACAAGTGACTTGTGGACCTTCTGCCCACCTTAATTTGTTGAATAAAGGCTAAAGCCGGTGATTGGGCAGTAGAACGGGAGGTGGAGTGAAGAGTTTTGAGGGAGAGAGGAGGAGGACGACGGGGTGGAAGGTGGAAGGAAGATGGAGGATAAGCACGTGGCCTGGAAAAACCGCAAGTTATAAGGGATCTCATGGATGGGGAATAGAGGAGTGTAGTGGTAATTCTGCCCAATCTAGGCGTGCAGTTTGTACTTATAATATTTGAGTTGTGTTTTTATTGATCGGGCCTTCTTGGGTTGGAGATCTACTGCAACCCATTCAAGTCAGAGTGGCTCACATTAAGAAAATAAACAAGAGATGATGGTGAAGATGCACAGGGAAGAGGAACGTTTCACACTAATGGGGAGAATACAAACTAGTGTGGCCACTGGGAAAACCAGGGGCATGCTCCTCAAAGGTGTACTAAGATAACTACTGGACGATTTGCCTGTATCACTTCTGAGTTTATACTCAAGGGCACGAGCACCCCATGGTGATAGTTACATATCTATGTTTGCCATGCACTGTATGCAATACTGTAGACAAAGACTAGCCTAGAATGTTCTTCAACAAATAAATGAATAAAGAAAGTGTGGTCATCTATACCAGACCATACATTTTAGTTAAAAAAAACTAAAATATAATTTTATTTTCCCTCTTTCTTATCCTCCCTCTAACCTCTTCCATGTATCCTTTGTTTTCTCTTGAATTCATGACCTCTTTGGTTTTTTTTTCTTCATTCAAACAAAAGTAGTGGAATTTTATGTCATTTTCATGGAAATGGATCTGGGATACATGTTAAATAATAATAGTTCAGGCCCAGAAAGACAAATATTCTGTAGATTCTCTCAAATGCATAGATTACATATGTAAATATGGAACTTTGTGGCAGAAGGCAAGATTATACAGGGAGGGGTTGGTGAGGGATCCAGAGACGGTAATGGGGAAAAGACAAATACAAATGCGTGCTGTTGCATGCAGAATCATGGCATAAAAGCGAAGATCAGCTATTTGGAGGCAGGAAGTGACCTTTGGAAGTGGTGGGGTTCTCAGAGGGTGACTGGGGCGGATCTGAAAACGGACTGGGATATAAATAACTGAAAATGTCATAGCGAAACCTGTATTTGGCATGCTGAAACGGGTTTTAAAAGTTGATTCTTTCTAAACTATATTTTATATATTCTTTGGGAATTTCACACATACGGATGCGCTATTTTGATCCTATCCATTCCCCACTGATGTCCTTTAACCCCTCCTCAGTTGCCCCACGATGTTTTCAAATTTCCTGTTCTCTATTTCTAACTCACTGAGTGTCATTTATTCTTCCCATGTGTTCATGGCTACAGGGTCACCCGCTGGAGCATGGGCACTAGAGGAAATATTATTCTATAACCATTAACTGAAAGTTTTACTGATTGGTAGAATTTTATGAATTATTTTCCTGGCTTGTTTAAATATTGAGAAATCTCTCTCTCTCTCTCTCTCTCTCTCTCTCTCTCTCTCTCTTTCTCTCTCTCTCTCTCCCCTCCTTTCCCTCCATCTTATGGATTTACTACTACACTGGTTTGGATGTTTGATTTTTTCCTAGTTCTTACTTGTATTTTTTTTTATCGATCATCTATCGATTGATCTATCTATCTATCTATCTATCTATCTATCTATCTATCTATCTATCTATCTATCTATCTATCTCTTTATCTGTCTCTCCCTTTTTCCCTTGCTGTGTCTGTCTGTCTGTCTGTCTGTCTGTCTCCCACCTCCCTTAGGAAATTTATCCCTTGCCAACCTCTCATACTCCTCTTTGTTTAGAATTCCTTCACGGTTTGCCCGCAATGCTTCTTTAGCCCCCACAAACTGCTTAGTTTATGCTTACCAACGTTATTTCCTCACTGACTGTGAAAGTTGACTTTGTTGAACACACTGATTTTGGCTGATAGCTTTCTACTCCCAAGCCTTGACGTCCGCACTCCCTACTTTCCTGGCTGTTAGTTTTGGCCAGGTTGTCTGGAACGATTCTGATGCTTTGCCCTTTGTACACAAGTTGGCCTTTTTCTCTTACAGCTTCTCCTATTGCTTCTTTGTTCTACAGTCTTGGCACTTTAGCTATAATGTAATGTGAGGTTTCTTTCATGAGTATGTCAATTTGGAATTCTAAATGTCTTCTGTTCTTTGATGTTCGCATCAATTCCTCCATGCTATAAACTCTATAAACAGGAAACAGAATTGCATACATAGAAATGAATACCGTTCCTATTATTTTAGTGAGCAGTTTAAATGCATTCACTCCCAGTTTTTGATAGATCAAGATAAAAAAAATAAAGGTACATTACATATTTACATAACAAAATTTAATAACTTGCGGCGTAAAGACCCATCTCTTTGAATTCTATAGTATATATCACACCCATGCAGACATGGAACATTTAAGATTAGGCAGCTCAAACCCGACAGTCCAGCTACTCATGAGGCAGGGGCAGTAGGATTTCTGTGAGTTTGTGGTCAGCCTGGGTTACATAGTGAATTTCAGATCAGCATTAACTGCTAAGTGACAGAGAAAAAGGATCATTTAAAATTATGGCTAATATATGGAACAATAAAGTCTTGAAGTATCAAAGGATGAATGTAATAAGGCCTTCTCTGACATTTTATGTGAAGATTAAAAAATGAAACCCAAACCCAAACCAACCATTGTCATATGTTTGGAGACTTTTGGATTCCCTTATAAATAATCCTTGCATCAAAAAGAAATACTAATAAATTCTGCAAACACTGCTGCAGCAAAATCCCACCTATGAGAATGCATTACTAGTAGGATATTCTGAAGTCAGTTCTGAGGGGGATTAGAGAGTAGGAAAAAAAACTTCAAAATTTAATGAGCCAAAATGTTGACTCAATAAATTTACAAAACAATAAACTAAATATAGAAAGTAATGACAAAAAAAAAGCATCTTAACAAACCAAGACAGTTGGTTCTTTGAAAGGATTACTAAACTATCTGTCAATACTGATCACAGCGTGAAACTGAGTGAGCACTGAGTCACAGAACAGGTAAATATTTTGACAATTACATCAGGGCTGATTATATGAAGCAAAAAATCATGTCTTGTGAAAATACACGGCAGCAGTTATACTTGAGATGGAGACAATGGATGAGGTTTAAATGCTTGCAGCTCAGGCGTGACTGAAGAAGTGGTGAAGGACTATTCTGAGTTTTGGTGAATAGGAGTCAGGGGTATACACTGTGATGTGTAGGGTAACCACTAAAATGGTGTCTTAAAAATACAGTTGACCAGTCAATAAAGAGGAAATAATGAAGTAGTAAAATGATTAATGCATGCGTGATGAGCATATGTTGGTCTCTGGGGCCATCTCCCTAATTCATGTTGCTTGCTTCCAGCACGAATAGGGACTGGTCCCAGGCCCGGGTATCCTCAATGTAAGAATCTTCTCGTCCTTTAAGGGTGGCTGTATGTTGAGCTGCACCTGAAAGCAACAAGTGTGGCAGGCAGTGGGCTGCTTTCCTTAATTTCTTCGTCGCTATTTGAATCTTTGTTTCGTTTCACCCCTTTGTAGTATATTTTCAGTATTGTTTAATTCCTTGGCACTATTATTACCTTTAACTTTACATATTTTCTCTAGTGTAGGGTCACATTTGAGCTCTTGTGTCGCTCTTAGAATTTTCTGTCCTCGTATTTTATTTGATCCCTTTCCCTTTTTATCATTACTATATTTACTTCATTTGCTATCATTACTATTTATGAAAGGGAGTTTTTTTTTTTTTTTTTTTAACTTCAGAGATTGCACTACTTTTTGCATTTTTTTGGGTGGGTGCTGTAGTAATTGGCTTTACCTGGTTTTTATTATATTTCTATATCCAGTTTGGGTTAATGTTGCGGTTATATTTCTATATCCGGCTCTTCTCACATGCTTATTTATAAAAAAAAAAAAATCAGGTGGCTGAAGCTGCCTAGCTTTATACTTTGGATCTCTATTCTATTTCACTGATTTACATATCTATTTTAGTGGCAGTATTATGTTGTTTTTATTACTGATATTATTCTGTCAAATGGAAACAATATTGAACTAACTCCTAATGACTACATATATCTCCCAGATTAGTGAATACCTCAACCCTGATCAAGAAGCTTCCTCTTCCTCCCCCTCTTCTCCCTCCTCCTTTTCTCCTTTTCTCCTTTTGCTGTAGATGGTTATTAACACAGTTAGTCAACGTGTAGAGAATTAGAGAGTGTGAAATGCTCAGCCCTAAAGGGAACATCTTTATCACAACTCTCTTCCCAAGTCTCAGGAATCATTGCACAAGAGGGTATGGACATATAATAGCTGGGGGAAGAAGATGACAAGAAAACAATCTTTTCTGGCCTCAGCAGGGCAAATTTCCATATGAATCCACAGTGGTTGTGACAGCATGCAAAGACTTGCATAAGTTCAGGCCACACAAAATCCCTGAATGGAGAGGGAAGGTGTGTATGAAGTCGTACCCCATCATGCTGGGGGAGCTACCAGCAATTGATCGTGTCTGGGAGAGGGAGAGTCAATTCTCTTTAAAGGGATGGTCCCTGGTAGGTCAACCACATTCAAGTTTATAGTCATACACCCAAGCATATAGGCAGCACAAACTGGACTTGTTGGACTTGAAAGAACACACATTTTTGTGGGTAGGGAAAATAAGGATGAGTCTAGGAGGAGTTTGAATCTGATGAAATATACTGATGAAACCCTCAATGAACTAATCATATTAAAGAAAATGTCAATATCTTGCAAACTTGTCAAAAAGGTCCTTATTCAGGATCAGCCTGGCTTCATTCTCTATCTTCAGGAAGAGTTTAGCATAGGCAAGTCAGTAAATACATCACACAAACAGACTCAAAGACGGAACTACATGATCACCTGAATAGATGCAGAAAGGGCTTTGAGAGACAGCAGTTACAACATCTTTTCGTGATACGTATTCTGAAAATGTTATGGATGCAGGCCGTGTAGCTTAACGTAATGAAGGTTATACATGGCAAGCCTACAGTGAGCATCATGCTAAGTAGGGAAAAACTGAACTCATTTAAACTAACATAAGGAATAAGACAAGAGTACCCACTCTTTGTGCTTTAATTCAGTACAGTGCTTAAAGTCTTTCCAAGAACAATAAAACAAGAGACGGACATAAAAGAGATACAAATGGGACAAGACATCAAAATATCCTTGTTTGTCGGCGATATGATTTTATATACAACGTGCCCTGAAATGGGACTAGTTAAATTTAGAGCAGGTAAACATTTCCATCAATGTGGCAGGCTATAAAAAGAGCACGCAGAATCTGTAGTCTTCCTGTTTACTCTCTAGAAACAATCCTGAGAAGGAAATCAGGGAAACCAATGCCATTCACAATAGCCTCAGAAAAGTACCTTGGGAAAAAAATCTAAGCAAGGAAGTCACAGACTTTTATAATGACAACTTGAAAATACTAAAGAAAGAAATTGACAAAGACCCCAGAAGGTTGGAAAGACCTCCTTTGGGGGTTGGAAGACTTACTATTGTGAAAATGGCCATCCTATCAAAACCAGTCTACAGATTCAGTGAAAGTCCTATCAAATATCTACTTCTGTTGTTTACAGAAACAGAAAATCATCTTAAAAAACAGTCCTGGAAAAAAAAATAAGGAATATTGCTTCACCATGCATGGTTTAAAGTTATTCTACAGAGCAACAGTGATAAAAACAGCATGATGTTGACACTAAGATGGACACGTAGAGCAGTGGGATAGAATAGGTCCAAGTGGAAGGCTAGGCAGCTTTAGGCAACTGATTTTCTGACAAATATGAACGTGAGAAAAGTCAGCATCTTAAACAAATGGTGCTGGGGATACTAGAGACCTACATGTAGAAGAATTAAAGTAGATTCTTAGCTCTCACCCTGAAAAAAAAACTCACCCCAAGTTTATTAACAGCTTTCACATAAGACACCTGAAATTCTAAAAACTGCTAGAACAATGAGTAATGAGATCACTTCAAGACATTCTCATAGGAAGAGACTTTTGGAATAGAACTGTAGTAGTTCAGGAACTATGTCCAATGTCCGACAATCATTGAGAACCATGTAACTAGAAGCCTCTATACAGCAATGGAAACATTCATTGGAGAGACACTATACAGAATGGGAGGCAATCCTTACCAACTATACATCTGACAGAGTAACAATACATAGAATATAAAAATAACTCAAAACATAAAACAAGAAAAAAAATTGGGCTAAGGAACCGAACAGGGCTCTGAAAATACTAAAATGGTTAGTACATGTTGTAAAATGTCTTCCATGGTCCTTAGCCATCAGGTCATGCAAATTCAAACTATTTTGACCTAGGCTGGAGTGATGGTTCATTGGCTAAGAACATTTGCTACTCTTGCAGAATTTCAGATTGATTTCCAGAACCCTTGTAACCTGGCTTACAACCACCCATTAACAGCAGCTATAGGGGGACCTAATGCCCTCTTCAGGCCACTGCAGGGACTTGAACAGACACACACACACACACACACACACACACACCCCTTAAATTACTTTGGAATTCTTTCTCACCCCAGACAAAATGGCTATCACCTTAGGAAACAAGTGGTGGCAGATGTTGGTGAAGGTATGAAGAAAGGGGAGGCCTTCCTTGCACACTGCTGGTGCAGTGCAAGCCGGAACAGCTCCTATGGAAGGCAGTGGTGAGGTTTCTCATAAATAAAACGATGCAACTTCTACATGATCCAACTATCGTTACCACTCCTGGATACATGCCCAAAGAACTCCATATCCTACTAGATAATGCACGAGTAGCAGCAGTTCATGTCTGCTCTATTCACATTAGTAAGGGCACGGAACCATCCTAGGTGTCACTCAATTGATGAATGGATAATGAAAAATGTACACAGACATATGGACTTCTATTCGGTTGTAAGAAAAAGTGACATTTGCAGGGAAATGGATGACATTCTAAAAATATTGAGATATTCCATGCTCAGAAAGATAAATGCTGCATATTCTGTTTCGTTTATGTGTGTATTTTTATACAGGAATAAAAGTATGTAGAATCCAAGAAAGTAGAAAGGGGGGAAAAGAGACTCTTTAAGGTGAGAGACGGTAGTGGAAACATGTAATGTGGAACTGGAAGGTGTATTCTCCACAGGAAAGGCTGACATAGAGACAGTGAGGGCAGGTAGATGGGGAGGAGGTTGGGTAGGGACAGTAGATCAAAACTAACAATGTGTGAAAAGGTCATGAGAAAATCTGATACTTGATAGGTGAACAAAAATATAAAATAAAAACCCAAAGGAGTTTCAACATGGGTCAAGTTGCTCTTAGGAGCTAAAGGTTATTATTTTATTTTGTTTTATTTTGCATGAGTGTTTTACCTGCATGAATGTCCATGTACCTTGTGTGTCTGGAGCCCACAGAGACCAGAAAAGGACATCAAATTCCCTGGCACTGGAGTTATAGAAGGTTATGACTAGACATGTGGGTCCTGGAACTCCAACGGGCTCTCTGGAAGAGCAGCCAATGCTCTTAACTGTAGTGCCCTCTCTCCAGACCCAACCCACAGATTATTATATGAAAATCTGTGGGTACAAGGTACCTTACTATGTGTTGTTAGGAAGGTCCCTGTAGTCACCCAAATCAATAGTCAATTACCATTGCCATTGGTTGTCCACTAGGCTGGAAACATCCTTCTTGCTGGTTAGCTTCAGTGCCAGAAGATGCCATTCAGGCTATTGGGGGAGAATTGTCATTAACAGTCTTATTCATCCGTAGTCCTGGGTACGATAATTCTTACTGAGCCTATTGATACAATAGTGTCAAGCCTGTTATAGGGATAACCAAACACTTTGATTGTATTTAATGTCTATTCCACAGGAAGGAATTCAAGTCTGGCAATGTATACTCAATCAAAAGCCGGTGTGTGATGAAGTCATAGGTCCTACTGGGAAAGCTGTTTTATTATTTTTTTTTTAAATGTACTTGATGTGCCTGTCAAATTGCCTTCTAATTAAGTTTATGTTCATATACTAAGACTATTGTCAGCGTTGACCAGAGACGCTTCTTTTTGCAGAGCCAGAGGTTAGTATAGATTCATACCCGATCAAAGTGTGGAGAATTAAATCATTGTTGAATGCCATCCATAAATGCTACATTTATACCTTGCTTCCATGGCTCAGTGAATTACAAAAGGGGCAGAATCAATCTCTATGCTAAGGACGGATGGTAGCGGTTTGGAAAACTTAGCTCCTGCCATGAATTCCTATTGCACTCTTAAACTCACAACAGGTGGTTACTTACACAATCCTGGCTTGTCAAAACTTTGTCATGGAATGAGAAGGGGTTCATGGGCTTCCCACTCCTTCCTAAGTATTTATCTAGAGTGAGTGGTTGATGGGATAGAGTTTCTTCAGTGGTATAGCCACTGCAAAGGTGCTCATGTTCCAAAAAACACCCTGATGAAGCTCCTTGGGATGCCCCCCAGGCCCCACCCACTTGTAAGTGAGACAGTGACTAGTTGAGAAAAGACAAGGATTAGCAGGAGTGGGAGGGAAGGATAATACACATTGATATGATCAAAATACATCACGTACATGAATGAGACTGGTTAATGTGTTTGTGTGCTAATAAAACATACAGTATCGGTGGGGAAAGATTTCAGAATGATTAATCTCAAAGCAGGCCACCAGTTGCTATTTCTGTCTTGATTTTGTTCTACAAAGCCATAATGGGGCTCCATTAACTCTCATTTGCATTGTCCTTCCTAGAAGCCTGGTTAATGAAAACGCTCTCTAAATGTATCTCACAAATACCTCACTTTCTCTTGCAGCAGGGCTGCTCATTCCTAGCAGAATAAATCTGGAACACATGTGGTCTGCCAACTTCACAAGAATCACTAAGGGCATTTTGTGTTTCTTCACTTCAGTGGAAATACTACACATTTTCTGAAATCTATCACCTGCCTTGGAGTCTGGAGGCAGTTAAGACTTCAATGTAGGTTTTGGCTCTAATAACTTGATGCTAGTACACTTTTCAGAAACTGCTATAGAGTTCATATGAATTCATCAGCTCCTAATTTGGAGCCTATTTTCTTTGCTCTCTTGGTAATTTTGTGGTGGTAAAGTTGAATGATTCCTGGTTATTCCTACATCATTCGCCAGCCTCAACAGCCTAGACATTTTGTTCAGTTTAGCAGACTACAACTTCTTCGATAAAATGCCAAGTCTGCCTTTCTGTCCTTACAATTAACACTAGACTTTAATAATTCTAGAAGCATGCCTTGGGGAATGAACATGGCACACTAGGCCTTGGGGTCAGCAGAAATGCTTTTTATGAGGCTGGCTGGCCCTGATGCTCCTCTGTGGTTGTGTTCAGACTTGGGTGCTTAAATGTCTATCCGGAAGTCTTAGAAAACACAGCAGTTTACAAAAAGGACCAGAGACCTCTATCAGCATAGGAAACTTTGCAGGGAGAATAGCAATAGAAACGCCGTTTCACCTAACTACATGTTTCAAATTTTTCTTCTGGAGAATTGTCTTGACAGATTTTTATTTATTGAAATCAGGCAGACAAATCAGAGAAAAGCCAATTCCCTTTGCAGTGTGTTCTATGGTCCTTAAGAGATCAGTATGAGGTCCACTATCTTTCGAGTGACATTTCTAATAGGACAAATTCTGCTTACACTTTAGATATATGGTTGAAAAAATGCTAGAATATTAGTCTCTTGTGAAAACCTCAGGCTTGGCCCACTTTGTTACACATTCTACCCAGAGGTATGCTAACCACTCCAAGGCTTCAGTAGTGTGGAAGAAACTTTGTCCTTCCAAATCTGTCTAGTTATATGGTAGGAATGGCCTTCAGAGGTTATCAGAAACCTGACGCTCTAGAAAGTGAACAGGCAAAATGTAAATTGGGGTACTTGGCTGCAAGTATCACTTTATTTCTTACGTAGCTTCGTGACAATGATTGACTGGCATTAAAATTTGACTAGTCCATCCTAAGAGAATTTCCCTATTGGGATGTGAGAGCTGGGAAGATGCCTTGCTCACCCACCTGTGATTCCTGTGATTGTAAAATAAGCAGAAGAAATCAGGCATAGAAGTGGATCTGCCTTCTCATGCTTTAATCTCACATCGTGTGCTCCGTTTGTGGAGCATCTGTCCTCAGTCCTTTTCAGATGATCAGACATGTAAGGTTCATAACATTTCAGCCTCCTGGGAACTTAGGACAGGTAAAAGACCCGGAGGCCGCCGGGGAGAAACTACTTTTTAGTTCACAATTACATGAAAACAAACTTACACATGAAAAACCAAGTAACACAGACACATAAAAATCCCTTTACTTCTGATTAATTCTCAGGGCCCCGAATACTAAGGTTCATAATCTTCCCAGACATTAGAGACCCGAGGCAGGAATACCAAGGACTAGGTGTCACAATAGTCCTAATAGTCTCGCCAGTGGCAACAGCTGTTTCATAGTCTTCCAAAGTGGTTTTAGATCTTCTCTAGTTCCTCTCAGTCAATTATGATTCTGCACTGGATATAGTGCCTTTCTATGCTAACAAGAGCGTCAGATCCCCTCTCACAAGCCAAATGAAGGAGAGGCTTAAAAATTATGTGGGAATGGAATGGATTTCACCATGTCTTAATTATGCTTTACTGAATTCTTCAGCACTGCAGTACTACATCCCTTTAGCAGTAGGCATGTAAGGGACAAACTGACTGGCTGAATAGTAGAAAAGCTAAAGACAGGAGTATTCAGACAGGGTGGTGCACTGCAAGAGGCTTTTGATGAGGCCCGCTTTTGTAGCAGTGTGTGGCACTTAGTGTCATTCTGACAATGGGGAAAGGAGCAGCCTGTTAAAATCCTTGTGAAGGAGCCTTAAGGATTTGTCCTTCAAAATTCTTCCCCTTTGTCTCCAGCATCAAAGGAAAGTGTACAGTGAAGAGGCGAGTCAGTGTGTGGCAAATCTACCAGAACCCAAACCTCCTATCTTGAGTTTAGGGCTGTGTGCTTTAAGGGTTGAGCCCAGTAAGGACAGACCCTTTTAAGTTGGTCGCTTATCAGACCTACGTACTTATCCTTGACCACACTGAAGTTGAGGCTGTCAAGTAGTCTCCAGGATCTAGAGCAGCCTACGTTTCTCAAAATATAATGACCCAAATTTCCTTAAGTCTCAAATCTCCTACATCACACCTATGAGGTAGAGGCAGGAGCATGCCAGTGAAACAGAAGCCTCAACTGAAAAAAAGTTGAGTAGTTCTGGATGGTTCTTTTGTTTGGTAGTTGGAAGAGGTGATATAAGGTATAGGCAGGTCAAAGAGACGCCTCAGAAAAGTTCTTCTCAGGTTGAACACAGAACCCATCCCATCTCAGTTGGTGGCTGAATTAAGCTCTCTGTATATGGCCCCTAGCTAGGTCTTGGTCTTTCCTGTGTGGACTCTCTGATGCCGGATTAAGTGGTATCCTCTGCTGAAGCTTTTCCCACAAGTAGCACAGGTGAACGGCTTTTCCCCAGTGTGTGTTCGCTGATGTCTGACAAGGTGATCCCTCCTGCTAAAGCTTTTGCCGCACTCATCGCACCGGCAGTTCCTCACTGAAGCATGGCCTTTCAGATGCTTGGCAAACGCTGCACTGTGGTTGAAGGAGCGGCCACACTGGCTGCAGACATGGTGCTCCTCAGACACGTGTGTCTTCCGGTGTGTCAGATACTGCTTCTGCTCACTGAAGTTCTCTCCACAGTCCGCACATGTGTAGGGCTTGCCTCCAACATGGATTCTTTGGTGTGTCGTTAACACAGATTTCTGGCTGAAGCTTTTGCGACAAATAGTACAGAAAAAAGGTTTTTCTCCTGTATGTGTCCTCTGGTGCCTGACCAGGTCCGACGTCCAACGGAAATGTTTTCCACAATCATTACAGGTATATGGTTTCTCCACACGGGTAGTTACCTCAGACTGGACCACAGAGGCATCCACAGTTTTCCGGTTTGGAGGATGTTTATGAGGCGTGTTCATCTTATGGACTTTCTGGTGCCTGGCTAGATGGGAGCTCCGTGTGTAACTTTTCCCACACTCCATACACTTATAGGGTTTTTCTCCTGTGTGAGTTCTTAAGTGCCTAATAAGATGAGAATTACATGTGAAGCTTTTTCCACACAGAGGGCAGTGATGCTGCCTCCCTGAATGGGACTGACCAGGCACGGCTTCCCTAATATTTGTAAAACTATTAACTTTGGAAACATTTGGACCCAATCTTTCAGTAAGTCTACTGGTGTTATCTTCAATGACTATTTCCCAATCTGCAGTCTGGTGAATTTCTGTGTTTGCCAAAACAGACTTGTGTGTCTCTTGCTGCTCAACACAGTCTTCCTCAGCCTCACTCATGTCTCCTATAGACGGGGCAAGAACAGAAAAGGAGAAGTCAGATAACAATAGTGTCTTTTATAGGAGAGGATTTTGAATGGGTTTTCTAAGAAATGGTAGGAAGAGTGAAGCGGAGGGTATGGCAGAAGGGTCTGGCTTCCAGAAGAAAGCATTAGTGATGGATGGCATATTAGAAGAACCAGTGAGTGGGCTATGGGGCAAGTCTATAAAGTCAGACCATAACAAAAAGATCAAATAATGAACAGGACCCAATGAGAAAGGCCCAGGAGGAAAGAGACACACTGACTGGAGGGAACTGGCCAACTGTGGACTTGTCTGATACTCCTCACCTGTATAGGTAAAACTCAGGATTTCTGGTTCTGCAGGCTCTTGAGACTCATGGACACCTGGGACCTGAGGCTCTTCTTCTCTCATCTGGGAGGTATCGTCTAGTCTGGGAATTGGAAACGCTGCTCAAGAGATGGGAAAAAAAGGACATCATGATTGGCTCAATACTTCCTTTAGTTAAGAGCGTCTGTAGACTGGTAGATGGCAGAGCAAAGGCATGTATGTTGCGTGTCTCTGTGCTGCCCGTCTAGAGCATTTCCAGTACTTTCACCTGAGCCTCAGTCACTAGACTACTTACTATGCTCCTTGCTCCTTCCTCTCTTGTTGAAGAAGGCAGATTATCTTTGTTTTGACTGTTTCAAAACTCAGATGCTTACTTCAAAAATTAAATATTAAACTCAAAAAACTGTATTTTCTCATTTTCCGTTCACTTTTTTTTTTTCCAGGCACCTTCCTTTCTTCCTTACTGTTGGAAAGGTATCATCTTTTTCAGCTAACTGATCTTTAATCTCACTGTGGGGTAGGCATGCATTAGTTAAACTTTAGTACATGTAATTCAAGGTCTTTGATTCCCTATATTCCAACAGGAAAAAGATATTTGTGGCTAGAATGCTCTGGAAATAACATGCAACTCCTTACACAGAGAGACCACAATTCCACAATCTTCTTCCAAGACATATTCTCCATAGAATTCTTTTTGTGTTGGATCCAGATCACTCCATTGGTCCTGTGAGAAGCACAGAGCCACATCCTTGAATGTGACCAGTCCCTGCAATGACACAAGGATCCAATCAAGACGTGATGCTTCAGGTAGCCTATTGTGTTTTGAGGTAGGGTCCAGGACAAAGGGAACAGGAAGAGGTAGAATGGGGGGAGCCTGTTAATGGCGTTGCTTCTGAACTTTCTGCCCTTGAGGAAAACACTGGCCTTGCTTCAGCTTCTCCAACACATTATGATTCTTCAGGCCAAACTATATTTTTCTGTTTAAAACCCAAGTTGGGCCTTAAATCATTCAACTTCCTAATTGATGTTTTAATGGGAGGTCTTGGTGAAAACCATCTTTTCTAAGAATTGTTCCCAAATGAGTCCATCTATGATCATCCATGGTCAGAACAAAAAAGAACTTTTCTCCCACTAGACTACAACTCTAAACCAACAGTGAATTCTATCCACTTTTCCCAGCCCCATAATTTCAGATCAAGAGGGTTAGCTCATAAGTACTATAGCAGCCATGCCAGGCATTCTTACAAATGATAGAACCCAGGCCCAGCTCACATGACTTTAAAGTTGTACTGAATACTGCAAAATGATCCCACTTAGTGCCTTTAGTTAGTACCTCTGGAGTTGCAGTCTAGCTGAAGAAAAGAATAGTTAGTACCTCTGGCAGATAAAGAGATGGTGAAGACTGGAGCTGAAAACAGCTGTTTAATTTTACAGTTTCTTCTCCTATCTCACATCCCCACAGGAAGAACAGACAACTTACTCTAAGCATGCATACTCGCATCCATTATTGTTCAGCATATGGCTAACAGTCAACAAATCTTCAAAGATGGATTCTGAATTAGGATTTACCTGCGAGAGAGCAGTGAGAAGAGCAACCATCTCCGGGTGCCCGGATCCTTGTTCGGGGGGAAGGTCTATATCCTGGGACACTGGACCCTCTAAGAAACAAAGGAGATCAGCAATGTGAGTGCACGAGGCTGGGCTTCCTCTAGAGTGAACGGAACGTGGCCTTAGCTTCTCTGTCTGCTAAGAGAATCAAGAAACTGAGCTAAGGTGGACAGAATTATCTTAACGACCTATAACCCCACTGATGCTGGGAGCACTCAAGAATACTACTACTTAAACTTGGCCCCATTTGTAGGCAGGTTCTAGCTGGTTCTTCCTGTTCTCAGCATCAATATTCTGTGCTTTCTATTAGAATGTCCAGCCTTTGTGGTATAAGAGAACCCCCCATTTCTTCTTTACTTTGCCAGCATTTCTGCTTCCTGTGGAGGCTTCTTCCTACCACTTTCCGGCAGGGGTGGGTGCTCCCCTTCATGCTGCAAGCTCTCCTGTTCCAGTGTCCCCAGGTCTGTGCTTCCGAGTGCGTCCTCATGGGGCTGCTCAGTGGTCAGCGTCTGTGGTGGCTCTGGTTGCTCGCTGGAGGAGTCCGGCTCCAGCTCTAGGTGTAGCGTCTCCTCTGACAGGACTTCCTGGCCCTGAACATGGACGGTTACCTGGGAATAATTTTAACTTCCAGTCATGATGGAGTCAGGAGGAAATTGCTGCTTATCATCAGGGGTATTTTGGGAGGAACACTTATAGAGGAAACCAGGTGAGGAGAAGAAACTCAAGTTGCAAAGGCACACGAAGCATCTGTTATCTTTACTAAGACAAGGCAGGGGACACACTAGGACGGTCCTACTGTTCCACTTCTGTCAACCTTTAATCCCATCACCTGGGGCTCCGGGGGTTCCGTCTATCCTTCAGGGCTGCTTACTGTTTGCTTCCCCTAGATTACCATCCTAGGAAAGGGGTCTTGGGACTATGGGTCTAGGTGAGTCTAGAGGAAGTCATAATAGTTGCTTTCTAAGGACCTCAAGGTTCAACATCCAAAGAAGTTTAAAACCCAGTCTTTAGGTGGCACAGGCAGACGGTTCAAACTCTAAAATCACACTCGCACACATCCATTCCTGCCCCACGAGCTCATGGATCGAGATGTAATCCAAACACAGAACCAGTAAAATTTAAAGGATAATTTACGAGACCCTCATGCTCTCCCCAGACCAGCCTTTCAGGAACAGGCCCCCTCCACATCACACAGATCAGGACTCCCCCTCCTCACCCACCGCCTTGGTCTCCTGGGTTGTTTCTGCAAACCCTCCACCAGCGTCACCGCCTCCTCGCCACTCTCTGGCCGTTGGCCTCGCACCCAGCTCTGCAGTTCTCCAGGCAGGACAGTAAGGAACTGCTCCAGCACAAGCAGCTCAAGAATCTGCTCCTTTGTTCTCCTCTCTGGTCTCAACCACTGATGACAAAGCTCTCGCAGTCGGATGAGGGCTTCTCGAGGGCTAGATGCTTCCTGGTAGCGAAAGCGTCTGAAGTTCTGGTGAGAGGTCTCCAGGACAGGATCGTCGCCCTGCAAGGCGGACTCCGGCCCGCAGGTGAAGTCATCTTCCAGTTTCACCATCAGAACTCCTTCTTCTTCCCAAAGCTCTTGGTCCTCTGGCTCCAAGGCTGTTGCCATTTCCTGGCTTTTGGGTGTTAGTTATCACACCATTTAGCCCTCACACTGGCATTAATGTACTTTAGACTGGGTACCTCATGGGCTTCCTCCTAAGCGACCTACGGTAGAGAAGTGAAGATGAAAGAGAACAGAAGCCTGCCGTTACACAGAGACAACAGTCTTGACTTAGGAATCCTTTGTATACTTCTGAAATAATTCACTCCCTTTTCCCAGTCTCTGTAACTGTATGTTGCAACGAAACCGAGTTAGGATAGGCTATCCATGGCCTAGCACGATCCTCTACCCTCACTTCCTAGGGACGGTTCCTATCCATAAAACGGCAGCATACTGCTACACCCGCAATAGTGGAGCTCTGCCTCCCAATGTCTTTCTTCCACTTCCTTCCTGCTCAATTCTTTAGTCTGGCTTCTTCATCTCCTGTCTGTACTGCACACGGTGAGCCCCCCACAGTACTTACACAGCTGGGAGAAAGGACGCTCCTAATGCCTACCAACAATGACCCCGTGGCCATGACTGCTTCACAGGCACATAGGATGTATGTCCTGAGCTGATCATCAACAGGTGGGTACAGGTTATGCAAGGCTGCTTTATGCTAATATTAACCTCTGTAAAATGGGAACTGTTGGAAATGTAAGCACTCCAAGAAACAACAGTGAGGAAAGACTCAACCGTACAGCACCGGAACCCTGCCTTTCTCTTGCTAAAATCCATGTTAAACCAGATGACTTCCTTATCCCTAAGTGCTCAAAGGACACTCATTTATTCTAGCCTTGATTGCAAACTTACTTTCTTCCTGCCTTGGCAGGGACCAACTGTAATGAAAATACTTAGTTTAGTAGTTTGTGGATTCAACTTTACCATTTTTTTTTCTTTCTTTAAAATTTACTAAACTTCTACTCCTAAACTTCTACTCCTCTTCCTCCTTGCTATTCAGTGTGGTCCTCACCACCTTGCCTGAACTACAGCCATGACTTCCTATGTGTGCTCCCTGCAGTACTCAACAATGAGAAAAAGATAACACATTAGTTGTTAAATTTTTCCTCCAAAAGACATTCTGATTCAGTATGTCTAGATAGTTATATCTTTACAAGGGCTAACTTATCATTCTAGTGAGATCCCTGGTTGGGTAATAGAAAGGGAAGAAAGGGGGACTGAAAGCGCTCACATCTGCCTGCTATCACTTAGTACATACGGGCTAGTACAGCCCAGTGGCAAGTTTTTCTCTGTAAATGTATTTTCTCATCAAGAGAATGGAGATGATAATGCTTCTGTTAGAGTAAATTTGAGATCAGATGTCTTACTGTTTTCTGTGTTCAGAAGGGAGATGGAACTTCAATGTTAACTATTAACTTTCTAAAGTATTTTTCTAATGCTATTACTTAGTATTATAAAAACATGTTTTAAATCCTGCAAGGGATGCAAACTGCACGAGGGCCAACAGCCACCATGGCTTTTTAGGCCTCCCTACCTTTTGAAGAATGTACCTGTGGCACACACTCTACTGTCTTCTTTTCCCAGCTATAATGTGTGTGTGGCCTTTTCTTAGTGTTTTCCCTTTGTCACTCCCTTGCTCTGATGATGCCCTAAGCAGTTTTCATCTAGAAAACCGTAACTGCCTCTGAAGTTGCTATTCCAAGTCACCATTTGTTAGCAGGTATATCTCTCTGCAGCCTGTGGGCCACACATTTCCCAGGATAGTTATGAATACAGTCCAACACATTTGTAGATGACATTTTTCAGTGTCAAAAGTTTGGACACCCCAGTTTACAATGTTACCAGTGTTGGCTGTCACAGTAAATCTGGTCATGTTCTTCCCCTAGTGAAGATCTTCAATCATTCCTGCTTTCCACTTAGGGGAGTAAGGCTCTTTAAGTATATCACACATTAGCTGGCCTTAATGTAATTTCCTTTGCAATCCTTTATAGCCATGCCCCCATTCCTGAACTGGGTGCGTACAATCTTTACAAGGGTCCCATGGACTTTAGATTTTGAATAGGAGTTGTTAAAATTCCTTCCCAGGGGAAAACATAAGCAATATCCATCCTTTGTCTCAAGTTCCTAATAAATGAAGGTGTGATTCCACCAAATTTCACTCTAGAGAACAAAAGAATTTATTGGGCAACCTTAAGGAGTATAGGTGAGGGGTTTCTTACAGGATATGGTTATTCAAGTGACACACCCAGGAAGCAGTAGGGATGCAAGACTTCCCCAGAGCTGCACAGACGGAGGCCCTGCTCTAGTCTTCTCTGGTGTGAGTGTGCGTGTATTCTGGTCCCTCCTGCAGGGGAGATGCAGAGTTGCCAGTTGGTAGGAAGCAGCTGGATACCTGGGTTGGGGTGAACTATAAACATGCCCAGCTGGTATCTTTTGCAAGCGGGCACAGCTAAATGCTCCAAGATGGTAGTTGGTTGACTTGGAGAAAAGTTACACATGACTCTTTTGTACCTGTGATTTTTAGTTAGGCTAAACTTTACTTATTTTTTTTTTTTTTTTTTTTTTTTTTGGTTTTTTCGAGACAGAGTTTCTCTGTATAGCCCTGGCTGTCCTGGAACTCACTTGGTAGACCAGGCTGGCCTCGAACTCAGAAATCCGCCTGCTTCTGCCTCCCAAGTGCTGGGATTAAAGGCGTGCGCCACCACAGCCCGGCATTACTTATCTTTTAAGACAGGGTTCATGTCTTCTGAGATTTTATTTGATCCTATTCTCTCTACCTTTATACATGGTTAGAAATCACCGAAATGGGTCAAAAGCAGCCTTGGTCCATTCATTTCGTTTCCTGTCTTATTACATAGTCACTGCTTATTTTCCTTGAGAAACCTGATGTTAGCAACTGTGATTTTTACTCTCTAAAGCCTATTACAAAGAACACAGTAAATGCATCTAAGCCCTATGAATCTCTGCTCTTATACTTGCTTGCTATCTTAGCAACTATAGCCAGTCTTTCTCTACCTATACTCACACTTTGCCGGGTCACTGAATCTTGTCAATTCTGTCTAACAAATGTCTTTCAAATTCATCATGTCTTCATCTGCATTAAATACTCTAGGTGAGTACTACAAGCTGCCATATTCTGAGTGACTGAAGTCTCGACCCTGGAGAAGCACTGGTCTGTGTCAGGTACTATGTGTCAGCAGAGTAAGCCACTGACTTAAACGTTTACAAGGGTCTTGGCTCTGTCTTCCTCCAAACAAGAATGATACCCAGCCAGGGATCCCTTATTGGCTAGTCATTTTGTACTGCACTGCAGCTGCCTGCAATCAACTCTCAAGGTTATCCTTGACTGCTGGTGCACTTTATATGACATAGAAAGTGTCATATATAGCCGGGCGGTGGTGGCGCACCCCTTTAATCCCAGCACTTGGGAGGCAGAGGCAGGCGGATTTCTGAGTTTGAGGCCAGCCTGGTCTAGAGAGTGAGTTCCAGGACAGCCTGGGCTACACAGAGAAACCCTGTCTCGACACCCCCCCCCCAAAAAAAGTGTCATATATAATAATTCTATAATCACATTTCCAAAAGTTCTCTTAACCTAAGTTATTTCATTTTATTGTCTTCAATCATTTGCAATATGGCTTCCATGTTTTTGATAGTTATGCAACTATTTTTAAAAATTGTGTGTGGATGTGGGCATGCCGTAGTGTACACTGGAGGTCAAAGGACAACTTGTAGCTGGTTCTCTGCCTACCAACTGGGTTTCTATGAATCAGTTATTAAGCTTAGCAGCAAGCATCTTTACTCATTAAACCATCCTGCCTAGTTCTATTATGGCATCTTGTGCTAAGTTTCTCTACTACTTGATAGTTTGCAAGTTTGTTTTTAATTGTATGCTTATCTCTAGTGAAGTTTTTTTGTTGTTGTTTTGTATTTTGGTAGAATTAGAAGTGGACAGAATTTCATTTGTTTCTAGCTCAGCACGAATGGTTTAGTAATCTCGGATTGGTTTTAATGTTAACTTTTCATGGTATTCCTGAAAAAGGTTTAGCATGTTATTTGAACCTCTGACTTCAAGTCATTTTTTTTTTTTTAAAACGAAGACTTTGATTTAATGTTATGTCTGTACAGGTGCCTGAGGACACCAGAAGACTTATAGGTGACTGAGCTACCTGACATTTGGTGCTGGGAACACCTCTGGGAGAGCACCAAGTGTCCTTAACCACTGGATTCTCTCTCCAGTTTCCCAAGAGATTTTTTGTACCACCAAAGAATTTCTTTGATACTCAAAACTCAAGGCCAGATCTCTTGGGGCCTCTCTTTTCTACTGTGAGTGCCACTTCTATTGCTCAAATTACTATTCTGCAGCTTGTCTCCCTTTACCAAGATTTTCGGAGCCCTCTATGAACTTTCCTATCCGTCCGATCTATTTTGAGTTTGCCATATTGAATCCTCCCAGATGATGAGTAAGAACATGGTTCTCCCCATATCATAGTATCCATTGTTCCTCTAGTGGTAGAATTACTCATGAGACTATAAGATTCTGAAGGGAGGAGCAAGCTGTACCTACCCTGCTCAAAGTCTAGCAAAAAAACAGGTACTTGCTTCATAATTGGTGAGGCAGAGAACATTTACTGAGTTTCTGTCTCTGGGAAGGATAGCGACCATGTTGTATGAATTAGTACTTAGTCATATGTTCAGCTGAATGTGTGTTGGATAAGGGAATAAAGAAAAATTTATGTTTGCACGATACATAAACAAGACATTCCCAGTGGTTTCAAGTGTGATGAAGTCATAAGTAATCTTCAGGTCACATTGGGGGATAATTCAAATGTACAGTACACATTTGAAAAAAATTTTTTTTGAGATTTCAATCAGCTTTAGTAAGCACCAACCTGATATTAAATAATTTAATGTCAATATTCACTATTTACCCAGATATATATCCCTTTATGCTAACATTCACCTGTAAGGCAGATAAACAGAGTTGCTATACAAGGTTAACTTAGCTTAATAAAAAGATCTCTATTATTTTAGAAGTCTGAGTACCAGATCAGTGAAGTAATTCCCTTGGTCTTCAAGAAGCATCAGGTCCAAAAGATTCCATATGTTGTGTGTTCTGAAAGAAGGAATCCTGCTTTGAGTGGCTTTACTCTTAAAAAAAAAATTCAGCCATGCAGCCATGTTACATAAACCCTGCCAGGGTATTTAAATGTTCCACAGTTGATATTCCTGCTGCTTGCTTTGCATTTACTTTAGCAATCTCAAAGAATAAGATGGAGGGAAAGAAGTCAGTGACAGTGGCAATGAAGAGGGAAGGATTCCTGGCTCTGGCAGGAGATGGGGATGGGACAGGCATGGCAGTTGGGTAAAGCTATACATCAGGTTCTGAAAGAACCATGTTCCAGCTCCAGATTCACACACACCAGAACCCCTGTAAAAGGGAAAGTCCTCTGTAGATAACTACTTTAATGCAGTGGAATGGCATGAATTAAAATATGCTATGCAAATGTCAAGCATTAATAGAGACAAGAAGAATCCATTTTCACCATTTACCCCTACAGTTCATGGCGTGTGCAAGGTTACACGCATGCTGCCTTGCAATTGTTTGGCCTTCCAATTCCATTATCTTTCTTTGGTGTCCTTGGAAGAGTTCCACAGCAAGATAAAACCCTGGCATCAACCCTGGTGGCTCTGTAGCAAGTTCCTGGGGTCGCTTGCTCCTCTACCCAGTGTTCATTCCCCATCCCCAGTGCCCCTCTAGCAGCTGCTCTGAAGTGGGCCATGGCTCTTGGATAACCCATGTGGGAGTCCATAACTAGGTTAGGAATAGTAAATGATTTGTTTACAAGAGTCACTAAGACAATGTCTACAAAGACACTTGTAAGATGGGGCAGCCTCATGACCTGGCCTCCTGAGTATTCATTGCTAAATACACAAGAGATGATTCAGAAGGAGGCAAGGGGAAACTAAGAACTTTTTGCCATTCTTGGCTTAGCTTTCTCTATCCCTTATCTGAAGATGTCACATGACAGAGGTGGCTAACTCAGTTCTCTTGAACATAAAGAATAAAAGACATAAAAGAATTCTCAATATTGTACCATAAAAGACATCTTTTGTAGCTATAGGAAAAAGGGTGACTTGCCTTTTTACTGTTAAATAGTCTCCAATTAACTCACAATTTGGACTTAAATGGTTATATTTAGTAGATTCAGATATCCTGTGTGTAGCCATTTCCTTTAAGTTGAAACATTCCTGAGGGAAGAGTGAAGCTCAAAAACCTTAGAGAGCTAAGGAAACAAGGCTCAGGATGTCCACGAAACTTACAAAACTCAGGAAGCTCAGGAAGTTGTTACATTCATCAAGCCCAGTCTCCAAGGTTACATAAGCAGCAGGCAGCTGCTGTGGAGAGCACGCTCCTTGGTGTCACTGCTTTTAAGTTAAGTAGGGGGATCCAGGGAGATAGTTTTACGATGTCACTCATTCTGGGACAGACCTTTCCTGTGATGCAAATGCCTTAGATTCACCCATGTTCTTGTAAATCACCCTAATCAATTCATCAGTCAGGAAGCTAAATCTGGATGGAATCACTCCTTTTTGGTATGTCATCAGCACTTTCTTTGGGAGTGAAGAGCCATTTCTTCACATACTCCTCCAAAAGACACGCGACACAGCCAGCAAGGACATAGAATCGGAAAGGTCGACGGCGAGCTGGGGAGGAGCGGCTGCACAGCAACTGTGACAGGCTGAGGCAGGAGACTTCACACTGACCTGAGACCAGAGTACTTACAGAGGCAATTCCATTGTGAGGACCTTTCTCCATGTGGTAGGGGACAGCGTGCTTCCTTTCTGTAGTGGCAGCTTCATGCTTCCACTAACGTGTGAGAAGACATACCACCATGGTAAAGTCACTGAGAATGGAGTGTCCCTTGAGGGAATGGCAAGTTCACCACTTCATCTACATGCTATGAGGTGGCATGCTTCCCCAGTGAACCAGGCCTACCAGGCAACTTTGGGGACATCCCCCCAAATGCTAATGAACTTGAGAATTTAGGCCAATCCTGAAAGTACATGCTATATGGTCATAAGCAGGCTACAGCAGGAATTTTGGCCGCTGTTGTGAGTGAAAAGTCATAGCTGAGCTCAGCTGTCTCTCTGGAAAGCACTTGCCCATGTAAGAGGAATTCTGATACGAAAACACACGTGAATGCTATCCTCTGATTTGGTAGAAGGTGCAGAAAGCAAGCAAGCAAACAAACAAACAAAAACCTGGTAGGAAAAGATGGGCTGTTGCACTGTCATTTCCTGCATTTGGCAAGTGCAAGGAACACAATACAAATTAGACCCCTGCGCAAAAGCACTCCACTCCATCCCCGTTTAAAACACTAGAATCCCAATGGGGAAATAAGTTAGTGAAGAGTGAAAAGTAAGGCAGAAGTAAAAGAAGATACACCTCAGTTCCAACCTTTAATACAAAGGGGAAATTCATGATTCAGTATAAGGCATTCCAGTGACTAGTGGTCCAATACAGAATAAGTGAATGCTCTATGCATTAAGTTTTAACTGAACAGATGTTAAAACAAAGAATGAGACAGTCTCTCACAGCCTGATTCACGAGGCTATGAGACACGGGTGCAGACGGGCAGTCCAAGTATCAAAGAAGTAGAGAAACAGAAATATAAGTACTTATTCCTTCTTGAGACAGGGTATATATAACCTAAAGCAATATGAGGAAAATGAGTCTCTGAAGTACAGCTCATATTGGCTCAGAACTTTCTTCATGATTATCAAAAACTGTAAAACAACAGAGGAAGGGCAAGCATTACTGAAGGAACTGGGCTTGTGATAAGGGGCGGTTGATACCCTGCTCACTAGACTAGACAGGGCTGCCCCAGGAAGGTTAAGAGGCTGACTTAACAGAGAGCTTGGGACTGGCATGGAGCTGGAGTCAACCTATGTGAGTGGGTACTCCCAGGAGTCAGAAAATGGTTGAGTGAAAGTTCCAGTGTTAGGAGTGATTAGCTATGAGCTTTTGACCAAGGAGTTCCCTGCCCACCTCCTACTCCACTTCCCTAGAAGCTACTGACACCGCTGTTGGTTTCACATTAGAAGCAAATGGCAAGACTCTATTACTGAAGACACTGGACACTTTGACTATGGAACATGAGCAGTCAATCTGGGACTGAGCTGGGAGAGTCTTACCTGTTGGATAGTTTTCATAGAGCCAGAAGGTGCTATGCAGTCTACTGTACCGACATCTACTTTTGTGAAGTAAAAGCAAATATTTGTGGCTAGAGGTCAGGAAGACCAAGGGTTAAGAAGCTTTACTGTTTCTGTTTTAATATATGAATGTGATATGCCTACCTGTCTTTGAAACAGTCATTTATATTCACAGATTTCTGCTATCATCAGCCTCTAATATGGAAGAAAAGGCTGTCCCCTGAAGTGAATATTGCAGAACTGCAGAGACTGATATACAATCTGTCAAGCTGCTGATTGCTGTCAAGTTACTGTTACTATGGACCCTATGCTCAGGCAGAAATGGAAGAAAATATCCAGCCATCCTTTTTTACCCCTTCCAAGGGTCAGGGAACATCTTGGAAGATAGAGTGGAAAGAACATAAGAACCACAGGAGTGAATTCGATGCAGCGATTTCCTCACAAATCAAGCATCCCCTTTAGAAAGGCAGTGGGGTACGGTTCATAAGTCTCATAAGGAATGACGCTGAGGCTCGGAAAGCTCGCATGACTGAAGAAGCTCAGACACAAGACTCATGAGGCAAACATGATACAAACAGGAAGCAACTGGGGGTGAAGACTCTGGTGGAATCACTTTCAGATTGAACAGGGGGCTATGGGCATGTAGGGAACTATGGGCACACAGCTACAAGAGCTGTTGTCCATGTTGGGGCAAACCTTTCAGTGACATAGATACCTCTGTGCCTATGAGTAACCCTTTACTCCAGCTGTTACTAATGAACTCAGTGACTTACCAAGCTATATGAGTAGAAGAATTTCTTTGATCTGTCATTTATGTCTTATCTTGTAGGGATAGTTGGTCACACATCTCCAGGAAAAGTCATAAAACACAAGTGACAAATGTAGCCCCAAAATCTGGGATTGTGAATACAATGGCTTACTGGAGCTTACTTGGGCCCTTCAAGCTGTTCTAGATTTCAAATTAAACCAACAAACAAAAAAACAAACTAAATTCTTGACTGTTCTCTTCCAATGCTGCTACTCCACAAAATTAAAGATCATAACAATACGGCCCTTCCACTAGCCAAGTTCTTCCCCATATTTCAACTGCTATGTATACAGATGCACACCACTGCCTCCCACGTAATGGTAACATGGCTTTGGAATCTTGAGTATGTATCTCTACTCTCATAGGCCGTGTGGTACAATTTCTCTGACTCTCAGCTTACCCTTGAAACGTGGTTAACATGCCTATCTCACATGCTTACTTTATGGAGGAAATGATATAATTTATATAAATCTCTTGGCATAGAATCTGGCACAGGGTAGATGCTCAATATGGCTCATTATTTTCTGCTTCAAGATCTTTCAAGTTCTTTTGAGATATCAAGATTTAAATAATAAGCACACAGTCCGTTTTATTTCTTCGTAATTACGAAAGAAAAATGAGGGAAAGGGTTGGTCTGTTTATTGTCTTACCACAAATGAAGTGTTAAAATTCAAACCAAAAGAGCAAACAGTCCTTGCTCTGGAGGCACTATAAATGGAATTAAGTAAGGTGTTGGAACACAGATGGGACAGGACCTTGGTGACAGAGTCTTTAACTGTAGAAGGAATCAGCAAGGCTTCTACTTACCAAAAGCAAAGACCTCCCTTTTTGCGGTTGGCAGGACGCATGTGATTCATATCCAGTGAGGATGTCAAGTCCTGTGAAAGTTGAACGCAGAAGGCAAAGAAAGTGAAAGCAATGCATTCCCTGGCTTTTGGCCTTCAAGCATGTCGCGATCAGTGTGCCTTGAACCATGCTGAAAAACTGGTTTTATCTGGAAGTGCTGGGATGGAGTCCAGAACTCTGCATTTTGGGCAAGTGCTCTACCACTGAGCTATAGCCTCACCTTGAGAAATGGTGTTTTGCCACTTTCTTTCTCATAAAAGTCATATTTGAGAAACAAGAGAATATTGGCTCAATGCTTACTACAATAGATTTTAAGAAACAGAATGAGGAATGGAAAAGGAGAGGATAGAAGAGGAGGAAAGGTCAAATAAGCACTGGCCGGTACAAGATGGGCAGTGTGGGCAGAGGCTTTACTATCTTCTATTCTGAAATCTGACAGCCTTTATAGTCAGCATCAAGGTTTAAAGTGGATAAAAAATGTCACTGACAATATGATAAACTGAAAATATAGAAATCATAGCAATTCAGTCTCTAATATAAACTGTGTCCTCATACATACAGATGTGGGTACAGTGATAAGAGATAGAAGACTCAGGTTCCATACCCTGCTCTACCTTGTAAGATGTGGGATCCTGGACCAGTTGTAGCAGCTCATTCTGGAGGAGACAGTTTTTCTATCTAAAGGCAATGAACTGGATCATCCTTTGACAAGGCTTTCCAGATTTAGGATGCTAAGGAGGGGCTTCAAGAGGAACAAAGACAAGCGCTTTGTTTACTGTTTGATTCACAGTGCATCAGTGTGGGATGATAAAAGAGGTTTATTTAAGAACTGAGATAAGCTGTACTTAAATACATATTTGAAGAGACAAAAACTGCATTATCTGGCCATTACGACCATGTTCATTAACCTCCAACTTGAAGTGAATCTTCCTACATTTAAGGGGTAGTACCCAGAGTTAGTTACTGACTTAAATAATGTGGATCAATCTTTAAATGCAAATTTAAGACAAAATGCCACAAATTAATCTGAAGGTGAAAAAGTAAGGGACATCACACTTGACACCCACCAGGAAGAAAACAGCATTTATTATTTGGCAACCAAAGTTATGCAGATATGTTAAAATTCCCACAACAAATACAGTCCACAATAATCTCACAACAGAGAAACAATCACTTAATGGGAAAAGGATAAATAACAAGACTGTAGCTGGGCCCCAGGGGTGGACGGAGGTATCTCAGGACAAATTACTTTCTATGTGTATACAATCAATACATCCTGGCTACCTACTGCTCTAAGCTAGGTGATTTCCTTTTGCCTTGGTCTGAGGCTCTTCTTGCATATCTATGAGGACAAAGGTTGGGATCTCCGTGGTTTGACCTAGCAGAATCTGAGAGCACGGAAGAAATCCCAGCAGTCATTCCTCGTGGGCAGTTTACTGTCTGTTTTCCTTGGGAACGTGAAATCAGTAGGTGCCAGGGCTCTCTGGTAATAAGCCCTTCACGGAGACAGCTGGAATATTTATTGATAAATCAGGTGATTTGTCAATAAAGTGTACCCTGCTTTATTGTTCAATAGAGACAGACTGCTGTAGTATCAATGGAGAGAAACTTTGAGGGGACAAGTGCACAGACTTGATTCAGTTCCTAAGAGACACTGAACCTCAATTTTATACCTCATAATATTCCAAGTGCTGAGCAGAAAGGGGAAGCAGCCGTGAAGAAGTTCATCGGGAAACAGCAGGGACTTTAGCAATATCAGGAACTCACATCGAAGCCTACGATACGATGTGCCCTGTGATCACAGTGGAAGCTCTTTATCAAGGGAATCAAGAAAATCAAGGGGGCTGGGTGAAAGCCTTTACTCTCAGCACTCAGAAGTAGAGACAGGCAGGCCCCTGTGAGGTCTAGGCCAGCCTAGTCTGTACGTGAGTTCCAGAACAGCCAAGGCTATATAGAAAGAGACACTGTCCTAAAATAACCAAGCAAGCAACCAATGGAACCAAACCAATCCAAACCCAAGCTAGGAGGAGAAAACCAAAGCAAAGCAAAGCAAACCAAAAAACAATCCTTATCAGTATTTCATCTTAACTTGCCATAAAAGACGATACAGCATTTGGCTTTCCGTCTTAAAGGCATTTAATTTCACAGATAACTCAAACTCGAATGGTAAGATCACCTATCAAAGATTATTCAACATTACTAGTATTTGCAAGTCTTTGGCCTCAAACCAAAGGTGCCATGAGGGAGGTCTGGTCAAAACTAGTGGTTCTCAAAGTGATCAATACAGAACACAGACCACCTTTAGCCTTATCTGCAGATTCACGTGTGTTAAACTGAATACCTACTACTGGGGAAAGGAAGTAAATTTGAGGTGTCATGCAGAAAAGCACAAACGTATCCAGTGATGTCTACATTCAGGCGAGAAGAAGACAATAAAACAGAAAGTCTAGAGCTGTTTTATGCCTGTGTCAAGTGGCATAGTCACCTCACCTGTATACTCTGCAATGACAGGAGTCCCTCAATAGTGATGTGGATCTTGTAGTGGCCTTGGAAGGACTGTCTCCTGCAATTATACAGACAGAATGCAAAGGATATGTATACAGGAGACAGGAGGAAAGGTCAGCAGCTGGTCTAAGAAGAGAAACGTACCACCTTCCTCCAGCCCTGTCCACCCTTTTCTGTTAGGCAGCAACGGCAGAAAGCTACTCAAGACCGGTGGCACCCAAGTATTCCACTGTCACTTGCTTCTCCCAACAAGCCTCCTATAGCCATCCTGACACCTCATTTGAAATTGTTTTCTGGTTTAAGGTCCATGGGGCTGCTTCCAAGAAAAGCTGCAAAGAGAGATGCCTTGTGACTTCCGTGTCACAAGCTTCCCTGTTTTTCACCTGCAGACTGTGGACAGGATCGCCTGTCAGCAAAACCCTGGATGTGGCACTTCTGGCTACAACCAAGACAGTTCAAGATCACCTGGGTTTACATACCTCCCTTTGGGGAGTTCGGCACAGAGAACAGACAGCGTTATCCACGTGTAAGATACAAGACAGCCATGGCTCAGGGGGACCAGGACGACCATGGGAAACAGACTAGCAAACTTTCAGTCCACTATGAAAAGTCCCGCAGATGGTGATAGGCGGGGAAGAGGTTCCTCAACTGGCTGTCAGGGGTGGGAAGAGAGAAGCTGCAAGTGCAGACAGTAGCCTCTAGCTCCACAGGGAAGTTCCGAGCCTGTCACTAAGCCAGGTGAGAGCCACAGGGCTAGACAGCTAGCTACACCGTCTCCGACGACTGGCAAGGATCACAGGTGATAAGATCGCATGTGAAGGGGGCGGGGTTCGCTAGGAAGGAGGGAAGGCAAAACCTGCAGGGAAGGATCTGGAGCGATGAGAGACGCAGAGTGAAAAGTCTGATGAGGACGGAAGGCTGGGTGTCAAGGGGCCTAGACTACTCCCCACGGGCTTCTAGGGGACGGGAGCGGTGGGCATGGACGCAATCCGAAGGGACACAGTGCAAGTCCTCAGGCCCCAGGAGGGGGCGGAAGGAGGTGGCTGGGCAGAGAAGCCTGGAGCGCCACCCTCGTCTCGGGACGTCCCGGCTCCGGCCGCGAGGAGGTGACATGGCTACAACGCCCAGGCCGCGGGGACCCCGCCGCCACCCCTTCCCCGGCAGGCGCTGTCCCCCGGCGCCGCGGGGGCGGGGTCTGCTGCCCCTCCCTACGCTCCCGCCCTTCCCGGGGCCCTCACTCCCCGCCCGCTGCGGTGCCGGCTCGCCCGGCCAGGTCCCCGACACTCACGTCTCCCGCGGCTCCAGCGGCTCCTCCCCTGCCCGGTGCTCCCCCACCCACTCCCGGCCGAAAGAGCCGAGCGGGATCCGAGTCGCGCGGGGCCCAGCGGGTCGGAACACGTGGGGCCTCTGCGCCCGGAACCGGAAGCGACCGCTCGCCCCACCTCCAGGCGGTGCTGGAGCCTGTCTAGGCTGTAGGAGGTTTGGTCCACTCGTTGTGTTGGTTGAAGCCTGGGGCTCCTCTAGTGAGACCTAAGCCGGAGAAGCATTCCCTGGACTGCTGCCCTCTCTGGCCAGTCCCCTTTGTGGCAAATCAATCAACCACCTAGGCTTGGGCTTCATTGCCTGCCTCCTACAGGGTTTTGTTTTCATCTTTCATGTTGGTTTTGGTGTCTACATCTCCACAAGAGAACCCCCTCCTTCCCACGCAGTTTTCTTTTCCTTTAAGCATGGAAGAATTAAAAAAAAAAAAAAAAAAAAAAAAAAAAAAGGTTTGGGTTTGAATGCTGGCTCCTTCACGCACAGCTGTTGCAGGACCGCCAGAACATCTGCCTGTCAACTCTGTCCATCCTGAAAAAAAGGCAAACTATTGGTCTTAGAACTAAAATGTAGATGGAATTTAGATAGAAGCTCAGTACGAAAATGGTGATGTTCTCTATTGGCCTTTGTGTGCTATTTTGGTGCCTCTTTGCCACTGTCTTCCCCGATCCGAGTTGCTCATTATTTTGTCTTTGTCATGGACATGTCTATAGTCAGTTTTGCCCGAATGTCACAGAGTGACAAGTGTAAGCCTTCTCCTTCCAGTCACTTGAAAACCATTTCAGTTTATGGAACAAGCTGCTAGAGACTGCTTAGCAAACTTTGAGCTGGAGATGTCAATTGCTTTTGCTAGAGAGCCAGTTATGGTTCTGTAGAGAATATTACAGTATCATGGCTCTATTGAGGCCCCAACAGGAAAACTCTTTGGTCAAAGGAGTGGAATCTACCTCTAGCCTGGGTGGAGACCAGGCAATCATGAGAATTAATCCATTTATGCCCAGTCAATCACCCCTCCAGAAGGCAGATTCACTTAATACCATGGTAAAAGACAAGGGAGTTAATGAGAAATGCACTTTTTCAGAAACTGATTCTGTTCAGTTCAGGCAGAGCCAGGCAGAACCAGGCAGAGCCAGGCAGAGCCAGGCAGAGGTAGGATGGGCAGGTCTGCTCTTTTGAGTCCTGACTCAGGTATAATTTGTCTTCCTCCTCCTCCTCCTCCTCCTCCTCCTCCCTCCTCCTCCTCCTCCTCCTCCTCCTCCTCCTCCTCCTCTTCCTCCTCCTCCTCTTTTTTTAAAAACCTCCACCCCCCCCCCTTTTTAGGAGAGTGGCCAGAGCCAAAGTATGCTCTTTCTGTTACTTTGAGCCTTTCCATCATTTTCTTACGTATCCCTTACTCCCCCACACTATGTGATTGCTTACAAATGACAGATTTCCTCTCTTCCTCTTGTCTATCTTCCTTCTCTAGGCAGGTGCAGAAATTTACACTTTGCCTGCTCTGGGATTTTTTTTTTTTTTTAAGTCAAATAAAATTGTCTTTGAGGTTTCTTCTTAGTCAATTTTAAAATTCTATTGTCAATGAGGCTAAGTACCCCAAGAAAGGTACTAACTAATGAACATTTAATATGAGAATTTGCTCCTCCAATTATGGATGCTGAGATGGTACAGTGTGGGACTGCGTAAAGGTATCTTGGTTCTTGGCTGGGCATGGGCCTGGAACCCTGAGACTCCAAGGGTGAAACGGCAGGAGTTTTGCCACGTCCCCAGAACCCAGGGTCCTTTCAAGCAGTCTAATCTCCATGGACCTACATTGTTCAGTCATGTAGGACATTACAGCCCCTCCCAAAGTGCACAGGTAGAGGGTGTGACTACAGGCCTCAGGTCCTAGAGATTTACATACTAATGAAGGTCAGAGGGCAGAGCCAATTAAGCAACCTTCCACAGAACCCCCCCCCCACCTTCCCTCCCTATTTAACTCAGGTCTGCCCTGAGTTTCAGGGAGGTACATCCAAATCCATCCACCACCTGCCATGAAAATAAACCCTTTTGGAACCAAGGACTTCCTCGTAACATTGGGGCCTGCTGTCACCAAAGCTTCCAGCCTTTAAAACTCCAGACCTTTCTCCTGTATGTGGGACCCACTGCCTGGAAGCTTCTGGGACTCCACCACTGCAGGCCCCCTTTCCCGCAGTACAGGATCTGTGTGGACTGGAGGATGGAGAATTGAGAAAATGGTGGTGACATTCAGCCCCAGAACAGATAGGTGAAGGTGGGGTGTTGCTGTGAACCCCGGCATCAGTAGGTAGGTACGAGAGTCAGGTTCTTGGTATATCAGGATAAAAACGTTGCCTTGCCTCAAAAGAAATATTTTGCTCTCTCCTGCCTTTCTCGTCTATTCAGCCCTCAACAGATTGACTGAGACTCACTGATTCAAGTGCTAATAACTTCCACACTCACACATATGGCAAGGGTGTGTAAGGGACACACAGACTTTGTTCAGGTATTTGGGCATCCCTTGGCATGATGAAATAGACACAGACTTTTCCTCGATCATGTTTGGTCCTCTGTTCTCTTTCTTCCATCACCATTACTTTATTCTCTGTAGACTGTTAAATATGACTCTATTTTTCAAGGCAATTTCAACTATTTTCTAGATGGCTTTGGGTAAAATTCATTGGATTATGCTTTTACTTTACCTTCCAATGACCATTTTCCCCAATCAATTCCAATGCAGCTGCTTTTCTTATCGAACATAAGGTATAGCGACTGATTATATATATTCATTCTAGTCCCTTACTCTGCCCCTATAAAGAGTCAAAGCCAGCTTTTTTTCCTTAGCAGACCCCAAGATTCCCTTGGGAAAGAGGCTGCCCCTCACTATGTGTGCTAATAAACATAGCCCTGTATGAATATGTGTGTGTATGTGTGTGTGTGTATGTATTTATATATATATATATATATATATATATATATATATATATATATATATAATCACTTTTCTCATACACCCTGGGTTTTTGTGTGTGTGTGTGTGTTCAGTTTAATACCAAAAGGAATGTACAATAATACCTTTAAAATATTGAGTTTTGATGGGCTTTAAATCATGGTCTTCATCGTTGAGAAAAGGGCATATGTAATACTCATTTTCACAAGCTGACTCGCTGGCGTCATCGTTAGAGTTTTGATGGATATCTTGCTTAAGTGTATGTTTGCTTCTCAGGGGCTCTGCATGCTAAATCTGCAAGTGAGCCTTCACAGTTGTGAATTTCAAAGAAACCAGAAGTGGAATTTTCCAACAAGGCTCTCAGCGATATTAGCTCTGAGACATCTTTTGTTTGTGCCTTGTCTATTGGGACTAAATTCTAGAAATGGAAATAATCCACAAAAGAGAGAGATTGGGAACTTTTTACAAGATGCCCTCAAGTTTTTTGTACTACTTAGGAATGAATCCCTTTCATCTTGCCTAAAATTGTGTATCATGTCAATCAAGGTAGAGGGGGACCTGATTAACATCTGATCAAACAGAAAGCGGATTTGTTTTAGACATTTTTGAGAGACCATCAGCATTGATAAGGAGACTCCAGTGTATTTCTCTTACGACAAAGCAATAGGGCTGAGAAAATGAGGCATGGGATGTCTTGTGCGAGGGGCAGCAAGATCCAGTTATGGATAGAAGGTCTCAGTGGTAAAACAGGATTCCTATGAGATTACAGAGGACTTTGCTAAGCCTCACAGGTCAGCGCAGAAAGGAATGTCTGTAAGGACACTCTCCCACGATAGCTTATCTCCCTTGGGCCAATTCTTTCAGGACCGAGAGACATGCAGCCCCCTGTGACCGCAACTACTTCCTCATTCCTAGTCCCTTACTCTGTCCCTATAAAGAGTCAAAGCCAGCTTTTCTTCCTTGGCAGACCCAAGATTCCCTTGGGAAAGAGGCTGCCCCTCACTATGTGTGCTGATAAACATAGCCCTGTTTATTGAAATCCAGACTCCCTCTCTCTTCCTGCTGCTGCAAAATCTAACAGTTGTCAATAATCTAGGGAAACAGGATTCTTCACATACTTTAAAACTTACTGACATTTGTCTTACTTTGCTCTTTTCCCTTTCACTTGTAATTAAGTGAGTCCTGAGTTCTGCCTCATGTATCTTAGAGAATTCTAAGACATTTTGGGTAAAAATTTAGGAGACTTTTCCTCTTTAAGGAGAAATCCCAGTTCATTTATATATAACTCGTATAAATTCATTTTAGATCATTTAACGGGGACCCTACCTGTTATAGTTTGCCTTCATAGCTCTGTCTTTGGATAATGCTGTACTGGAGTTTCTGATATTTAGGGGGAGATCTTTGTCAAACTCTTCTCCAAGTTTGGCTCACTATCAGCTCTTGTGATGTCTGATTTAGGCCCCTTTTGATTTCCTGAAGGTTTCACTTTGCATGATGTGTGTTTGCACAAGTAAGGGCCTTTCTTAGGGCCCCCTTCACCTCTTTGTTTCTAATGGTATAAATGAAAGGATTAAGAAGGGGTGTAAGGATAGTATTTAGCACGGACACCACCTTATTAATCTTAAAGGAAGAGTGTGCTGTGGGTCTCAGGTACATAAACAAGACAGCTCCGTAGAGCAGAGAGACTACTGTCAGGTGAGAGGCACAAGTAGAAAAAGCCTTTTGGCGGCCAGTGGCCGAAGGGATCTGTAGAATGGTGGATAAGATGGAGATGTAAGAAACGATAGTGAAGAGGAGTGACCCTGGGATCACAAGAATTGTTGCCAGGAGACCCAGTAGTTCCAATATGCTGGTGTCCGCACAGGCAGCTTTCAAGATGGGACCCACGTCACAGTAGAAATGGTTGATGACATTGTTGCCACAGAATGGCAACTGTACAAGCAGCATGGTCTGAGAAAAGACAATGGTGAAGCCTGCTAGCCAGGAGCTGAGGGCCAGCTGTAGGCAGAGATTGCTGGTCATAATGGTGGGGTAACGGAGTGGCTTACATATGGCCAGGTAGCGGTCAAAAGACATGCTGCCCAGAATCAAGAACTCAGTGGTACCAGGAAGAAATGGAAGAAGGCCTGCAGCAGGCAGCAGGCTGTGCAGATGACTGTTTTTGATACCACAAAGGTTTCTAGCAATTTTGGGATGACGGTGGTGGTATACCAGATCTCTAGGAAGGCTAAGTTGCAAAGGAAAAAATACATCGGCGTTTGAAGCCTGGGCTCAATCCAGACAATGATAATAATGAGTCCATTGCCCGAAACGGTTAATATGTAGATGAGAAAGATCACGATGAAGAGAAGGGCTTCTGAGCCTTGGATGCCAGGGAAGCCGAGGAGGACGAACTCGGTGATTGCAGTGCCATTTCTCATGTCCTTCAATCTTAGGAAGTCAGCAAGGATGTAGTTCTTAGAATCTGATAACGCCGCTGCCAACGCCGCCGATAATTCTAGTCAAAAGATATTGGTTATTTGCTTACATATTAGATGTATCTCTTATAGATAACAGAAAATTGGATTTTAAAAATAGTTGGCTATTCACCGGTATTCATTCATTCATTCATTCATTCACTAATTCAGTTATTCAGTCAGTGGTGCTGATGATGTATCTCAGGGCTTTATGCATGCTAGACAAACCCCCTACCATGCAGCCACAGCTCCAGCCCGCTTTTTATAATTTTAGAGCGTAGTCAAGGAGAGTTGAAACAATAACAACAATAGATTTGTATCTATGGTCCTTCAGAACATGGCTGTATTCCAGGTCCCTCCTTCTCCACATATACATATCCATTGGGTATCACTTCCTTATTGGCTGATGATCTGACTTTGGGCACCTAAACCGACTTTAAATTCTTAAAAATTCCATTTATTGATGTGTGGGCACACGTACATACATGCCATGGCACACGCGCAGAAGTTAAAGGAAAACTTGAGGGAGTTGATTTTCTCTTCTCACTGTATGGATTCTGCAGATTGGACGCAGGCCGTCAGGCTTGTTGAAGCACCTCTCCTTGTTATGCCACCGGCTGGCCTCAAACCAGCTCTTAGTACAGTTTGAAAGTATTAAGTAAACTTGAAAATGATAATTTTTTTTTTACTCTTTATACTTATGAAAATAATAATTTTAAATGTAATAGCTTCTCTCTCGAGAAGCCACATGATAAAGTAAATAGGGCATGATGTATACATGAAACACATGGATAAACATAACTGAGAGGTTATGAGAAATTAACCCTTATACTTATGATATATTCTGAAAGAAAAGTATTTTTCTGGTGGTGAGGTTTGAACCTGGGAGCAGGTATATGTTACACAAATATTGTATCCCTGTGCTATGTCTCTAGTACAGGTTCTACATAGTAGTATACATATAACAAGAAAACCCATGTCACATGAGTTATAAAAGTAACTAAAAAATCATTGCTATTATATAAGTGGGTGAGATAAAAATTAGAGCGGATGCCTTAAATTTTATTTGTTTATAATTTTTCTTTCTTTGTTGTTGTTGAGAGAAAGGGAAAAGGGTTGAGTCACAGTTAGCCTTGGTTAGTTTGGACTTCACTATTTTGCCCAGACTGGACTTGTACATCCTCTTGTCTCTCTCCTGAGTATCTGTGATTTTGTACTGTAAGCTTAGCTTTGAATCAAATATTTGTTAATGGGTCCACATTCTAATGAAGGTCCTTTCTTTTACTGGACTTAATAAAACGATACAAACTGAGCAAACAAGACTCTTGAGGAAATAGAAAAATATCCTTAAATTAAAATTTCTAGGGTCAGTTACTTGATATATGGAAAGCCATGATGCACGCATATTGGAACTATAGACACCAACTTAAATAATAGAAGCAACTGCTAGTGATACCAAACTGAAGATCCTGGAAAAGTACATGTCAATCAAGACCTTCTTTTGTGACTCATTACCTTTCATTGGTAAATAAACCATTCCCATTGCAAATTCATAGACAGTGTAGTAAAGTTTATTAGGAAACCGTAAAATGATAGCCAGTGTTATTGAGAGCATTCTTCCTTGTCATTTTCCTTTGAAATGTGTAAGATAAAATACTGGGAGATGAACTGTATAGTTTTCAAGTATCCCAAAGCAGCTCGAAGGAGAACGCCTCTGTCTCACTGATAAGTGGCTTAATTTCTCTCTAATGTGAGTGAACAATGAGAGGTTAGGGAAGAAAAGTTCCTCTATTTCATCTCTTCTCCAGACCAAGACAAGGTTATTTTCTGTAATCTCATAAGCTGAGTACTTTCCAAGAAATGGTAAGGAGAAAGGGAGGAAGGTTTGACTTTGTATTAATGGCTGATGTAACTGGCCAATCTGCCTGGACTTTTTATCTAGGGTAGCCATGGAATTGCCTTCATTTCCTATGTAGAGGAGAGCGGAAGCCTCTGTCTCTCCAGCTTAATATAAAAATGTCCTAGTGCTAAACACCCCAGCATTTGGAGAATCAGATGGATAGATTCCACCAGCACTTGACGAAAGCTTGTTATGTTTCAAATTCTGTAGGCCACTAAGGAGTGTGCCACTTAATCAGGATATATAAACACTCTGAATGATAACTGTAACATGAACCAGTGAATGAAAAAAAATCACTCGATAGAGTCATTTTCTTTGAGGAGACTCAGAAAGCACCCTTTACCCAGAGACACACGGACAGAGAATAGAGTCAGAGAAAAAGAAGAATAAACCGAGTCTTAGAGTTGAGTACCAGGAGGGGGCAAGAATCCAATGTTGTGAACTACAAGCAGAGTAAGGAATCTCATATGAGTTGGAGCTGGGAGTCAGGCTTTTCCTGAAGATGGAATCATTATAGTTTTTGTAGGAGAGGGTCTTGAGTCTTGCTCTCATGGAAAGATTCATGGGTAGGCAGTGTGATGTCACCTTTCATCCCTAACACATGCGCAAGTGGAACTAAACTTTATGGAGTAAGTCTAGGTGGTATCTGCATGAGTCCATTTGAGATCCTGTTCACAGTAACAACGTGGTGTCCAGGTAACCACACAGGATGCAGACAAGAAAGAGCCATTTCCTTCCTCCTTCTCTAAAGGATCTGGCTTGGTACAGGAGTAATGAGGATCCTGGAGTGGCAATAGAAAAGATGCTAATGGAAGGACAGAACCTGCTGAGAGAAGTGATCCTAACAGGAACAGCAGATGCTGCAGTGGTCCACAGAAGGGATGCTGAGCTAATAGAGGCACCAGGAAATAGGTGGCAACTCCCCAGACAGTGGTGCAGGCAAGGCTGGGAGCACCCTGTGAACTTTTGTATTATTTCTGAAGGAAGCTGGATATCGCATACACACAAGTGACAACAACCCCTCAGACCAAACAACAACAACAACAACAACAACACAACTTTAAGAAACTAACGCTTCACAGTTTAAACATTAGATTAAACACTTGAATCTATATGCTTACCAAAATTAGGTCCTATAGTCTGTCGACATTTTAATTCCCCAGTAGGAATGTTGTGACATGTAGAGTCAAATGACACTCTTACACCTTCCCAGAGATCAGGAGATCAATGAGTTAGTTCCTTACTCTCCCATGGGTTGTGTCTCATATTGACGTTTGAATCTGTGTCTTTAAACTTTCATCATTGTAAAAGTACAGCCCCTAACTGGACTCCCTTACTTCTCACTCCAACACCCTTTCCTACCCACAGCCCAAAGTGTAGGAAGGTCAATCGCTCACATTCTTCTTAGTATAGCATTCAAGGCCATTGATGACCTCACCTTGTCCACTTTTCCAGCCTCACCTGCCATGCTTCTTTCTTCTTTCCCCATTCTGTGTTCCACACAGACTCACTTGGATTCAAAGACTGGCAAATCACTACCCTGTTTTGGTAAACACAGTTCTACTGTAGCACAGCCAGACTCACTTGCTTTGGTTTTGACTGCCTGCTTTTGTGCTAAATGGCAGACTTGAGCAGTTGCAACAAAGACCATACAGGTCCCCAGTCTGACTAAAGCATTCTCTAGGTGACCCTTTGCAGACACAGTTTGCTCATCCTGCTCTAGTTCCCTGAGAGATCCACCCTTCCCTTTGCTTCTCAATTATTGCATAATCAATTATTGCATAATGGGCTCTCCTTGTCCTCTCTTCCCCACTATCTTTATTGTAGACTGAGTCCTACTTGACTTCTCAATCTCAGCTTAGGAGTGCCTTCCGCAGAAAGTCTTCTCCAACTTTCTACATTCAGGCCAGCTAAGAGACTGTATCTATATCCTTCTAACAAGGATGTCTTTTTAGACTTGACTATATCTGGCCATTCTGTAACTGAATACTTAAAGAACTGAATTTTTTTTTTTTTTGGATTTATCGGGATTTCAATAGTATCTGCAAGACCTAATATAGAAGAGAGTGTGAAATAAACCCTTGAGTGACATTTGCTAAATGATATATAAGTGCATAGCTTGTTGGCAGTATGCCCCCAGTTATCTATAAGTTTATGTAGACTGATGTATGCATGCGTTTATATGTGATATGTACTTGTATTTTAGACACCTGGGTTATGTCATAACAAAGACAATGTACTATAGAATCTGTCTCCAAGTCTGTTGTTGTGCCTGGCTTCTCCTTATTAAGGTTTTGTTGCATGTAAATCTCCATGGTCTATCTTTTCCTAAACAGGAAATGCTTTCTTCCTTTCTTTCTTTCTTTTCTTTCTTTCTTTCTTTCTTTCTTTCTTTCTTTCTTTCTTTTTTCTTTTCTTTCTTTTTTTTTTTTTGTTTCTGCTTCCAGCATTTCAAGATTGCCTGAGTACAGTTGTCTTTCTTAACTCATTCAATGCTGTCTTGAGACTGTGTTACTTTTTCTAAGTTCTGTTGTTGTAATAAAGGATCTTTCCCTTTTAAATTTTTCACTGTCTTAGAAGAAGAAAAAAACATGTTAATATATATATTTTATTTTCTAGATTTGAGCTGAAATTGAATAGTGCCCTAAACCTTGTTTACTTTAAGTTTTCAATTGTTGACATAGGCAAATTCAAGTCTTTAAGGTTTTGGTCATGGAGTTAACTTGAAGATTCTTAGCACAATAGAGCCTTAAAGCACAGATCTTATGTAGTATACATTTCAAAAAGGGAACTAACAACAATCACTACTTGAGGATGTTACTACAGTAGAACTCGAGTAAACAGCTAGTTTGGAATCCCTTCAAGGACTCAGCATTCTGGTTAGGTACAAGAGAAAAATGTCATTTTCGCTGAAGGAGTTTGAAGGCATTGTCATGATTTTTCAGTATGAGACTGAAATTCATTTGCTAGAATCTGTCTGATGATATCCATGCATCAAAGTTCACTGTATTTATTCATTCTAGAGAAAAACAAAACTTTATCCTAAGCGGTAACTCTTTCCTTTGTCTAGCCAAGAGATACTTACAGTACTGAGGATGCCTAAGAAAGCAGTTCTGGTCCAGAAGTGTGTCTCTGCTCTCCGTTCTTCTGAGAGAAACGGAGTCTTGTTAGAAAGACAGTATAAGCCAAACCAAAAAAAAAAAAATGTTTCTTTTACTTCCTGTAAAGAAAACTGAACTCCTTAGCTCTGAAGGCAAGTGTCTTTCACCATCATTGAATTCTCTTCATAAATACTTTAAGAAATCAGAAAATTCCTCAGCGTTTAGAAGACTTGCATTGAGTATAATTAATGGATAAGTTCATGCCAGTCCAAGTTTTCTTCTCTGAAAATAATGACTTGTCAGTGGGCCACCTTTCTAGTCTCCTCTGAGACACCAGTCCCCATGGATGAGCTTCAGATAGTCCTGGGAGAAAAGGAAGTTCTCACTCAAAGTTTATTTATAAGTCAAGTGCAAGAACTCTCAGTTTCTGAGTCTTAATTGGTATCCATCATCCTTGTATTCTTAAGGTAATTAATCTCCATCCGAGGACCTACACTTTTCCTACTAAATGTTCAATTTCTTAGTTTCACTAAAAGTGGAAATCAATGGTATCTGACTGGTTAAGTGAGGAGCTCCTCATGAATCATGAGTAGGACACTTTATTAATGATTCGGCAAATGGTCAAGGGCACGCGAATCTGAGTGCAAATGGAATAGAGTTGTGTTTGAGTTGTGTACGAACCGTCTCAAAGGTGACTAATGGAAACTCAGAGAGCGACATGTTCAATGCTATTTAGAGAGCTGATAGAGGGAGCATAAATAACTCATCATTGGAGAAGGCTTTCTGTGAAATATGAAAATTGGTTTGGAATTGTAAATTGCCCCCATCCAGAGCCAAGAAGCTATCTCCAGTGACATCTGCTTGCAAAGGAACAATTAGTCTTTTCCAGTGGAGGTTCACTGGGTATATTAACTACACACACAGCGGTAAACGGCCAACAACGAGATGAACTCAATGGTATTTTTATAGACTTTTGTCTCAATGCATTGTTTGGGCATTTTTGTCTTACTGGCTTTTTGGTTGTAATTATGGTTTCCAATTTTGTGTTTTACGGATTTTGTTTTCTGTGTCTGTCTCTCTTGTGTTTTCTTTCTTTACACCATAGTTTTATATTTTTATTCAAGTAGATAGTCATAGTTTTTCTTAAAAATCAAAAGTGAGAAAAAATTTTAACACCATTTCATTTTTAGAGGAAAATCTCTTGGTCTCCTTTCCACGGCTATGCCCAGGTTCTGTTGCTATACCTAACCAGCAGCAAGAGATATTCAACTTTTTAAACAGTGTAGTTCAGGCAACAGTTGTAATACAGAGGCTTCTCCCGTATTCCCTCCTAGGGATCTTCCATCCTGTAATGTGGGCAGGGCCTTCCCTGTTGGTTCGTTTCCTTTCTGGATGCTTCCTGGATGCTTGGTTCCTGAGTGTCACCTGGCTTCGATTCTCTGCTATGCATGTTGGGATCCATTTCAATTTCACTTTGCTCCATCAACATTAAAGGCCATTCATCTGTCTGTGCTACTCTAACCAAACACCGTAAGTGTGCTAGCTCATGAAAAGCACAAATACATTTTCTTTTAATTTTGTAGTTCTAGTGGCTGGACAGTACAAGACAAGGTGATTGCAGATGCTAACTTAGCGAGAACCTACTTTCCCAGTTCGTGATGATTTTACTCGGTATTCATTTGGAAAGAGACAGCCAGCTGTCTGAGGCTTCTGTCTCGGGAATTATTTAAAATGGCTGCATCCAGTCTGGCTTGTTCTTAATGAGCCGCCATGTTCCGGACTAGCCTAGGCCAGGCGACCAGAGACACCGGCCCTGTCACCCACGAGACGACAGCGTGGGAGATGGCTCTGCCAATCTCTCACGTTGTCTCCACAAAGCTGGGCTGTGCCCAGACCATCTCGCCATCCACGTGGGCCTGGTAGGAAATGAGAAATATTAATATTAAATATTAACCAAAGGCTTTCATATATATATATATATATATATATATTATATATATTTATTGATAATGCTCAATCAACAAGATGCCCACAATTATAGATGTTTCCCAATGAACTAACCTAGATATAAGTTGTTATTCAGGACTGCTCCCAGTACATGGCACCTCCTACATCTCCGCCTCTCCCGCCTCTTTCTTTTCTCTTCCCTCTCTTTTCTCCTCCTCCTTTCCTTACTCTCCACTTAGCTCCTCCCACCTTTAGCTCCTCCCAACTTGTGGGAAAAATATCCCGCTCCAGGCTTCTGTAATCCTGATAATGAGAGTGGATCCTTGAGAACCCGATCTTCTCACAAAGCTCCCTGCTTTTGCTCCTACCACCTTCAAGGTTAGGATGCCAATGTATGAATTTGGGGGAGAGTATAAGTATTCAGTCCATTCAGTTATGTTTACTACCAACTTCATATTCCTCCCAGTCTGCTTCTCTCTGGTACGTAACCACCAACTGCATCTGTTACCTGGAGTCCGGCAGAGGCTTATGAGCAGCACAGTATAGTAAAATGAATAGCCCAGTGTTAGCACAGTGCATGTAAACCCCAGAGGTTTTCCCATTGGGACATTGATTTTAATTTTCTCTTTTCTGAATTATAAACCTGGTTCATTTTTGTGATGGCCAGGTGAGTGCATTCAGAAACGTTGTAAGGCTCTGATATAAAAGTGCGACATACCTCGGACCTCATACATGCTTTGTCCTGAGCCATCATTTCCACTGTTTGGTCACTTTGGGTACAGGGACAGTAATCATTGTCAGCTGTAGTGTAAATGGGAAGTATACAGAGCCATAATCCAACAAATGACGAGAATTTAAGAACAGGGGAGTTTTGGGTTTTAGATTTGCTTCGATTTGGGAATACTTGATATTCATAATGAGATATACTGGGGATGGGAAGCAAATTTAGACCCAACAGTTCATTTACATTTTAGATATACTTTATATAGATAGCTGAAAGTAATTTTGGGTAATATTTTCAGTGTATCTACGTTTTGATATCAGTCAGGTGTGGAAATTTCCATGCATGGCACGAATGCTCAAAAGCTTTTGGAGTCTGGTAAAGTTTGTATTTAAGAAGTTAATTGTCAATACGTAGGATTGTCACTAGTCTTGTTGGGTAACAAATCTGAGGGAATTATGAGATGAAGCAGACTCATAGGATGAGGGGATGGTTACCTTGGTAACAAGATGGCCATGTATCCCAGATCATTTTAATTCTACCAGGACTATATACTTAAAGATCCATTATTGGAGAATAAATAATTATGGTCCTGGATTATTCTGAGTCTTGGTAGTTCTTTGAAATACAGACATCTAAATGCCAGGGTGACACTGAATACATCCTTAGTCATATTAATGTGGATTAGCATATTAATAATTACTAACATATTAACAATTTGCTAATAAACAGGTAAGTGGAATTAATAAAGGTGAAGAGTGAACCTGGAGAAGCAAGAGGGGGCTAAAAATGAAAGGACTATGAGCTTCAAATAGATATTTTATTTAAAAATTATTTAAAGCAAAAAACAAAGACAAAACAAAACAACCCAAACCAACAACAATTACTGGTTACTCTGACTTGGATCCTTCCTGCATGTGTCTGCAAGAGAATCAAGACCCAAGAAGATAAATATCTTTCCTCTTCCAAGCCTCAAGGTTGAAATAGTATTATCAATTTCACTACATATGTAAGGCGTATTTTTGCATTTTCCCTAGCTTTGGTACTTGATAAGCGTATCCTACTGGACATATCCTTTGTATCCAGATGTATATGGTTCTAGTTTGCCGAGTTCTCTGACTTGAAGGTTCTACTCCGTGCTCCTTTTCTTTACAAACATTTCCAGGCTGAAGCCTCTGTGCATTAGCCTTCATGACTGATTAAAAAGGCATTTGATGCCAAGTGCTCTCCCTGAATGCAGTCTCAAAGAAACAGAGTTACAGTAGTGGTCTTTAGAAGAAATCACAGTTTGGTTCAGTGAATATCTGCTCTGGGGGCACTTGGAGCATTCCTCTGAATCCTTTGAAGCAGTTTTTAGAAAGACAAACATGTTGCACCATTGTTCCTTTCAGGCGTTCAGGTAAGAAAGAAAAACTCAATTTTTATAGGTACCTAGGATGAATTCAGACTGAGTATTGAGAATTATTTCAAAAGGTAAAATAATAAAACGAAGATAAAATCTGCCGGAACAGCTAGATCTGTGAAGATGTGAGTGCCTAACACACATGGGACAGTGTTTCTCTTAGCAACCAGGCTCTGTAACTTCTGCATACCTGGCTCTCCTCATGCTCTTCCCACTGGGACAGCATTTTACATTATTCGGCAGAATAACCACCTCGCTCTTGTGCTTGATTGAAGCTTTGGCAAATAGACAATCAAGTTATCTGTCTGCTTTCTGTGCCTACAATAAATGAAATTTAGAGCAATTTTAAAATAAATTCCAAGTCTCAAAAATAAAATCACCTTCACCCTGACTCTATAAAGCTTCTGTGTTAAGATATATGATCCTTCTGTGACAAGTCATCAAAAGGTACTGTATGAGATTACCGTTATGTCACGTAGGTGCAATGCCGTGATCATTGCTAACTAACTTGCTTAGAGGTCTGCAAGGATTTGCAGCTCACAGTTACCATAAACCTGTATGAGCTTTCCAACAAAGTAAAAATGATGGTAAATAGGTCGACCTCCCTTTGAAGGGTACACACATTACAACCAAACATAAAAAAGCCCACCAGGGTCTAAACAACAAGTGGCCACGAGCAATGCAAGGTGAGGGACACAAGGTACTAATATCAAGGGAGCTATATATAAGTGGGAGAAGAGATTCTTGGTCCCATGAAGGCTGGACATCGTGGGGGCGTGGTATTCGAGGGTGGGGAGGTGAGTTTCTTGGGAGGGTGGGTGTGGGTACACCATCATAGAGGCAGGAGGAGGGGGTAAGGGATAGGGAGTTCCTGGGAGGAAGGGGGGAAAGGGGTTAAGGGGAAAACACCTGAAATGTAAATAAAAGTTCCAATAAAAAAAAAAAGAAGAAAAAAATTAAAATTAAAGATTAAGTGTCTAAAATGTAAATAACTTAAGTTAACTGTATAATAAAATAAAATTAGAATATTTGATGGAAAAAAAAGACATATGATCACTTCTGTAGACATAATGATTCATTAAGAAAGTTGCACGTTTACTGCTATGAAGAAATTAACCGTTAAATGGTAACCTTGGTCACGTTTCCCCTTGAAATGTCCGTTGTATTTTCATTTGCTGAAACTTTAGACTTGCTTAGGAAAATTTGCAAGGATTTGCAAGTTTATGTTCCAAACCCTGTAGAACCTTTCTTCAACAAAGTAAAAATGATCGTAAATATCATTTTCCATCCTTTCTTCCTTCGTTGCTTTAATAAGATGCTGTATCACACGTTTTGCATATCCAAAGACATAAGATTAATGTACTACAATACTAGTGGATCGCAAATTCAAACAAGTGGTTACAACACGAAGCAAATGGAATAAATTCAAGTGTGTATAGAAATGCAGCAACAAGAGGATAAATAATAACACCAGGGTCATCGTAAGCCTAGCATTGACCAGTTCCATTGCGTAGATAAGGAAACTGGTTTCTGGAGGAGAAGGTGACTTAATCAATGGCAAGCAATGAAGTAATGGTACACCTACACAAATCTGGTTTCTTGGAACCATCCAAGGCTTTCTTTAAGAGCTGTATTTTCTCTTTATCCACAGGGATTGTGTGCGTGTGTGCGTGTGTGTGTTGTGTGTGTGTGTGTGTGTGTGTGTGTGTGTGCATGTTTGCATGCATGTGGGTGCATGTGTGTACAGATTTGTGTGCATGTGTGTGCCTTCATATGTCAGGCCTAACTTAAGCACGGGTGCTTTTTGCAATTGATCTCTATTTTATTTATTGAGGTGGAGGTCTTCTGGGTGTGGAGCTCACTGATTGTGTTAGCGTAGCTAGCCAGCCTGACGTGGGTATCTGCTGTCTCTTTCTACCAAATGCTGAATAACAGGCAGGCCACCATGCCTTTCCAACTTAAGGAAAAAGTTTATTTATTCTCATTTTGTATATATGAGTATTTGACTGGATATATGCTCATGCAGCATCTATCTATCTCTATCTCTATCTCTATCTCTATCTCTATTACTCTACTCTATCTATCTCTTTATCTCTAGTCTCTATCTCTATCTCTATCTCTCTATTCATCTCTATCTCTATCTCTTCTCATCTCTATCTCTATCTATCTATATCATCTATCTCTATCTCTATCTCTATCTCTCTATCTCTATTTCTACCTATCTCTATCTCTATCTATCTCTATCTCTATCTCTATCTCTATCTCTATCTCTATCATCTATATCTAATCTAGGAGACCAGGAGAGGACTTTGGTTTCCCTGGACCTAGAGTTATACAGTTTTGAGTGGCCATGAGGGTACTGGATCTGAACCTGGCTCCCCTGCAAGTGCAACAAGTACTCTGAACCACAGAACCACTTTTCGTAGCCCACAACGAAACATTTGTCGGGGTTGGAACCCGAACTTCAGTGCTCTTGTTTGCACAGCAAACACTTGATTTTGATGTCTCCCCAACCCTTTATCTCTTAATTTGACTGGAGGGGTTTAGTTACCCATGGTCAGTAGTGATGTGAGTATATTGAATGGGAAATTATAGCAATAAATAATCCAACAACTTTAGTGTTATTTTGATTGTCATGATGAAATATTATGTCACTCTGCCTTGTGATCTTAGGCTATGAGTATCCTTTCATACTTTTTATTCAGATTGTGTATAGTACCTATTTGCATCTTACTTATCAGATCCACAGTTGTCATATCCCAGTGCTTATGTGCAAGTGATTCTAATTTACCTTATAATAGTCCCAAAGTAAAAGGGCCATGCCACTGCAAATTAAAGATACTGAGAGAATCTGAACAACTTTTCCTTCAAATAAAAAACCATGAAAATTCTTGACTTAATAAGGAATGTAGAAAGCAATCATATGCTGATGTTGCTAGGTTCTACGGTGAGCTATTGTTAATCTTTTTACCATGTGTCTTAGGGTTTTATTGCTGTGAAGGGTCAACATGATCAAGTAACTTTATAAAGGAAAACATTTCATTGGGTCTGGCTTAAGTTTCAGAGATTCGGTCCATTATTATCATGGTGGGAAGTATGGCAGCGTGTAGGCAGATGTGGTACTGGAAGAGCCAAGAGTTCTATATCTTGATCCAAGGGCAACCAGGAGGAGAATGTCTTCTGCAGGCAGCCAGCAGGAGGGTTTGGATAGCACTGGCCAGACTTGAGCATATATATGAGTCCTCAAAAACCCACCTCCATGTTGACACACTTCCTCAAACAAGGCTATACCTCTTCCAATAAGGCCACACCTCCTAATAGTGCCACTTCCCATGGGCCACAGCTATTCAAACCACCGCACCATGCTTAATTTATTGTCACATTGTGTAAGTGAGGGAGGACATGTGGTTTGGCACTCACTTCAGGAATCCGTTGGTGGTTTTCAAGCATACCCGCAAAGATGTGAGGTCACACATTCCCAATCCTCATTCCTCTCATTGTGTATTTAGTACAGGTCTTTTTCACGCAGGGCACAGAGTCATCGTTGTTGGTTGAGATAGTTTTTGTCAACTTGACACTACCTAGCAACAGCTTGTAAGAGGAAGACTAAATTGAGGAATTCCCTCTATCAGAGTGGTCTGTGGGTGAGTCTTTGATCCATTTTCTTGATGAATGATTGATGTGAGAGGACCCAGTCTCTGTGGGTAGTGTTACCCCAGAGAGATGGTCCTGGGTTGTCTAAGAACGTAGGCTGAGCAAGCGATTGGAAGCAAGCCAATAAGTAGCATTCTTCCATGCTTTCTGCTTATATTTTTGCTTGGGTTCCTGTCCGGACTCCCCTCAAAGATGGGCTGTAATGTGGACGTGTAAGCCAAGCCAACACTTTTCTCTCTGAAGTTGCTTTTGGTCAGCGTTTTACCAAAGCAACAGAAAAGCAAACTAGGACGTTGACCTCTTAACCCCATTCATATAATTATCAATACTATATTTTCCAATGAATTTGAAACCAAAAAAGAATTATTCAGCAAAAAATTAAAATCAGGTGTTCGGGCAAAAGGGGATATGTGTTTATAAATACGTATGTTCCATTTCGCAGTTATTTTATTAAAAACTTTACGGTAGTTTTTCACTTAGGAAAACAGTTGGTAGTGGAAGAAAAGCAAGCCTCATTTGAAACGGCTAAACATTAAGAGAGGAATTTGGAAATTTCAAGGAAGGATAGAACAGCTGGTTTGAGAAAAGTGGTCATGAGTGAAATCAGCAGGAGAGGATGTTTTGAATGGATTTCTGTTCTGGCAGGAAAGGAATCACATCCTAGGAACTTGGCAGGAAGATGCTTCGATGCTAAAAACTTCTGGAAATGACCATGCTACAGCTGCCAGCAGGCGTGCCTTAGCCAACTGTCTCCCAGCTTCTCTTGCTACACATTGTGATTAATGATGTTCCTCGAGCTGTTTTATTTTGGTTTATTATTTTTTTTTTCAAATCCAAATCTTAAAGTAGCTTCAGATATCGTCTTTAAGAAACAAAATTTTATTGAATAGAATCCCCAGGAAGTAAGGTTGAATAATTAAATCCTTTGGAAAAAACCTTTAAAAATATAGAATGTAAATATTGCCTCCAAAGCACAGCATAGACAACTCAGCAAGGAGAGGAGAAGATGCTAGGGGAGTTAGGAGGAAGGAGATCCCAAAACATTTGCAGGAGAAATAAGAAACACTGGGAGATATAATATATTGACCAATTGCATGGTTCTACCAAGGACCTTTCTATTTGCTTTTGTTGTTCTTACCCCCCCTCTCTCTCTTTCTCTCTCTCTCTCTCTCTCTCTCTCTCTCTCTCTCTCTCTCTCTCTCTCTCTCTGTGGTGTGTGTGTGTATGTGTGTGTACAGAGAGATTGCTAGGACATTACAGAGGAACAGTATTGAAAGGGAGAGGAAAAGGCTAACTGGGATGGAAGAAAAGACTTCCTTGATAGGTTGTCACAGAGGATATTAGTTGGCTTTTGATTTACTGATTTTATATTCATGTATGTGAATCGTAAGATTAGCCAGACATTTGTTTAATAGAGCAAAAGTGAAGAAAGAGGAGGAATTGGGAGGAAAACTAGGTCTGTAGGGAGTTTTCACATTTGGGTAGAAAAAATTACACACATATACACACTAACAAACACACATACATAAAACTAATTAATGATAAAGAATATGACATCCTCATTGGAAATGTATCCCGTAGAGTCTATGAAGAAGGACATACTTAGCAATATACCTATTTAAATATTGTATCATGCCTAAAACATAGTTTGACATTTTTGTAATGAACATTCATTTATACTGGTGTTCAAACAGAATTGACAAAGTTCTTCCATGATTGTCGCTGCAGGTTTCTTTTTTCCTTCATAAAATATAAACTGTCTCAAAGATAGTAATAATACAGACTTGGACTCCAGGTTGCTGGTACTTTCCTGTAGTGTCCTATCATCCTGTAAGGTCCAGCCAATGCTCTAGTTGTTCAAGACACGTTTGTGTTTGTTAATATTTACTTTCATAGGCAATTGCGCCATCTTTCATTCGCCAAGACCATATGTATTTTTATTGTGTTAAAGTAGCATATTTGATACACACAAACACACACACATATTTATATATATATACATATGTATAAACACACATATGTGTGTGTGTGTGGTGTCTGTTTTAAAGTTGTTGCTAACATCACTTCCCTGATTCAACATGTACTTGGTAAGCTTGGTTGTGTTGTCATGTATATTGTATGTTGGAAAATAAGTTAGAGTCTCTGGCTTCTGCAGGTAATCCCGAAGAGAACTCATTTTCATTTCATTGTGTGTTGTCTTTATTATGTGTGCTGTTAGGCTGAATGTTCACTTGTTGCAGCCTTATTTACTAAAGCATCCATAGCTTTGAAACTCCGTATTTATCAGAGTCACACAGTGAAAATGTTCACTTATTCTGTAAAGATTTACTTCTCAGCCCGTGTGATGAGCTTTGTTCAGATATAGACAATCTAGAGAGAAGAAAACAGAAATCAGGTTTAAAACTACCATTCATATGGAATTTGCACGCTGGTCAACCCTTGAATCTGTTTTGAGCTAATCTCTGTCAAGTCATCCCTCACTTTACCACGCTGTCCCCATTCGTATTACCCCTTAACCCTCTCTATTGAAACAGGAAGAAAAAAAGCAGCTACATGAAAACACAAATCTTTAACAACTCCACCCAAAATCCATGTTTCCAAATTTTCATGGTCTTCCTACCATATCATGTGTCTCCTGAGAACTAATATTAGCTTTAAAATAGTATCAGCACAGAAAGATGCATGCCTTGCACACGTTGTTAAAGACAGAGACAACTGATCACATAAAATCAAAATATCCTCAAATAGGTTAATCTATAATTTTTCTATTATGAAATTGCTTGATCATGAAAACCAATTCTTTGTATAATCTGTTGTGTGTGTTATGCCCAAGTTGCAGGTACCCAAAGACCACTGAGGAGACAATTCTGATGTAAAACACATTAGTATCTCTATTATGAGCTCGAGAGAAGGTCTCTCAGACTCTCACCATCACAGGAGGTCAGGGTGAGAGCCCAGAGTCTAGGGGTTCAGGGTTTTTATTGTGGTTACAGCAAACTTGGGGAATTCTATATGGGTCAGTAAGTTAATATTTTTAGACTGCATTTCTGCAGTAGTCTGCAGGAACTGAACACGAGGGTAGAACCACCTGACAGAATGGTCAGGTTATCTATTCTCTGCAGGATGTCTAAGGTTATCTCTATGTACCTTGGTCCTGCTATTGTAGCCTGGCTGTCGCTAAGGGAGTGGAGATGTCATAGAATGTTTGCTCAGGTGTGATTTTCTTCCTGGAATTGGAGTTCAGCTCCTGGTCTTGCACAAAATGGAGTTTCTTCAAAGTAGGGTTGGTTGGGCTTTAGAGTGAGCAGAAGTTTCCGGAAAGAGCCATATACCTATGGTGAATATTCTGCAGGCTCACTGGAAGTTGATGACTGTGGGGAGGTAGATCAGAGCGAAAATTATGTTGTGCTCTGTACTAGTTACTTTTCTGTTGCTTTGCTAAAACATCATGACCAAAAGAAACTGAAGAGAGTGGGTTTAGTTAGGTGCGTCCCCAAGGAGCCTGGAGTCCATGAAGGCAGGAAGGCCATGGATGGCAGCAGGAACAGGAAGTGTGCTAATCCCATTTCTTCCCTCCACATAGAGCAGTGGCTCTCAACCTTCCTAAGGCTGTGGCCCTTTAATACAATTCCTCACGTTGCGGTGACCCCAACCCTAAAATGATTTTATTGCTACTTCATAACTGTAATGTTGCTATTGTTATCAGTGATGTAATATAAATATCTGATATGCAGGATATTGGATATGCAATCCCCGTGAAAGGGTTGTTTGAGCCCTAAAGGGGTTGAAAACTGCTAACACAAAGGAAAGCAGAGAGAGACAGGGAAGTCAGGTGAAGCTAAAACCCCTCAAAGTCTGCCTTCAGTGGCTTCCTCCAGCAAGCATGCGCCTTCCAAGGACTCCGTACCTTCCCTAAATAGCACCACTAACCGGGAACAAGTACTTAAATACACAGGCCTGTGACTGACATTTCTTTACTCAAGTTGCACAGTTTACATGTTGTCCCCTGAGCAGCCATTTTATCATCCATGACTGCTTCAGATTCAGTGTCTTTCTGACTATTGGGTAAAACTTTTGAGATGTATTCCCTTAGAAATCCATGTCATATTACATATCTAATCCCAGATATAGATTAAAGGGATCAATCTATTTGGGAATTAATAGCCTTCTTATAATTCTTTTCTTTGAAAAATTAAAAGCAATGAATGTCGATTTGAGGTAGACCTAGACCTATGCCCAGGCAACTGGCAAGGGTGTCTGCAAATCCTGAGTGGAGGAAGAAGACACTGTCAATATGGGACGGAAAGAACTCTCTAGACACATAGGAAAACTATAACCTGGTTGTGAAATGAAAGCCCCAGCCTCTTGAGCACAAAAGGTGTGTTAAATAAGAGGAAGACCATTTTATCTTTGAAGTGGTCAACCTCAAAATTAGGAATGCTTCTAGGTAGTATATAGACTCTGAAATATTTTCCAGTTTGCTGCCTGATGGCTCCACTGAAATATTCGCAAATATACTGATTGACAACTGTCTTTTTCCCCCCTGTGACTCAAAGGTTATGTAATCACCTCCATACTGGAAGATGCCCTTCAGGGCAACCGGAATCGGTGTTTCGATGCTGTAGGCACTCGTATTTGATTCAGAATGAGCTCTTCTTTCTTTGGAGCAAGAACCATGTTTATCCTCAACACTGCATATATATTCATAGAGATTCATTATTGTGTGCACACATTATCTTCACGTGTCTGTTTTTTCTTCTGCCACTTTCTTCATAGAGTTTTCTGTCAGTTAGCTGTTTTAATTTTAAAAATTAAATTCCTCAATCTTAGATTACTCTTCCTGACAGTATTGGAGCTTAGATGTTAGGAAACTATTCTGCTGTACAAACTATGAGGAAAAGCATAAAAACTTAATACTGAAGCCCCAACCTTTTACCTATGTTAGCGAACCTTACAAAATTAGGGCAGCCATCTGAGTCTAGGAAGAGGTGGGCCCATCAATGTGACAGGTCAGTTGGGTTTGATGGTGCCAGTTGTACTTGTGGAGGGTGGACCAGGGTTTGGTCCTCAGGGATGAAAGGTAAAAGTTTTGCATTTGGGTGAGGATTAAGATCAACTTCAAATTTCCCAAGAACTGTGAATTGGTGAAGAAATCGTGTCACATTACATATCTAATCCCAGATATAGATTAAAGGGAACAATCTATTTGGGAATTGATAGCCTTCTTATAATCCTTTTCTTTGAAAAATTAAAAGCAATGAATGTCGATTTGAGGTAGACCTAGACCTATACCCAGGCAACTGGCAAGGGTGTCTGCAAATCCTGAGTAGAGGAAGAAGACACTGTCAATATGGGACGGAAAGAACTCTCTAGACACATAGGAAAACTATAGCCTGGTTGTGAAATGAAAGTCCCAGCCTCTCGAGCACATAAGGTGTGTTAAATAAGAGGAAACAGAAGCAGGTAGCAGTTGAATCGAACCTATAGACATTTCATTATTCAAATATAAAAACTAGGGCTGGAGCGAAAGCTTAGGGGTGAAGAGTTCTTGCTCTTTTTCCAGAGAACCAGGGTCTGTTTCTCAGCATCCATATTGGATGGCTCACAGCTGCCTGTCAATTCAGTCCCAGGAGATCAGACCCTCTTCTGGTCTCCATGGATACTGTGGTGCACAATGGTAACTACTCATCCAGACAAAAAGGCACACATTAAAAAAAAAAAAAAAAAACTTGAAATACTAAGATTACTAGATTCTGATAAGATTATATGCCATGAGGTACTAGCAATTAGGGTCCCTCCAGGAAATTTCTTGCCAGGAATGATGATAGGCCACCCACAGGTACCTGAGACAAGAAGAAAAGACTGTATACATGGGAGAGCTTGTGCACACGTGTGCCATCTGCTTCTCAGGCACTACATGGGACAAGTGAATATCAACATGTGGACATTTAAAGGTTACCACTGGGCACTTCCATGTCCTGTCCAGACAGGATGGGGCCTCTTTTGAGCAAAAGTCCCTACTGTATCAGAGATGAAGTCACAACCTGAAGACCTCTAAAGCTCAACCATCTTCGTTTTTGAAGAAACTCCATTTTCTGTGAGACCAGGGGCTAAACTCCAGTGCCAGGAAGAAAATCACAGAGTTCTCTTGAGCAAGCATCTTAGGGCAACTCACCCCCTTAGCAACAGCCGTCAGGCTACAATAGCAGGGTCAAGGTACATAAAGATAACCTAAGATATTCTGCAGAGAATAGATAATTTAGCCATCTGCTTTGTCAGGTGGTTTTGTCCTGTGTTCAGTTCCTGCAGAAACGTAGCTTTAAAATATTAAGCCAAGATTTATGAACTGATTCCATTTTATCTCAATTTCCTCATGGAAATGAAACCGTAGATCAGTTTTACATGGTGTATTGTTTAGACGCGGTTTAGAGACGAGATAGGAAAGGTGTCACAGCTGAACTCGGAGTCACAAACATTCTGGTTGTAAGCAAGCATGTTACATTGCTTTGAACTCTTCATTGAAAGAGCTTGAGGAACACAGGGATTATCTCTGCAGGTAATTTAGAACATGCTGGTTCAACTCACGTGTCTTGATTCTCAGCCTTAGGGTGAAGGGTTTCTCTTCATTCCTGTATCCCCTTAATCTTTTCCTGGCTTTCTAGCCTGCAATTCTTCCCCGTGACCTTTTGAGGAGCCTTCAGTGTGATTTCCCAATCCACTGTTTCCTTGTCCACACTAACCCTACAGCTTACTATACTTTCTAAATTGTTAGTTGAACTCCAATGAATCATGTTTTACAGGAGAACCACTTCACCTGCCATTCTCACACTCCCCATTGCTATCTTCACATCCTTATTTGAAGTAGCTCCATATGACAAGAAACAGTGTTAGGTAGGAAATCTTCGTTAGTGAGAGCTTTGTTAGTTGTGTCAGGGTATTCTACTAGCATCTCTTGGAGACTTTAACCAGACTCTAGTTCAAGGGTTCCTTCCCCTTACATGTCTTCTTCATGTTCCTATCTATCCTTCTATCCTGCCCAGAGAATGTTCCCTGCACCTGAAACCCTGCCATTGCTCTGAATCACTGCTGGGTTTGTTCAAAGTTTAGTTGAGTTGAGAAGAATGTTAAGACTGTCTTTAGTCAGAATAAACAACAATGTGTAGGATATAAGACTCATATAAGTGCATACTGCCTTGCGGAAGAGGCAGGCACCATTAGGCAGTAGAGAGATTAAAAAGATTGAGCTAGATGAGGGTTTTAATACTGACATTTTTATATAGTCTGAGATGTATGATTTACTTATGTCAAGCTAAATAACAATGTGGGAGAGAGAAATTGTTGTGTGTGGTGTGTGTGTGTGTGTGAGTGGAGAGAGAGAGCGAGAGAGAGAGAGAGAGAGAGAGAGATTCATCAAAGACATTAAAATATTACAATGTAAGCTATGTATATCATGATGAACCTAATGGGGTTGAGACAAGGGGAAATGTGAGAGAGTAGAGTTCAAACGATCTGTTTTGAAATAAGAGAAGGCTGGTGTCAAAGTCCTATAGCAGGAGTTCATCATTCGTTCATTCATAGAACATTAACAGTGTGTTAGATAAGTATTTTTGTACATCTGGATAGCTATCCCATGACTCATGGGGAAGCTCTGGTTTGGAAAGTGATAAGTTATTTCTCCACTGGTGAAAGGAGCCTATTGACGCCAGATTAGATTATATTAAGGGCAGTTTATTGGGAAGCTGCTGTTGAGTGAGAGTTCTCTGGCCCCATGGGAGGAGTCTAGGGAAGAGAGGAGATTGGAACGAGAAAGAGAAAAAGCATGGAGAGAGATGGGGGATTGAGCAGGGAGAGGGAAAGAGAAGGAGAGAGGGAGAAGACCAAAATGTATTATATTGGGAAGAGCCTCGGGGGAAGGGCAGCCCACTCCCTGAAAAGTTCACAGCTGGGCCTAGGGTATGCCAGGTAGGGACTGAGGGATGCTGGGAGAACATGGATGCCAGGTCTGCTTTGGTAAGTACGATATGCACCTCACTCCCTTGGCCCAGGCTTCGAAACCAAATAAAGTTCTTATGAAAAGTTATTATTATGGTGTCTGCTTGTAAAAGTCCTCCGAAAGGGTTTGTAATAGTTGCTATATGCATGAATCCTCAAAGGCCTGCATCCTTCAGGGGCTCGAGCTCTACGCATGCGCACGCGTTTGTAAAGTCTGACACGCGTGACTCCATTTTGCCTCAGACAATTTTCACAATTATATCTGAAGTGGGGAGAAAGAAGGAAAGAAGAGAAAGAGAAAAGGGGAACCTAAAGCCTCATCATCAACTTGGATGATTTCAAGGATGCTCCGTCATCTGTTCAGGGTCCTCTGGTCTTTGGTAAATGCGTTTCCTTAAACATTAGAGCAGTATGTCTTTATGAAGTCTCCCCGGAACTGTTGTACCTACTGGCTCAAATCTTCCAGTTCTCTGTCGCTCAAGAAAACAAGTCACTTTATTTTAGAATCGAGGCAACTGAGAACATAGAAATAAATTGTGGTGTAACTGTAAAACCCAGCCAACCTGGTTTTTGAAGAAACTCCGTTTTATGTGAGATCAGGGGCTAAACTCCAATTCCAGGAAGAAAGTCACACCTGAGCAAACATCCCCCCCCTCCCCCCGCCCCCATTTTAGCAACAGTCAGGCTACAATAGCAGGACCAAGGTACAAAGAGATAACCTAAGACATCCTACAGATAATAGATAACCTGACGATCCTGTTCTTCAGGTGATTCTGCCCCGTGTTGGCTTCCTGCAGATTACATCAGAAATTCAGTCTTTAAAATATTAACTTGCTGACCTGTGTGGAAATTCTCCAAGTTTGCTGTAACCACAGAACAAAACAAACAAAACAAAACAAAAAAACAAACAACAAACAACAAAACGACCGCCCCCCCTCTAAACCCTTAGGGCTCTTGTTTTGACCTGCTGCGAAGGTGAGAGTCTGAGAGACCTTGCTCTTGAGCTCATAATAAAGACCCTTATGTGGTTTACATCACAATTGGCTCCTCATTGGTCTTTAGATTACTTGAAACTTGGCCATAATGTAACATGTCTGGCAGAAATAAAAATATTCGAAAAGGACACTTACATCTCTCAATCTGACTATTAAGACTATTGGCTCCAAAGAAGTGGAAATTTCCCCCAGGAATCTCTTGCTGGAAAAAAGAAAAAGCACCGGCCAGAGGCTGAACTTTGTATTCCAGAAAGAGAGTTCACACAGTTCTAACCACTGTCAGATCACCTCACCTCACAGACTGAGATGTCCACATAATGGGGTCAAAGATGGTCTGTGGGTAGGTAGGAGTATCTGAGGTGAGGTGAGAGTTGGGGGAATTTATTGGATTTCCTTATCCCTCTTCCCAAGGTGGCCTTATCAAATCAATCTTCATTTTCTGCTTTCCACTTTTAATTTAGCTCTTTTCATTGGCTTATTGAGGACTGCTGGTTGGACCAGAGTTCACAACAGGAAGTGGAGCATGACTGGAACCAAGGTATTTGGTTTTTATGCAAGGACTAGTCCTCACTCATAACAGATCCCCCGATTCCCAGGTTTCCCAGAAAGAGTCATTGTCTCCATTTTACTTTTTTAATCTGTAGTGATCCACATTAGCCTCAGCTGTTCCCAGCAGCTGCTTTTATTTCTATTAATGATTATATGACCATATGTAGGAAACAGCTGTGTGCTCCCCCTGCCAGAGTCTCTTCTGGCTTTGTGTGCTTGTAGTATGTTTCCACACATAAAGAATAGTGAGGCCAAACCACCAACCAAAGAGTACACATGGAGTGATCCATGGCTCCAGCCGATATGTAGTGTAGGATGACCTTGTCGGGCATCAATGGGAGGGGACCCCTTGGTCCTGTGAAGGCTTGATGCCCCAGTGTACGGGAATAACAGGGTGGAGAGACTGGAGGGGGTGGGTGGGTAGGTGGGGGAGCACCCTCATAGAAGCAGGGGGAGGGGGGATAAGTAGGGGGTTTCTGGAGGGGAAACTGGGAAAGGGGATAACATTTGAAATGTAAATAAATAAAATATCCAATTTAAAAAAAAAGAATAGTGCAATAATGCATTCCTTCAGCATGCCACAGGACTCAAGTGCTAATTATAAATTTATGCCATTCATGCTATATTAATATTTATGGATACAAGAATACTTGTATATGATTTAGAGAACTGTATGGGGGCATTCCTTTGCTCCCATTTTATGGAAAGCTATTCTTTATTAGATGAAATTTTGGTCTTTTGTTGTGTGAGCTTGATTCTGTTTAAAAGTTGATACCTTTCCAGTTTAAAAGTCAACAATAAATTACTACTGAATTCTTAAAATTCATGAATGCTAACTTCTCTCTGAGGTCCTCCTCAACAAGTTTATTTTATGAAGGAAATAACCTATAAAAGATAAAAGTATAGTCGGTTATTTATGCCCAATACATTTCATTTTTTTTTAGACAATAAATCAATGAATGTATTATTCTTGCAACAATTTTGAAGTGAATAAAAGCATGCATTGCTATGTTTGTATTGGTTTTATTCCCTCTCAGGTTTACAATTTGGAAGGAGAACAAAATGATAGAAGTATCTTCTCATTAGTGAAACCCTCAAAAACTCATCTAAAATTCCATAGATGCTTATATAAATAAACACACGCAATGGGTCACATTTATAAAAGGTGTTCAATACTAATCCTTTTAAGACTAAAGTCTCATTATATGGCCCAGAGTGGCATCAAAATTGGTGATCTTCTGCCCCTGCTTCTAGGAATACTGATTTTTGATAAATGACCTGGTCCTCTTGTATTTCTCTGCAACTGACTCAACTACGCGATAAAACTTTAATAACCAACTGAATCTCTTTCTTACAAGCAGGACATGAAGCCCCAGACTTCTTCAGTCTCCTGGCACAGTGGAAACACGTTGTCAGATGGCTCGTCTTCCCATGAATAATGTTCCCGTCCCGAGGCCTTTTCTTGCATAAGCTACACGGCTTCAAGACATTCTGGAAATCTTCCATACTTTCTGTTTCTGTTTTCTGCTCAGAAAAAATATCCGTTTGCCTCTCGTGCTTGAGACGATCTCTTGGCTTTCAGAACTCTGAGCCAAATCCCAATTTTCCACTGAATTGCAAGCGTTGAACCTGGGCTTTTCCTCCTTTAAATATCCATCTTTAGGCCTAACAACAGGAGCTAAAGTGGTTCGCCTACAATCAGGGGCGTCGATTCCTTCATTGTCTTTCATTTCAGGTATGATAGTGATATTATATGTAGAGAGAGGAGGAGTTAAGTTAGAACAATCTGAATCCTTCCTCAAGGACCAGAAACGAAAACAGTACCTCTTGCTGTTGAAAATAAAGTTCTTGTGTTCCATACACTGCCGCTCATCCTCAGAAGTAACTTCCACATCAGTATCATGACTTAAGGACTTGGCCTCCTCAAGACCATCATCTTTCCCTGCTTCAGCCATCTTCTTGTCACTTGTTTTCTCTTCTTCACTTGCTTGCTCAGAATTAGCAGCTTCAACTTTTGTTCTAACCCCTAATTGCTCTGACACGGTCTCACTTAACAACCACGAATCGTTCCATAGTGTCTGAAACAGTGGCAGTACCTATATCCCGATTCGTCTGTAAATCAGTTGAGCCAATGCTTCTCGGTGTATAGTTGTTTCTCAAATTCTCTAGAAACTGCCAAGGCAGGCCAGCGACATCCGACTCCTTAAAATCTAGGTCAAGCCTAGATGTCTCATCTTGAGATCCATGTTCTGTCAAGTCTTCCTCTGCTCTGGAATCTCTGCATTTACGTCGTGAGGTAGGCAGCGTGTGAATGTCATCTTCTTCAGCTTCTTTTTCTGGGATTGGAGTATTCTGCGCACCGTGCTTCAGTCGGTCTTGACTTGGGATATCCATAGCGTGATCCTCCAGGACCTCCTGAGATGGCGGCTAGTCTGTCAATTCTAGAACACTGGTAACCGTGTATTAACAGAGGCTGATGTAACAAGATTCTTTCTTAGCATGTCATAGAGGGGGCTTGGATCTTTCACAGAAAAGCTCTGATATCCAAGCAGATCTCTCCAAAGATCTCCACCACAGTATACATATGTTGCTTCGGTTGATCATAGAGCTGCTTCACTATTATATACTGGCCAAGATAGGCATTACCTCTTTCATGGTGAATACGTCACTCTGAGCACCTGCTGCCTGCAAAATCTTCAAAAGCTGCAGTTTTGGTCATACCTGCTGGTTGATTTGTTCTGAAGAAATTCTGCAAGCACTGTCAGATGCTGAACACTGGGCAGAGGTCGAATGTGATGTCATGTTGTCAGTGAAGATTACGCAGTTAGCAAACTTACAGCCATTCCATGAGTCACCCCCCCCAACTCCTAGCTGGGGGAGGGTGGCAATTGTAGATCCGAAGGCCTGCACAGCATTTTGAAACTGCCGCACGATACATTTCTTTCAGCCTTTTCAAATGTTGTCCCTAAGGTAGAAGCCAACAGAGAGATGGCTGGGACCCATGAAGCCAAATACTTGGTTTTGTGACCAGCTGGCTACAGCAGCTGTGGTCTGTCTTTTGAGTCTATGGAGGACATGGACAGAGAATAATATTGCTTGTTATTGCACTTCAAGTCCAACCTCAATGTATTCCTTTGATGAGTTGAGTGATTTGAGTCATACCAAGACTCGTGCTTCTCAGGGGAAGTACTTCCACAACTGGAGGCAACTTAGAGTCACATCTGCTTCCTGACTCTTTGAAATCTCACTATTTCTGATGGGATAAAGAAGCAAAGGAGAAGACTCTTAAAGATTCCTAGGTACTTTCCAGTAAACTGCCTTCATGCAGATCTACATAGATTCCCTTCTTTTTTTTTAATTAATTAATTAATTTGAATCACATCATAATTTACTTATTTACCCCCTCTTCAAGAACCGAAAGGAACCTAGCAGTTTTGCTCAGATACCGTTGACCATTTGCCAGTCCTCTCAAGTTCCAATTACTTATTTCTTACACCAAAAGCACCAAAACAACCAAATACCAAACATTTCCTAAAATTTTTAAAATTTGACATCAATTGTATATATTCACCAGTATGTCCAACATATTATTTTGAAATATATATGTATGTATGTAATGTATAAAACATATTGGAAAATTACAAATCTAGCTAATTAACATAAATACTAACTCATATTAACCACTAGTTTTTTTGGCACAAGGAGGGTCAGAAGACTTTATCTTATCATTTTTTTAGGAGTATAGTAAATGCATTACTAATTCTATCTATTATGTTTTAACTACAGTGTGCTGTAGAAATATTCTTTTCCAGTCTTGTCTATTTGGAGTCTTGCATGATTCTTGTATCTTTATTCAGATGTCTTTCCTTAGTTTGGGGAAGTTGACTTGGGGTTTTCTCTGTTTTCTATGCATACAGTTCCAAGGTCTTACCTTTACATGTTGCAGTATGTTCTTTTCCTGTGTTTATGATTATTTTCATCTTCCTTATTTGGTCTAAATCCCATGTATTGTCGTTGAGTTCCTGATACTCTCTATTCTGCTTGACGCATCGCACCTGCCTGGCTTCCTTTTGAGTTTTCTAGTTGAATCATCAGTCTTTCCAATCCTATCTTCAGTCAGCTTGAGCCCACATTAGCGTTTTTGTTTTATTGAGTCTCATGTTCCCATCCTGGACTGTCTTACCATGTCCATCACCCTATTTGTGTAATTTCTTGGCCATCGCTCAGGTGTTTATTTTCCTTGATCTCTTTCTCTTTAATTTTATGGTTTTTTTTTTCATGGCTTCTTTAAACTCCTTGAACTTTTTAATGACTGTTCTTTTAAATGTTGTTCTGTCGTCTGTGTCATTCTCGCTTTTGCACATTTCTACATGACTGGTATGTTTTGGAAGGGAGACGCTGCCTTGATCTTCACATTGTTTGTACTTTTAGGATGAGATCTGGACCTCTGGACTTGGTCAGTTCTGTGTTCGATATGGAAAGATCAGTTTGTAGTAGAAGACGGGATGTTTGGTTGGGTTGGGCTTAGCTATTGGTATAAAGTCAGGTGGACAGGGAGAACTGAGCAGCTGTGCAGGGTGTGCTTCCTGGTCCAAGCCTGGAGTATGGGGATAGATCTGGGTGGGTGGGCAGGTTGGATGTGCAGTGGGAGGGGCCTGTGGGTGTGAATCAGGCATAGATGCCCAGACTGGGCTGGGGTACTGAATGGGGAACCTGGACTGGATCTTGGGGCTTGGGGATGGTATGTGGAAGAGAATGTAAGTCAGACTTACAGGGCTAGACCCTGGACAAGGATGTTGAGGATTGACTGAGTAGAGGTTTGATGTGGTGTCTCTTTCAGGTTTTTGAAATGTACATTAAAGTTATACACAGTCAATTTACTCCAAAAAAAGTGCCCCAGAACTTCACCTTATCTAACTGTAAGTATCCATCGATCAACTACTTCCTGGCCTTATTACTTCCTAATCTGGCCTCTGGTAACCCTACATTCAAGTTCTATGAGGTTGACTTTGCTCTATCCCACATATGAGTGATAATGTGGTACTTTATTACAGTTTATGCAAGTATGCTAGTTCTATTCAGTTTGTAGCAAAAAATCTCTTCAATTACTAGTTCTGCTATTTCATTGGTTAGTCAGTCCACTGGAGGTGACAGATGTGGGTGTGTAGTCACCTAGTCACACTCTGTGTAAGAGGAAACAAAAGATTTTAAAATAAGCCTCACTTTTAAGCTTCCTATGTTCCCACTGCATATGGTATTCCCAAGTCTTCTGCTTTTTCTGATCAGGTTTTTGCAAGGATTAAATCTCTGTTCTCCCATTGTAGTGGACAAAGTCAGAGAAGTGCAGCTATTGGGAAATGGGGGTGAGATGAGGACCTGTACCAGCTACCCCTTTAACACTTTCCCTGGTCACCAGCTTGTTCCCTAGACTGTCACATTCAGTCATGCCTTCTAGCTTTGTATCTGGAGCCTTTACATCATCCAGGGTATATGCTGGGTGTTTCCCACAAAGATTGGCCTTTGTAGGCACTAAGGTCTGCTATACCTGGAAAACAGTCTTCTAACCTTGGAATGCTGTTACGTCATCTCAATTAAGAAGAACTTTAAGAGGAAAACTATTTTCATCCTTCATGTGAGTAATGAGTAACATCGGTAGGCACACTTAAATGAGATGTTTCAATATTGAAAGACATTGAAAGTTAATAAATTAACTTTTTTCTACTTGGTTAAAAAAAAAAAAAACCCAAACGAAGGACTTTCTTCAGGTTTTGATCTCTAGGATTTATGAAGAGAAATCATGCATTTTAAGTGTTTCCTTGCTTATGTTAAATTTTTCTTTTTATCTTTGGATTTCAGCAATTTGATCGTGGAAAACCAAATGGAACAGGCAGCAAGGACAGTAACATGATACATTGTTTCACTTTGCCCAGTAATCTTCAAAAGTGTTAGGAAGTGGGATACCAGAACAAGGTAACCAGAAAACCCAAAGGGTCCTAACTATTGAAATAAGGTTTATGTGTGAATAAAAAAAAAATCTTTCATCACCAATGTTTGCATATTGTTTTCCTTTCCAATGTTTCCATGCCCAAATAATAAACTTCCAAACTATTTACTTCTGCACAAACAACATACTCTACAGTATAGATGGGACAGCTGCTTTAGGATTCACATTCACTTCTTCTTCCACTGACCATTCACACTCAAGCCTGACAGGTCGAGTAAGGTGTTCATATTCAGCTGCCTGCTATCTGTCCACTGTTATCTGCCTGTTATGGTTTTACCTGTGATCTTGCTAACTTCAAATGCACTTTCCTTTTTGTCTGTGCAGTCTTCCACCATGGCACTGAAAGTGACACTGTTCTGATGGCACCTTATTCTCTTCAGGTTGGTTAGCTATTTTTTACTACATTTGGTTTGCCAGTGATATCAGCTCCAGCACCCAAAGCTTGCTGTGATGTCTAGCATATACTTAAAAAAACGCAGACGATATTTTAAATAACCACATTATGTCATATGAATCATGAAAGCTGCTGCTAGAAAATCACTTCCTAGAGAGCAAGCCTGTGGAAAATGACCTCAAAGAGAAACTGAGTAGAACTGAAGACAAAAATATCCCTAGTTCAAGTCTCGCAAATTGGTTATCCTAAGTAGTAAGAGACCAGCAACAAACGTTCGTCAAGGGACAGTCATGAAACAATGCACTATGATATGTAGATAAACGGTAGAAAAGGACAAACAGTGACCAGTGCTTAGAGGTTAAAGCAACTTGTTTCAAACAAGCCCATTGGCATCCACTGTTTTACACAACTGTTGATCGTCTGTTTTTCAAATGGCTAGGTAAAGTATAAATGGCTAGGGTATAAAAAGTATGAGATCTATTTGGGAGACCCTGTAAGAGGGGGTGCTTAGTCATTTGGTTGCTGCCACAAATGTAACACTGCAGAGTACACACTGGTGCTTTCCCTTCCCTACAAGATTTCTCAAGAAATTTAAACAACACACAACAGATACACATCACTACTACATCTATCACACATCTACATCATCACACATCTATTATATTATATCTATATTATATCCAGTCAAATTATGCAATGTATATCATATACCTGCTTGCTCTATAAGCAACTTATTAATTCATTGTGTGAGATGTCATGCAGTCTCAAAAATATTAGGCTTGATACAACATGATCTAAAGTGATTAGTAGGGTGTAAACCAGCCCCGAATAGTTCCGTGCTTGTCTCAGAACGTTTTGCATCTCCACAAACGTAATGTGATGCTCTCGTTACCTGGAGAAGCCTGCCTTTACACAGATGAAGCGTCAGAAATGTTTAGTTCATGTTTACATGCTTATTCTAACAGGAAATGCTGCCATCACTAACCAATGATGTGGACTTGCCACATTGGTATAGGAAAGTTGAATAGAGACACTTGTTTCACAAAGGTGATAAATTGGTCTTGCTTTCGCCTCTGGTCCTGTCCTAGCTTATGTTTGCCACTGTGTCCTACACCTATACCATTTTCCCCAAACACCTAGAAAGTTAGTTGGACATCATTTATACAGCAGCATTAAAGTAGAAATGAGAATGTAATATAAAATCACCAGCCAGCCATCCTGAAAAGTCTTTTATTATGGGAAATAAAGGTAAAATTAGGAAAATGTCTAGAGGAACATTTTTAAGTAAAAAAAAAAAAATCTTCCAATAGAGATGTGGAAATAATAAGAGATGACATAATTTTAAAAATTCATAGAGTGATGTGTCCATGGGTGTTTATCATATTGCTTTGTCGTCCCATCAATATGTTCAAAACATTACACAATAAAATTAGCAAAGAAAGTGTTCTATACTGTGTAAAGAGTTAACAGTGCAGCAAAAACTATTCATTTAAGGTTTTTATATTAATACCAAATTAAAGGAAATTGTTGATCAGGTCAAGATTTAAAAACAGACATTTTTTTTTTTCTGAATCTTTACATTGCCACACAAGATGAATGATTGGATACACACAGATAATTCCACAGCCATGTCAGGTAGTACTGACAGGTACAGATTGTCAAGTCATAGAGCCCAGGTTACACGACGTGCTTGAATATGTGGTCTGGACATGGAACCATCCTTTGAGGTCACAGAATGCACATGGACAATGCTCCGAGGCATTGCGGAGCGTGGCGGAAGTGAGATAACTTGGATGGTATTGGAGTCATTTCTTGGCCTTTACTTTCTGTGTGGGGTATACAGAATTGCATGCAGGTACATTCTATTCGTGATCTGTATGAAACAGAAGATACCTAGAGACAGAGAAGCAAGGGAGCAGGATTAGTGTACCATGCAGAGATGAAAGATCACGTCCTTCAAAATATTTAGAAGACTCTGACCACTGAGCTTTGTAAATACTTCCCAGCTTTAGTCCGAGGGGGTGGAATATTCCCACAGTAGCTTCAGTGATTTTCAGCTCCCTTGGGAGGGGGCTTGTTCTGAATGAAGGGGTGCTTCTGCTGGGGTTCCTTGGGGGAAGTGCAATTCTTATAAAATTCTAAGGCTTCCCAGGATAAGGGGACCTCCTATCTTAGTCTCTGGTATCAGCTACTGCTGATAGCTGTCTTATAATTACATTGGCATCACATCGTTTTCCTTTGATATCTGGTCTTCTCTTAACATAATCAAACACCTGTTCTCAGCCATTGTCATTGGTGGTGTCTTTCGTGATTTATATCTGCCTTTAAGTTGGAAAGATACTAAAAATACTGACAAGGAGAGGACAAGGAATGCTCCTGGAGGCATGGTCAATTTCAGCTTTCTGCTCCTAAGAACTCTAGAGAGTTAGTCCAGGTGAGTTTTCATCCTTTAAAGTACAGGTTTTGGGTATATTCTTTGACTCTCCATTTTTGTTATTTCTTATTCCTCTCCCTGGATGTTGACTGACCCTTGTGTCTCTTTAAGGGCCCTGGGGTGGGGAGGATACTCACCACAGGTAAGAAAGAGGGCGATGGTTAAGTAGACAGTGAAAGGTATCCATTTCATCTTGTAATTTACGTAGTACACATACTGACCTTTATTTAGCTTGTGATGATACACAATGATTGCATAGAACAAAAGGCAACCTAGTGTCCAAAAGGAAAAGTTTTATTTTCAGGAAGTTTAAACCCATCAGTCAAGTCTTCACACCCATTCATCCTATGGTAAGAGGAACAAACCTATGTCGGCCAGCACAGCTATTCCACAGAGTGATCCTAAGTTGGTGATAGATCGAATTCATAAACCACCTGTACCCTTGAATCAGAGAATGGAAAGCTGAGCTACTTAAAGATTGCAGACTGGAACCCTGCCAAGCCATTGTGACTTCCATCTATACCGATGGAAGCCGGGAAGTTACCTGCGAAGAAGCTCATGAAGCCAATGAAGAGATGCACACACTTGTGTTGAGAAATCATGTAGGTGAACTGCAGACCTATGACCAAGTTTAGATAGATGGCAATGTTGAGTGTCATCAACATCATCTGTCGGATCGACTCCAGGCTTTCTGTTGGGAAGCAGAGGCTATACTGAGAGAAGGATCTACGTTTCTTCCAGACCCGTTTCCACAATTGTGTAGATCAAACTTTCATGAGGGTCAAAAAAAAAAAAATCAGAATAGAGAGTAGAGAAAAGGAGTAAAGAATAAAGAGGCCATGTATTTGAGACAGAAAAACCAAACCAGCAGAAATTTAGCGTCTTTATGAGAATCTTTTTAACTCATAGGTCATTAAGTATTGTACCAGCCCATCTGCTCTTAGCGTGCGAAAATCCGTTTTCCTTTAGGCCAGTCATTTTCTTCATACCCCCTTGTGTCTAGTTGTACTGGCTACCCTACTGCTACTGATCAGGTTGATCAAAAGTTCAGTGCTTAAGCCAGGTGGTGGCTCATGCCTTTAATCCCAGTACTTGGGAGGTGAAGGCAAATGGATATCTGTGAGTTTGAGGCCAGCCTGGTCTAGAGTGAGTTCCAGGATAGTTAGGGCTACAAGAGAAACACTGTCTTGAAAAGCCAAAAAAACAAAAAACAAAACAAAACAAAACCAACCAACCAACCAACAACAAACAAAACCAAACACAAACCAAAACAAAACAACAACAGCAAAAAACAAAACACAAAAACAAAACATACAAACAAAAGTAAAAAAATAAAATAAAATAAAATCAGTGCTTAAACCAGTAAGACCCCATTTTTTTCTCCCAAACATCTACATGGTGAAATTTTACAGCACATGGCGTACAGTTGCCTGAGAAAGTTGAGTTGATCAGATCAGTCAAAGAAAATTTCTCTTCTACCCACTACTTTCCATAGTATAGTTCTGACCTTCGGGCCAAAAAGAAGGACAGCATCCCAGCCACGGACTGTGGGTGGCTTTATCCTTTCTCAGTTTGGGAACCAGTTCCACCCAGTTTTCCATGATGAGTCCTACGATCAACAGAAGTATGGCCCCAGATGAGAAGAATATGTTAGCAGCCTGGATACTTCTGTTGGGATGTGCATTATCGTGAATAAAAATTTCTAGTAGAGACTACCACCAGCGTTTTACACGTCTTTGATTTGATCAGTCAGAAGATGCAAGATGAACTCCAGGTGTCCAGTGACTGCAGAGATGTTGGCAGAGACATCAGTAGAGGCAGAAGCTGAAGTTATTCGAAGAACAGAAGAGATAACTTCCTCCCTTTACCATTCTTAATAAAGGGCAGACTGTTGTCAGAGAAACAAACTGCCATGGAATCCTCTGTTGGTTTGACCCTTGACCTTGGTACCTAGGGCAGTGGAACAACCAAGTTTCTTTGAGAAAGCTATAATGTGGTAAGGTCTAATTTCTCTCTCTCTCTCTCTCTCTCTCTCTCTCTCTCTCTCTCTCTGTCACACACACACACACCCCACACACACACACACACACACAGAGTCTGTGAAATGGATGAGTCTTTTGGATGAGTCGAGGTCTTTTGGATGAGTGCTCAGTTAGTTGGCACCATAAGAGGTAATGCTCATTAGACATTTTGGATGTGTTGTAGGGCCTCAGGTCTTCAATAAGGATTTCTCAAAGAAACGATTAATTAGCCTTCGAGGGAGACTCAAGCTCTGAAACTGAAACAAATTGCCCTGCTACCCTTGGCCATTTTATCCCACTGTCTTCTATAAGGCATAAGAGTCATTGTCTGTCAGAACTGCCTTTGTAACTTGGCAGAGAACATATTTTGTGGAGTCCTTGAGGAGAAAACCATGGTTTATGCACTAGGTTTGCATCCAGAGGGATTCTCTAAAACTCCATAAATGCTTTTGACTGAGCTAAAAATAAAACTGTCTTCACATGCTTCTTTCCTTCTAGTTTTAAAAGAAATTTCTTTTATTGAAAATACTCATTTCTCATACAAAGGATCCTGATTATTGTTCCCTCTCCCCCCCTAGCTCTTCCCCATCTCCTTCTCCCCAGAATCTACTTCCTTCTGTCTCAATAGAAAAGGCTTCAAGGTGATAACAACCAAACAAGACAACATAAAATACAATAAGATGAAACAAAAACTTTCATATTGAAGTTGGACATGGCAATCCAGCAGGAGGAAAAGTGTCCCAAAGTACAGACGCAAGAGAAAGAGACCTGATTGTATTCACAGAAAGGAGTCCCATAAAAACAACAATAGCCACAACATGTGCAGAGGATCTGGGGCAGTCCATGTAGGCCTACCCCCAGAATTTCCTTCTATGTTTTTAAAAATTTCATCACAGAATACTTTTTTTTGGGGGGGGGGGTTCCAAAGGGCCTCTTTAATTGCCTCAAATACATTCTCTTCGACCCAGAGCTGGCTGCTCATTATTTGATAGTAACATATTTCCTTTATAGTTTTAACTTTGAAAAGACAGTATTCCAGATCAAATGTAGTCATAAATAAGACTTTATGGTTAAGAGAAAAGACTTAAGCACCTTAAGTTTAAATCTTGGTTCTTCCACCCTTCAGTAATGATCCAATCTTAGAGGTTATGATTTTTATCATATAAGGATTTTATAAAAAACATTATGTCAGCAAAGACTTCAGATGTACAGCACTTGAGGAGAGTCTGGCAGATGGTCAATGGTATTTGAGCAATAGCTGCTAGGTTCCTTTGAGTTCTTTAAGAGGAGAGTTCTGTGTAAATCTGCATGAAGGCAGTTTACTGGAAAGAAGCCAGGGAACCAACTATTTTGGTGTGTTACATTAATGGGTCAGAGCAGAAACTGATGGAAATGCAGTTGCAATAGGAAAAGCTTAAGACTCCAGAACTCTGGGAAAACAGTCTAGTTGGCCATTCTAGTGGAAGCCTAGAAGATAGTACTTCTGGATTATGGAGACCTGGCACAAGAGATTTCAAAGAGAAACAAGATCCATTAGCAACTGGGATAGAGGTAATATTTTGTCTTAGAACCTGGAAACTTTCTGCCTGTGTCTTGAGAATTTAGTGTAAATTAAAAAGCAATGTACTAATTTCTTTGGTGGAAGACATTTTTATTAATTAATTAATCAAGTAAGTAAGGAATTTACATCCTGAACACTCCTCATCCTCCAGGCCCCACCTCACAGAGTCCCTCCCCATGCCATTCCTTTCTCTTCTCAGAGGGTAAGGCTCCCCTGGGTATCTCGCCACTCTGGCACACCAAGGCTCAGCCTGACTAAGCACATTCTCTCCTCCTGAGGCCAGGCAAAACAGCCATGAAGACTGAGCTGCCTGTCTGCTACATATGTGCTGCAGGCCTTGTTCTAGCCCTTGTATGTCCTTTGGTTGGTGGCTCAGACTCTGAGAGCTCCCAGGGGTCATGGTTTGTTGACTATTTTGGTCTTCCTGTGGGGTTCCCATCTACTTCAGGGCCTTCAATCCTTCCCTCACATCTTCAAGAAGTGTCCCTGACCTCCATCTAATGTTTGGTTATGGGTATCTGCATCTGTTTCAGTCCTCTGCTGGGTAGAGCCTCTTAGAGGACAGTTATGCTAGGCTCCTGTCTGAAAGCATAAGAGAGAATCATTAATAATGTCAGGGATTAGTGCTCGTCCATGGGATGGTTTTCGAGGTGGACCATTTTTGATTGGCCTTTCCTTTGGTCTTTGCTCCATCTCAGTGTTTCTTGTAGACAGGATAAGTTTTGGATTGAAAAGTTTTCTGGGTGGGTTGATATCCTTATCCCTCACTAGGGGTCCTGCCTGGCTACATGAGGTGGCCTCTTCAAGTTTCATGTCCCCACTGTTAGACATCTCGGCTAAGGCCAGAGCCTTATATACCAGCTCCCTTAGTCTGCCTCCTCATTCTCCTCCCCGCACCCCTCCCCCTCCCATCCTATTCCCTCCCTCCCTCTGTCTCCTCTGACTATTTTGTTTAGCCTTCTAAATGTGATTTAAGCATCCTTGCTTGGGCCTTCCTTCTTGTTTAACTTTTTTTTTTTTTTTTGGGGTGTGGGGGGTGTATCATGGTATTCTGTACTGTATGGCTAATATCCACTTATCAGTGAGTACACACCATGCATGTCCTTTTGGGTCTGGGTTACTTCACTCAGGATATTTTCTGGTTCCATTCATTTGCCTACAAAACTTGTGATGTCCTTGTTTTTAATAGCTAAGTATTCCATTATGAAAATACCACATTTTCTTTATCTATTCTTTTGTTGAGGGACATCTGGGTAGTTTCCCATTTCTAGCTATTATGAATAAGGCTGCTATGACCATAGTGGAGCATGTGTCCTTGGGATGTGGTGGAGCATCTTTTTTAGGTATATGCCCAGAAGTGGTGTAGCTAGATCTTCAGGTAGAGCTATTTCCAATTTTCTATGAAACTGCCAGATTGGTTTCCAGAGTGGTTGTATACATTTTCAATCCCACCAGCAATGGAGGAGTATTCTCCTTTCTAATGGGATACATTTGGTTAAAAAAAATTCTTCTGGAGACTTCTACCCTGAGGTAGTGTCTGAAAGGTATTATTCAAAAAAAAAAAAAAAATAGAGAGCATAAAGCAATCAACAGTTCAGCATCACTATAAAACCACAACAAAGAACAACATTGCAAGATATTCCCCAAGGTGCAATAGTGGCACATCTACCGCGAGGGTAACCAACAACTAATTGAACTTAAAGCCCACTCAAATAGAAGGATATTCATGGTGGATACTATAAGCCTAGTTAACTGCCTGTGTCTAGTGTAGTCAAATACTCTAAAGAGAACCTAGTAATGTCACTTTTCTAATCCCGTATATGCCTAACCACATTCTAAGTACTTAGTCTTAGGCTCATACATGCATGTAGTTCTTACCACTCACCAAAGAAGCTTCTTGTTTCTAGCAGATAGAGACCATTACAGCAATTGCAACTGACCAAGATGCAGAGACCCATCTAGGAATATCATCCAGCGTTGATCTATCTACAACACAACTACTACACCCAAGGCTCAGGGAACATAGTGGAAAATACAGCAGGAAGGTCATAAGACTAGAGGACCAGGATGTCTGCTATGAGACAGTGTCTTCTATATATGACAGAGAAGCTGCACTCATGACCTCTGAATACTATGGTTACCTAAACAAGACCTTCCTAAACAATGACATCATCAGTTGACATCCCAGTGTGGACTGAGGAAAACCCCATAAGGCCCTACCCTCTAAATCTGGTTCTCAACCTTTCTAATTCTGTGACCCTTTAATGCAGTTTCTTATGTTGGGGTTACCTTCAGCTTAAATTTTTTTTTGTTGATACTTTATAACTGACTAAAGCACCAACCAAAGAGTACACATGGAGCGACCTATGGCTCCAGCCGCATATATAGCAAAGGATGGTCTTGTCGGGCATCAATGGGAGGAGATGCTCTTGGTCTTTGTGAAGGCTCGATGAAGCTTGGGGAAGCCTGAAGAAGGTACGGGACAAGGACTGCTGGAACCAGAGGGGTCAAGAACACTGAAGAAAGCCTTCAGATTCAAATGCTCAAATAACCTCGATCGAACTTACAATAAGGGACCTAGGCCCTCTGAATCCATGTTATGGTTGTACACCTTGTGGGGCTAACAGTGGGAGCAGGGGCCGTCTCTGAGTCTTTTAATTGCCTTTGGGACCGTTTTTCCTCCTACGGAGGACCCGTTGCCTCCTCCAGCCTTAATATGAAGGGTAGTG
>JAJTUV010001568.1:262500-301535 GCA_021653895.1 Mastomys natalensis | reverse complement strand
GCCAAAGCCTCCAGCCACTGAAACCTGGGACCTTCCTCCGGTATGTGAGAGAGGCTGCCTGGAGGCCTCCTCATGGGCCTCCTCATGGGGCCCCCGGGCTGCTGCCACCTGGGCCCGGGGCCTGCGCTGAGCTGCCACGTGGGCCCGGGACTCCACCGCTGCGACCCGTTTCCACCATGCGGGTCCGGGCTGCTGCCACCTGGGCCCGGGGCCTGCTGCAGGCCGCTGCTGCGTGGGCCCGGGACTCCACTGCTGGCCCGCCATTTTTCCCTACATGTACTCACCCTTGAGCTAACCTGCATTCCCTCTCCCCCAAGCCCTGGCTTGGGCGCTCTCATTTCTTGACTCCCCGTGCTTCCCAGCGACTCTGGGTGCCTGGGAGTATGAGAACCCCAACTTCAGCCTCAGCCTGTGTCATTTCTCACCTAGGCTGAGGCCCCATCTTAGGCTGCATTCTGTCATCCCGGATCAGGCAAGCCCACACTGGAGGATGGAATGTAATGTAGCCTAGTGCCTCCCCATTTTGTCTGCCAAACTTCGTTCACACATCCCAGCAGCAAGATGGAATATGACCCACACTAAGGATTGGTAAAATTAAAAAACTTTTTTGATCTGTAATTGGTTGATTCCACAAACGCAGAACCTGGGCTATAAGGCCGGCCGAATGACATCGTCAGAGGGTGTGCGTCTGTGCCTGAACACAGCATTTGACTGGCTAAGCATCATGTTGTCAAGTCAGTACATGTCATTATCATGTGGCGTTTGGTTCCTTCCTTAATGCTTTTATTTCAGCAGGATCCTAAAAGTCTTGATTATTTTTTCCTATGGCTGCCATCTAGGTCTTTATTTAACAAATACCCCAAAGACTTCATCTAATCAATCAATGGTTTTTGTCTGTTCTACTACAGTACATATATATTTGTCAACTTTTATGAGCAAAACACATGGCATTCATGGGCTGGAGAGTGGCTCAGCGGTTAAGAGCACAGGCTGCTTTTGCAGAGGACCCAGGTTGGGTTCCCAGCACTCACATGGTGGTTTATAACTGTTTATAACTCCAGTTCCAAGAGATCCAATGCTCTCCTCTGACCTCTGTGGGCACCAGGCATGCTCATGGCGAACATATGTACATGCAGGCAAAACACTCTTACAGTATAAGAATCTAGAAAACAAAATATACAGGTTTCAGACTCCTCTCTTTTCTCTCTCCTTCCCTCCATGAATCTCTCTCTCTCTCTCTCTCTCTCTCTTCTCTCTCTCTCTCTTCTTCTCTCTCTCTCTCTCAACATTCTCTCTCCATAGTCCTAGCTTTCCTTGAACTCACTATGTAGACCAGGCTCAAACTCATAGAGCTCTGCCTGCCTCTGCCTCCGAGTGCTGGGATCACAGGCTTACACTGCAATGCTTGGCTCCTCTTTCCTTTTTAAAAAGAGTGTAACATTCTTTTTTATTTTACATTTTATTATTTGTTTATATATGTTTATGATGTATGTGTGTAGGTGCACATATGGATTCAAGTGTGTACATTTGTGTGTGTGCATATGGAGGTCTGAGGTCACCATCACGTGTCTTCCATCACTTTCAGTCTTACGTGTTGAGAACGGATCTATTGCTGAGTCCAATGCTTGCTATTAAGGATAGCCTAGTTAGTTAGTTTGCTCTGGGGAAATTCACTGTTGGCCACCCCTTCAGCTCTGAGATTAAAGGCAAACTGCCATGCCCACCTGGCTTATACATGTGCTTTAGGGATATGAACTCCGGCCCTCACGCTGTGTGACAAATGGATTACCCATTTAAGTCACCTGCCTAGCCACCTCCATCCCCTCCAACCCCTTTCTTTTCTTTTCCTTTTTTTTTCTTCTGTTTTTGAGATAGAATCTTTGTATCCCTGTTTGGCCTGAAACTCACTATGTAACTCAGTCTGATTTCAAGCTCATGGCAATTCTCCTGCCTCAGCCTCTCAAGTACTGAGATTGAGCCACCACACCAGGCTCAGAAAATTCCTAAGCATGTTAAGATTTGAGATCCACTGGTCTAAAGATCTCTGTGAGGCAGAGTGAGATTGGGGAGAGGAATGAAGCACTGTAAAAAATTCCTCTTTAAATCTAGCCGGACTCTTTGCCAGGAAAAGTGAATTACTTCTTGTTGTGTAGAGTGTGCATGTGCATGTGCATGTTTTAAAAGTTGCTTCAGCGGTGCACGGTGACTTGCTAAGTACTTCGTGACTCCACCATTTCTCTTTGGAATTGTGCCCATCCGTCCATGAGACTAACCCTTATTCTCAGTGTAGAATGTTTTCTGTACCCAGAGGAGACCTGGGTGTTCATAAATCAGGAGGGAAGCTGGATCCTGTAACACAGCTCAAATAATGGGAAGGATACTGAGAGAAGCAGGCTGAAGACATGAAACTCAAGCTTCGCGGACCTGCTGTTTGCTCCTGCATCCGAGGTCCTTAGCCTTCCTCTTCCTCCTGCCCATCCCTCCCAAGCCTGAGCCACAGATTTGTCTTCTAAGGACAAGAGGAATTTCCTTCCATCACCAGCTCACTTAGGATGCATTTGGAATTTTTCCCAAACAAGACCTGCCAAACCTGGCCTGGGCTATTTTTAGTATCTCCTTGGCATATGTGTCCTGAGGAAATAAGATTCTTCTTGCCTTCTTTCTTCTGATGAGTATTTGATTGGCAACCTTAAAATTCCTCATTGTACTTAAATTATAAACTCACTGCAAGCACAAGGTACCTTTCCCAGTCTTTTAAACTACATACCAATATGTGTTCTCGTAGCACTGCGATTACCTATTATTTCATAGCTTTCTGAATTAAATATTCATTAAACAAAAGCAGAAAAAGGTATTAATCTGTATAAAAAATTTAATGCACAAAAGTTGCTTATCAGTATGTTAATATATCTTCATCAGGTATTGCCAGCCAGCAGCCACAGTCAACCAGGTTCATCTGAAAGAGTGGCTGGGAATGGAAGAGGAACAGGAGGGCGGGAATAGATGAAGCCAGGACAAAGGTTTCTGATCGAGGCTCAATGCTTTAATGTTCAGCTTTCAATTTAAAGGGGAAGCCCACCCCCACCCCCAGAGTTGTGTCTGCTTCATCCTGGAGGTGTGGGTGGTGGGAATCCATCCTTAATGGCCAGAGGTGTCTCCAGGCAAGCTCAGCAGGCAGTCTATTCTCCTCAGCTCCTGTAGCAGACTGTGGGTCTGCCAAGGTGGTTAACACCTGAGTCCTATTGTTTTGGTCTGCTATGGTAAACAAGGTCTCTCAGGCCTGCTCAAGGCTGGGGGAAGGGAACAGTTCCCCCTTTTTAGTTTTAAGGATGGCAGTGCCAACAGCTGGACGGGGCACAAGATTTCATCCTGTCTAGGGTCTCGAGTGGCCGGGCGACCGTGCCTGGCTTAGGTCGGTGTCTATATTACTCCTATATTACCCGTCTTTGAAGAAACATACATAGCAATTGATGTATGCCTCTGTCTTAGGTTTATAGGAGCTCAAGAACATTCCTACCCATCTTTGACTAACTGGCCATCATTGGCACACTCTTTCCTATATAGACCAAAACCACAATCAGACCAAAGGACCTGTGGACGTGCACTAGATGCAATTCTTCACAGCGATGTATAGCTGCCATGATGAAAGCTGAGCTTGCTGAGAGTGATCTTGTGTGAGGGCAATCAATCTGCTTAAAATACAAGGTTCAAAGGTTAAAAGCAACATGATTATCCAAGTAGTGTAGAAAATAAGGTTGAAAGTGGAAATGTTCCAGCATTTAATCCAACTGCTGATTGGCAGGGATCAGATATAAGTCTGGCCACCAGGTATATAGTAGGTGGCTTTTTTTTTTTTTTTTTTTTTTTGTTTTTTGTTTTTTGTTTTTTTGAGACAAGGTTTCTCTGTGTAGCCCTGGCTGTCCTGGAACTCACTCTGTAGACTTGGCTGGCCTTGAACTCAGAAATCTGCCTGCCTCTGCCTCCCAAGTGCTGGGATTAAAGGTATTCACCACCACCGCCTGGCTTAGTAGGTGGCTTTAAGTATTGATAAAAAACACTGTCCAGTAAGATCGGAGACTACATGCCATGTTAAATAAGCTGGCTGATTTTGAGCCATCTTCATCATTAGAATCATAATTATTAGGCTTAAGATCTGTGTCCACTTGACGGACCAATCTTTCAGGTAACCATCGGGCTCCATTTTCTTTTTCTTGAAAAAATACAGACTGAGCCATGACTCCAAATTAAAACAGGGTCAGGACCATTCCACGTATTAGTTAAGGGGTCTCTCCACATGACCCTGGCAAATGAGCTGGAAGTAACCGGATGCCAGTGTCGATCCACTGCAGACTGACCTTAGCATCAGTTTGCAGAAAATTTAAAATAAGACAAAAGCAAGGTGTGCTTTTGGTGATCTTGGGGGGTATAATTCCCCTTTTTAGTTTTAAGGAGCCAATTTTTCAGAGTTTCTTGCAAAACCACGGTAGGTGCTCTTCCCACATTTAAGAGAGTTATCAAGATATTATTTTAAAGTTCTATAATCTCTCTTTCACAATTCCTTGTCCTTGATAATAAGGAATCTTAGTAATAAGCATAATATTAAATTGTCAACAAGACATCTCAAATGTTTAACTGTAATAGCCAGTTCCATTGTCTATAATCTTTTTTTTTTTTTTTTTTTTTTTGTTTTTTTTTTTCGAGACAGGGTTTCTCTGTGTAGTCCGGGCTGTCCTGGAACTCGCTCGGTAGACCAGGCTGGCCTCGAACTCAGAAATCCGCCTGCCTCTGCCTCCCAAGTGCTGGGATTAAAGGCGTGCGCCACCACCGCCCGGCCATTGTCTATAATCTGATATGGAACACCAAGCATAGAAAAATAATGTAGGCAATAACTAATTATAATTTTAGTTGCTTTTCTTGTTAAAACAGTTGCAACTAGGCCGGGCGGTGGTGGTGCACGCCTTTAATCCCAGCACTTGGGAGGCAGAGGCAGGCGGATTTCTGAGTTCGAGGCCAGCCTGGTCTACAGAGTTAGTTCCAGGACAGCCCGAGCTACACAGAGAAACCCTGTCTCGAAAAACCAAAAAAAAAAAAAAAAACAGTTGCAACTAAAAAGCCTAAAAAGGTATCAAGTCACATGGACATATTTTAATTTTTCTAAAATCAAAAATAAGTAATATCTACCTTTCATAATTAATTACATATAAGTCCTCAAAGCTTAACACCATTATGAAAAATTTGAGGACACTAAGAACAAGTTTTTGCAATTTAACTTGTACACTTTTTAGAAATATCAAATTATTGTCTCAAACTATTATTATTTTGATGATGTAAAGAATAAGATTGTATAGCCAATTGTTTCTGTAAGGTCTATAATTTGGCTGGTATACAAATCTGCTCTGGCATTGCCCTGGAGTCCAGGCAATCCAATATGAGCTCTTAAATGTTTTATAAAGTTAAGAAACAGTGAATGTTTCTTCAATTAAGCTGTATTTGTATAAATAACTTTAAAATTTGAGAATTAGCAATATCTAAAAAAGGAACAATTTCAAGCAATTACAAACCATGAGCCATATATTGGCTATGAACATACAAAATGAAAGCTTGATTTTTTTAGCATTTCAAATAGTGGCTATAGCACGTAATTTAATTGTTTGTGCTAAAGCAAGGGAAAATTCGAGAAAATGAACATGTGATATAACTACATATACTGCCTTATCAATAGATGAGGCATCTGTAAATACAGAAACATCTTTTCTATGGGCTGCATGCAAATTTATAGGAAATATAAAAGCATGCATAGAGAAAAACTTAAACAACTTGTCTTATGGATAATGATGGTCAAATTTGCCTAAAAAGTTTGCCATGTAATAAGCAAATATCATTATTCTTCAATAACCAACTTAATTTCTATTTGGAATAAGGAATTAACATTTCATCTAAAATACTTTCAGGATTCTATCTTACAATCCTGTCTTAACACTGTAATAGTTTCATAATAGGATGTTCAAACTTTACTTGTAGATGAAGAAGGATGAATCTACATTAATGGTTTCTTTTGCCAAAGGACTGCTCTGAGCACTTGAGTAGTAATAACTCAAACAACCAACAATTGATCATAGTCTATATGATTTATCTTTTGATAACTAACAGCTTACTTTATTTTCTACAAAGCTATCTATCTCTCATCAGTTAATTGTCGAGGGGAATTAGGATTTGCATCCTCCTTGAGAATATCAAATAGAGGTTCAAGTTTTCCTATGGTAAGCTTAAGATGAGGTTTTAGCCAATTAATATCTCCTAACAACTTTGAGAATCATTAAAAGTAAATCTTTTCTTTTGTATGTATACCTACAAGGCAGAAGAGGGCACTAGATCCCACTACAAATGGTTGTGAGCCACCATGTGGTTGCTGGGAATTGAACTCTAATATTTTTAGTTGTGAGTCTAGCCTTTAACGGCTGAGCCATCTCTCCAGCCCTAACTATCTATTTTTATTGGAATTTTTTGTGCCACAATCTGCTTAAGATATAACTAAGATCCCAAATATTGAAAAGATACTGCCTTTGAATCTTTTCTGGAACAACAAGCACTCTAACATTTTAAAGCTCCTTTTATTAGAGCAAAAGCTTGCAGAAAAACTCTTTCAGAGAGATCAGCTAATAAAATATATAATGAATAATATACACTGAAAGATTTAAATGTTTAACCTTTTGTATAAAAGCAACAACTATATATATACATATATATATACATATACATAAATACATATATATATAAATATATATATATAAAAATCATTTTTTGAGGGAAACCTTTCTAATGATACTGCTTCATGGGCTCTCAAAAATCACAAATTCACTGAATTTAAACCTCATCACCTTTACCAGGTGTAAAGGAATGGTATAAAAACAATCTTTTAAATCTATAATAATTTTATATGTATTTACTGGAATAGCAACTGGAGTAAGGAAGTCAGGCAGTAATGCCCCATTAGTTTCATAAATCTTCAGTTTGAACTTTGTTTTGGATTAATGGAATGACCAATTCCTTGTAGCTGAGTGAGAGTATCAGATAAGGCCAAGTTAAAGGCCACTCTTGTCCTCTCTTACTCTTTGAGCAATTTTTTTATTAGCAGGCACAGCTATGTCATGGAGGGAAGCAAGCATAATTTTAATTCCACCAGCATAATTATTATCTATAACTCCTGGCCCATAAACTATCGTGAATTTTGGGCCTGAGGCTAATACCTCCTCCCCCAAGGAACAAGCAAAGCCATCAACAAATTTCGGAAAACATCTTTCTAGGGACTGGTTAGGACAAAAGGAATGTCACTCACACCAGCTTCTGCTGAGCCCAGTCTGCATTGTCTTAATTTAAATGTAAATGCTCTCAATCTCAGCCTGTTTTCTGAGGCCTTGTGCAAAGATTATCTTTCTTGCAGGCCTGCACTATATCACAGCTATTTAAAATACTTTTATTCAACTCTACCTGCTCTATCTTCTTTTTATAAACATGGGCGAATCAAAAATTCCAAACTCACGATTGAACTGCCAACTGCAGCCAATGGAATACTAGCTGTTTAACTATATTTTTAAGTCTCTTTTGCAACATTAGAGTATAACCATGATTTTGAGACGCAAAAGCAATGTAAACAATCTATTTTCTCTAAAATCACCACCAAGTAGATTACATTTATGTTACAAAGTTTTGCTGCCAATTCTTATATATGAATGTATGATAGTGCAGCTTTTAATATCTCATTAAAGAGACATTGTTTTTAAATCTTTTATACATCTGGTTTCTGAATGACTCCAACCCTGAGTTATCAGTTTTAAGCCAACTTTCTCTTACCAAAGTTGTAGCTTTCTAATGAAACCCAATAACTTATAAGCCAATAATCTATAACCAAGACATGTAGAACATATTTATACTTTTAAAACCAATTAGAAACAACAACAAAGTGGCTACACATCTTATATATTGACCAAACAAAATTTCTTGCTTTTTCTAGCTGTAATTTCAAGAGAAAGGAACCTTGTCACAGAGATTTTTCTAGGACAAACAACTCTCAGCTTCCTTATTTTAATCTAAAAAACTGCTGGTCTCTTTAAGAGCAGCTTATGCCAACAATCAATTCCTGGAAAAGCTTCTCTAGCTCAGCTCGAGTCTTAGCTACAGGTAACTCCTCTGTGCACATTAAGACTGCTTTTAAAACCAAGTTAAACTATATCAAGGGTTGGATCAAGCAATTTTAACCGTTTTTGTGTTTTGAATATGCAACATAGAACAAACATTTAGACAATGAAACAAAAAACAAACAATTGACACAGGTGGACATTGGCACGCCAAGGACAGACAACAAAGAAAGGCCTCTAGGAGCCAAGGAGAAACTCAGGACATCTCCTGAATTTCCTCCTGTTCCTAGGAGAGCTATGAAGCAGCCTTTTCATTCTTATTTTGGTGACACAGCCCAGAGAGAGGACAACTGCTTTTCTGAAACCCCTTCTCTCTCATATCCAAGCTCTAACTCTTCATCTCTTTCTTTAGGAGATGTAACGGGGCGGCTATTGATAGTACACCTCAGCGCCCTGTTTTCTTAGTTTTCCAATTCCTTCTAACCCTGCTCTTCCCGCCTGGAGCAGCTCTTAGGCTGCGGGCAATGCCTGTTTAGAATTCTCCTGACCTGTAAAAATGCACTGGGTCAACACCTATTTCACCTAGACCGTATCCCTTAAACACACTTCCTGCAAACACAGCCATAGCTAGCATCAATGCTGTTCGTTGCTTACCAAGTGCCCAGGAATCAGGGTTCATGTAGGTGGTGAGAGGGCAGTATATTTTTAAATAGTGCTTTGTTGTTATTTAAAAACCATTCATATTTAAAGAAGAATGCAGTTACTAAATGCAAATGAGAAACAATTTTACCATGCTGTCTTTGGAGAAGGATGTGATTTTGTTTTTTAAGTAAAAATAGAAGCTTTTCACTTTTGCCAGTCCAAAGTCAGCATTGCTAGCGACAGGAACATAATGGGAGGACCTCGTCTGAGGCCCCGCCCTCTGATCCAGGAGCAGGGAAGAATCCTGTTAGAACTCACCAGCCCACACCATGCCCCTTCATCCCAAGGTTTCTCTCCTGAAGGAGTCAAGTCACACATAGGACAAGGTCTTGACTTTCTATGCAGACATAAACCTTTGGGGACAGGATATCTCTAACCCAATTAGCTATTTCATTAGAAATCCTTCCACTCAAGTGATACATGAAAAAAAAAAAAAAAAAAAAAAAAAACACAGACATCTTGCAGAAAGCCATATATGTAGCTTGTCTCACCCACTTTCATTTCCCACAGGTAACTAACTTTTCTCCATGGCCTCTCATACACTGGACAAGCATCCTATTTCTGAGGTATGTTGTCCTTAGCTCTTAACTTGAAGTAAGATCTTACTACACTGCTCAGGTTGACCTGGAACTTGTGATCTCAGCTTCAACCACCACAGCATCTGGGCTACATCTGCCTGTCACCATACTTGTCTATTTTTCTATTCTAAACAATACATTTTGCTAATGTTTGCTTGGTCATTTTAAATATCAGTCGATTCCCCATTACCAAATATAAGTATTACGCTATTTTTAATCTTCTATTTTTAAATTTCACTTTTTGGAGACAGGATTGTGTCTATGTAGCTCAAGTCAGTTTCAAACTCTCTATGTAGCTGAGGATGATCTTGAAGTCCTAAGCCTCCTGCCTCCACTTTCCTGGTGTTATAATTATGGGGCTAGGCTGCTGGCTTCTCCTTTTAATTTTTAATCCAATTACTGTTAGCTCTCTCGCTGATTAGCTTTGTCGAATCTTTTAAAAAAGTTTTATGTGTGTGTGCGCTTCAGGAGTGGGGTTGCTCCTTCTACTGTGTGATCTGGGGATTGAACACAGGTCATCAGGTAATAGGGTCTATGCTGAACCCTCTAACTGGTCTCTTTATTGAATTTTTAATGAATATCTTGAAATCTGGCCTTTAGCTTTATTTATTTGTTTGTTTGGTTGGTTGGTTTTGGCTTTTTGAGACAGCTTTGGCTGTCCTGGAACTCATTCTGTAGACAAGGCTGGCTTGAACACAGAGATCTGGGATTAAAGGCCTGTGTCAAGATCACTGGCCGACCAGGGCATGGTAGACCTTACCTTTAATTCCAGTACTTGGGAGGTGGAAACAAGCTGATCTCTGTGAGTTTGAAGCTAGCTGGGACTACATAGTGAATTCCAGGACAGTCAGAGTTCCCTAGTGAGATCCTTTCAAAAGCAAAACCAAACAAAACTAACAGAGATGTTCTCATAGAGGCTCTGGGTTTGACTCCCAGAACTCTGTGTGGATAGTTAAAACTGTCTGTAACTCTAATCTCTGGGGCTCTGATGCTCTCTTCCCCCTCAGACACTGGGAACATCCATACATGAAGGGAGGGAGGGAGAGAGGGAAGGAAGGAGGAAGGGAAGGAAGGAGGAAGGAAGGGAGGGAGGGAGGGAGGGAGGGAGGGAGGAAGGATACACAGGAATTCCCAGTGGTTTCGGAAGCAGAGGCAGATGTTTCCTTGTAACTAAGTGTTCACGACTTATTCTTAGTTTCCTCCATTCTGCACCCTTTGAAATGTGTATAAATGTTATGCATAAGTTCCTAGTTTAATGTTTTATTATTTTAATGGAGTCATGCTATTTTATTTTAAAAGCTCAACCAGTGTATCCTTTCTTCTACCTGTAATAAAGAAGCTTGATTGAGTCTCATTGCATTAATGAGTTTCCAATCTCAATAGAATTTCAGAGCTTTGTGAATACATTCTATCAACTGAACTCCGCCCTCCCCGTGTGTGTGTGTGTGTGTGTGTGTGTGTGTGTGTGTGTACACACAGATGTGTTATGGCCAGTATGTGAGAGTCAGAGAACCACTTGTAGAAGTCCATTCTCTCCTTCCTCCTTAGGAATACTAGAGATCAAACTCACATCACTCAGTGGCACATTGCCAGTGCTGGCTCTGTTACTTCAAAGCAGAGGAGTTCTTACTAAATCAAGAGAATTAAAAGTATAAATATATGTGCATGTAGGTGTGTAAGTATATATATATATGCACGTATTTATGTGTATATACAATTATAACCATGTATGATGGTGAATCTTGATTGTCATCTTAACTAGATTTAGAATCGCCTAGGAGATATGTCTCTATGACCAGACAACACACACTTCTGTTGCCTCAGCTATAATTGCTCTGCTGAAGTCTAACTTGCCATGATGGACTTTCTCTCAAACCGCAAGTCAAAAGAAGTCCCTTCTTCCTTAAATTGCTTTTCTCCACAAAGTGAGAAAAGGAACCAATAAGTCAAGGTGGAACTGAAATGCTCCCCGAGCCTCGCTAGCTGTTTTCTGTTGATAAGCTCACATGAAGAAGCAGAGAGGGAACTCTGAAACAGGAAGGATGTACTGGGCATGCTCAGAACTCAGAAGTGACATGGCCCTCCTACTTATCAAATGGTGGCCATAGGGACAATGTTGGATAGACAGAGTGGGCTTTGGAAACTTTAGAATTTTTTGGTAGCCAGAAGGGAACCCGTGGAAGATTGAGAAGGAGGTGAGGTTTTACTGGTTACATAGTTTCAACAGCGAACGGAAAGCTTCTACCTTAAGTGTTATATACTCCTACATAGTAGGGATTCAAGACCACATAGCGTATTAGAGAAGATGTTTAGTGAAAAAGCTTTCGAATTTATGCCATGTAGGCCACTGTTATGACTAGTCATTTTCCTATGGTGGTCTGTGGTTAGATACAGTCATCCTCAAAAACATATTTGTAATTTCTGGTACTCTAAAATAGAAATGTGTAGGCTGGAGGGGATACAACGGAAGTAAAAGAAGAAAAATCTACAGAAAGCTTTTTGGTGTAGATCTATTGGTTTTTAAAGATGTGTTTAATAAAAATATTTAAGTATTTATTAATAATAAATTTAATATTGTGAATAAAGTATTTAAGTGTTTATCAATAATAAAGTGATCAAATAAATTCAAAGAGAAATACCTTTCAGAAGAGGCAGAAATTGAGTGAATAGTTCAGAAACTGAAGTATGTTATGAAAACTGGTTGGAACCTAGGATTAATAAAATGGGCTATATTGGAGCATAGAGGGAGTGGCAAATCAGCTGAAGAGTTTGGAGAAAAACTTCATAAGTAATTAAGTTATGGTATGTAACATATTTTATAGACTTGGCTAACAGTGGCTTGGAATGGTGTAAGCATATCTCTTTGCTTAATTTCTCTGTAACATTTTCTTTTTTTTTTTCAATGTATGTAAATGAAAAGTAGGATTTTCTTTTGATTTTGAATACTTGGAGCAATTTTATATTCCCATTCCTAAGATGGCCTTTTATTTCTTCCACATTTGCATCAATTTTGCTCTCTTTTGAAGTATAGTACCTTTTATAAAGATGCATTTATCATGTAGAAATGACTTTTTAGAGACAGTAATTTTTTCCCCTGTCCTCACCTAAAATTATATCCTCCCCACTCCCACCCCCACCCCCCACCCCCGCTTTGATTTCTTGAAACAGGAAAATGATGATAAGTGTTTCTGGTTCCTTACCAGGAGGAAGGATACTTGTTCTATAGTCCTGAGCCTTGGTGGTGGGGAGTGCAGGGAGGAGGATGGGGAGGAAGGAGACTGGGGAGGAGCTTAAGAATGAGATGCTGGGTGGAGGAGGAGTGGAGGAGGAGTGAGCAGCTAAGACCAGAAAGAAAGTGAGGCAGACTTCAGCCACTGCTACAGATAATTGGGGTGGGCGACAATGACTATGCTTATTATTATTTTTTGAGATAGGATCTTTTCTGTATAGCCATGGTTGTCCTGGAATTCACTATGTAGACTAGGATGACCTTGAACTCACAGAGATCCGTTTGGCTCCGCCTTCCAAATGCTGAGATTAAAGGCATGTGCCACCATGCCTGCCTTGGTTTTGTTTTGAGATAAGTTTTCACTGTGTGACTGGCCTGGAACTTGCCATGTAGCCCAGGCTGGACTAGCTCAGATGCTCACCGTCTAATCCTTAACTGGTCTTCAGTCTCCTCCTTCCCTAGTGAAATCTGCCTGCCCCTGCCTCTGTGTGCTAGTGTTAAAGAAATTTACCACCAAGCCAAATTAATAGTTATTTTAATAACTTATTTGTTTTAATTTACGTGCGTTGGTGTTTTGCCTACATGTGTGTGTCTGTGTGAGGGTGTCATGTTTCCTGGAACTGGAGACACAGATAGCTGTGAGCTGCCATGTGGGTGCTGCTAGGTCCTCTGGAAAAGCAACCAGTGCTCTTAACTGCTGAGCCATAACTTTAGCCTCATGAATGAATATAAAAGTCCTTTAAAGGAAGTTTTTGTTTGGGATATAGATGTCACATCTATTTCTGAATCCCTTAGACAGTCCTGTTAGAATGTCCCATTTCCCCATAATGTTCCTACAGTCAGATTTATGAATGTGTGCATATTTTTTCTAATATAGTGTGGTGGTTTGAATGAGAATGGGTCCCCATAGGCTCATATGTTTGAATCCTTGGTCCCCAGTTGGTGGAACTGCTTGGGAAGGATTAGGAGGTATGACCTTATAGGAGGATGTGTACTATAGGGGTGGGTTTTGAGGTTTTAGAAGTCCACACTATTCCAAGTTATCTCTCTTTCTCTGCCTCATGCTTGTGGATCAAGATGTAAGCTACTTCTCCAGTGCGGGCCTGCCTGTCTGCTGCCATACTACCTATCCTGATGGTTATGAACCCTAACCCTCTAGAGCTGGGAGCTTCAGTTTAAACGCTTTCCTTTATAAGTTGCCTTGGTCATGGTGTTTTATCACAACAATAGGAAAATAACTAAGACACATATTAATGAGTTGAAGAAAAATGGAGCTGGAGAGATGGCTCAGTGGTTAAGAGCACTGACTGCTCTTCCAGAGGACCCAGGTTCAAATCCCAGGACCCACATAGCAGCTCACAACTGTCTGTAACTCCAGACCCTGACACCCTCACACAGACATACACACAGGCAAAACACTAGTGTACATAAAAGAAGTGAGGAAAGAGTTTGTTAACCTGGCCCAAATGTATTTGGGTTACTCTCCCTTCCCCTTTCTAAGCAAGCATATTATAATGATCAAACCACAAAAAGAATGCTATAAAAGATGGTCGTAATGGCCATAAAAGAGTATTATCTTTTGTTGTTATTTTTCGGGATAGTTTCAATACGTATACTGGGCTGGCCTTGATCCTGTGGCAATCTTCTTACCCCAGTCTCCTGAGTACCAGATGCTCAGTAAAGATGATACTTCTGTTCTCTCTTCCCTGTAAAGATTCTCTGGTCAGGGCTCAGGATTCTGTGTCTGGGCTGTCTTCTGGGCTGTTAAATGGGCTGTATTAGTTTTCTTCTTCTTAGCTTGCCTCTCTGAGGTCATTATAATGCCCACTCAAGACTCCGGTGTTGACATTTACCAAGGTGTGACTGATTCAGGAAATGATGTTAATGTCACCCAGAGGCATTGCCTCATTGCCTTACAAGATGTTTCTAAAGTTTGGTTATGGTTTGATCACCATAATATGCTTGCTTAGAAAGGGAAGGGAGAATAACCCAAATAAATTTGGGCCAGGTTAACAAACTCTTTCCTCACTTTCTTTATGTACACTGGTGTTTTGCCTGTGTGTATGTCTGTGTGAGGGTGTCAGGGTCTGGAGTTACAGACAGTCGTGAGTTTCCTAGGTGCCGATTTGAGATTATATCTTTGGTATTTTGTTTTCAAATGCATGTATTGGGCACCCCCTTCCTTCCTTCCTTCCTTCCTTCCTTCCTTCCTTCCTTCCTTCCTTCCTTTCCTTCTTCTTTCTTTCTTTCTTTCTTTCTTTCTTTCTTTCTTTCTTTCTTTCTCTTTGTTGTTGTTGAAACACTTTATTCAGAATCTTGGGGAAAGGTTGAAGAAGTCCACGTTGTCTGCTGTTCTGCGCAGGGCAGACCTTAGAGATCTCCCTGTCGCTAAGAGCAGGCACCCCTTTTCTTGAACTATTGAGTCAATGATAGCCCTGTGAGGTTTGCTTTCACTCTTTCTGGGAGTCAGGTGCAAATCCCTGGTTATGGGGCACACATGGAAGCTGAACCTGGCTGAACTCAGAAACATAGCTTAACACTGGCATGCCCTGGAGGCTTTCTTACGTGTCTCTGTCTCTCAGATCTTATTCTCTGCCAGGGGTTTTGGCCCCTCAGGTGAGGGTCATTACATCTCTGGTCAGTTTAGACAAGGCTAAACTCAAGCATGAGTTTAAGTTCTCAATTAAGTCCTTCGCAGCTACTCTCCTTGGTGAAATACAACTAAGCATATCATTAGGATAATTGGATTACTGTCTCACTCAATGAAAATTATACTTTGGAGAAAAAGATGCGTTTGTTTCTGTTATTTAAATAACCACACATTTATTTCTTCATGTATTCAATACACATGTAATCAGTGGCTAATGCAGTATACACCAGGGATTTGAGGGCAGGCACATCAGTGGTGAAGACAAGAAACATTTTTCCTTTCTTGGAGTTTACATTTTGTAGGAGGATGAGATAGTCAACAGACAAACAGATGCTGTCATTTTGGATAGTGGTATGTTATTTGAAGGAAACATGGCAGGGATAAAAGTTGAGATTGACTGCAGGTGTGGGGTGAAGATCCAGTAGCAGAGACTTCTAATTTAAAGACCCCAAAGCACCAGACTTAGTTTTAATCTTGGATGGGGTATGAGTGATGACATCAACTGCAGAGCAGATCCCACCTGTGCTCCAGGTTAGACCTATCACCTCATTGCCACAGGTTAGACCCATCACCTCATCGCCACAGTGCCACTTCAGAGTCATTGATGGGAAGAGAAACTCTCAGCTTGAGAAAGAAAATGAGCCCGCCACTTTTCCATTGGGAAGTTGTTGATGCTTCTAGTAGCCTCTTCTGCCTTCCCATCCCCTTCCAGCATCGGCTTTGGTGTTCTATTGACGAGAAAAGTGGTTTTCACTTTATTCTAGACACTGTGTGCTTTTCATTTAATTGCATATGGCTCCAGTGTAGAAGGCTAGGTTCTGTTATCTCAGAGTCTGTTTAGGCTTCCTACGTGTTCTGCAAGGCCCTCAGTTTACAGATGATTTTCCTAAGTCACAGAGCTGGCAATAGTAATGAGAGTTACCCATATGTCTTTTGCCAGAGACAGAGTGTTTAACTATGCATTAGCCCTGAACCTATCAATCAATTTTAGTTTCTCTGTCTCCCCTCTTTCCTCTCTCCTTGTCCTTCCCTTGATCCCCTCTCTATGGTGTACATGTGTTCAGTATGCAGCACTTAGAAATCAATATCACGTGTCTTTGTCAATTGCTCTCAACTTTATTTTTTGTGACAGGCTCTCTTAGTGAACCTGGTGCTTTCTGATTCCACTAGGCTGGCTGTCCGTGGAACTGAAGGGATTCTCCTGTGTCTGTCTCCATGTTGCTGGGGTTATCCTGAGTGCTGAGTTTTTATGTGGATGCCAGGGGTGGGGAGCGGAACTTAGGATTTCCTTATGTAGTAAGTACTTTCCCAACTGAACCATCTCCTTAGTCACTGGCTCAACATTTCTTGAGATGAAAGTTAGATGTTCTTTATGTCTTTGAAGAAGTTGAAGTTGGATAGATGAGGCGGCTTATCAACTCACACAAGCACTAAGCATAATTTTCTACCTGATTCTAAAACACATTTACTTTCCACTAAACTGTAATTTCACTAAAACAAAGTCAGCTGATGTCTCTGTACTTCATCTTGATGTGAGGGTCAAAAGAGCCATGGGGCTAGTATTCAAACCCAGGTCCCCAAAATAATCTTAGCCAAGAGCATTGACCATTAAGAGCCACACAAATAGAAGTTTAAATCCAAGTTATTGGACTCACTAGTGTTTTGACTCTTGATTATTCTGAGTCTCAATATCCTAATTGGCAAACGGGCATAATAAATGTGGACAGTAAAACAACATAATTCTGGTTTTGGTGCCTATGAGGCTGTCTAGCCATTGATCTATTTCACTGTGGCTGACTTCTTTTTTTTTTTTTTTTTTTTTTTTTTGTTTTTTGTTTTTTCGAGACAGGGTTTCTCTGTGTAGCCCGGGCTGTCCTGGAGCTCACTCTGTAGACCACGTGGCTGACTTCTACTCTCTATTTTATTTTATGCATTCATCATTGCTCTCTTCAGACACACCAGAAGAGAGCATCAGACTCCATTGTCAGATGGTGGTGAGCCACCATGTGGTTGCTGGGAATTGAACTCAGGACCTCTGGTAGAGCAGTCAGTGAGCGATCTCTTCAGCCCTGACTTCTACACTCTAAAATCCAAGTGCTGTGTCACTCCTGCTTCTCCCAGTCCCAGCAGATCGTGATATAAGTTGGGATTTTTCAAAGCATGGTCCCCAGATGGAAGACTCAATGTAGCTTACTATGTCAGACCTACTGAACCAAACCTCCAAGCCTGCTGCTGTTCTCCTGTGCTAGTTGCCTCGTGTGCAAGCCTGTGCCTTTGGAATGCTGAAAGCTTATGGCGAGTCGAACACACGGGCTTTAATCATACTATTTATGTTTGTCTTCTCTCTGTGTTGGCAGCGGAGGGGTAAAGCAGCCATTTTCTTTTTTCCTGAATGAACTAGCAAGATGCCAAAATCCTGGATGAAGAGAAGTTGGTTATTCAAATTCAGGTGAAGTCAGGCAAGGAGAAGGTGATATGATCTTGGGAGAGTGCTGGACTGTGGAGTTTGCTATGGGGTCCAGGGAAGGCTTGTCTCCAATGAGACATTTAAGCTGCAACCTGAAGACTGGCTGGGAGTAGTGAGATTGCCTGTGGGAAGCTGAGGGGGAGGAAAGGTAAGAAGTCTTCTTATAGGAGCTGGCATTCTCGCTGTCTCAGAAGTCGTGCTAGTGTGGCAGAAAATGTGTGCACAGAGAACATAAGGCGTAGGTCAAAATATGAACAGGACCTATGGCTGGGGAATGGGATCGGGTGTACCTTTAATTTCCTTGTTTGTGTGCCTATTTCAAAAACATATTGCTCGCATAGTCCTTTTGTAATAAATAAAAGTTACCTTCAAAAAGTGACCATGGCTCAGTCAGTACAGGGCTTAGCTAGTATGAACAAATGAAGCCTTTGGTTCAGTCTCCAGCATGGCATAAATCTGGCATGGGAATACTGGCCTGTGATATCAGCACTGCCTAAAAAAAAGAAAAAGAAAGAAAAGAAAAAATGTTCATAAAGAGGAGAGAGAGGAGAGAAAGAGAGAGAGAGCGCACAAGAGGGAAAGATTGATTGACTCAAAAAGGCCTTCCTGGCCTGCTTGGGTTGGAATGTATGCTGTAGGGGAGAAATGATGTTTTCAGGCAAAGGAAATGGTTTGAATAGCGACGTGTCTGTTTAAATAACTGTTGATAGCATGTTATAACTACAAAATGGCAGTGGGGGTTGGGTGAGCAAAGAGACAGGAAAGTAGACAAGAGATCAAATCCCAGAGGCGACGTGTGTCAGCAGGAAGTTTCGTGTTCATTCCATGGTCAGTGCAGAGAACATTGATCATATTTGTGTCTTACAGACATCCTGTGGTGATAGCGAGCGGTATTTAGACAGCTGCTCTCTCTCCAAGGTGAGTGACGTGGAGCAGGCCAGGAAGTGGTTGGTTTGTTTGTTTGTTTGTTTGTTTTCATTCCTTAGAAACCAAAACCAATACACAACTTAATTTTTTTAAACTATTTTTTTATTTGGAGTGTGGAGGAGAGGACAGTTTTGAGGAGTTGGTCCTCATGATGCCATCATATGGGCCCTGGGGATCTAGCTCAGGTCATTAGGCATGGTGGCAGACATTTTTGTGATAAGCATCTTTGCCTGCTGAGCTACCTCATTAGTCCTTCTACTTATTTTTGGCAGCAAATTCAAGAGTGTGACCTTAGATTTAGTCTTAGTTGCTTTCTGATTAAATATTAAATTCAAATAATTAGTATGGCCAGCCTGATGCCAAATAATGGGGTAACAGGCATCCTTCATATTTCAACTTCCATTTTCGTGACTGCAGGCCATCCGCTTCTCCTCCTTGTTGGAGTCTTGAGAGCATCTTCAGACCAAGAGAGCACCTGCCTACTTCCTACCTTAGGGCGAGATCAGAATGAGGTAATGCCTGAAGAATGATTGACATCCGCAGACACGAAAGCTGAGGCAGAAGCCGTCAGCATTATTTGCCACCAACTTTTTATGCTGCTTTTAATTTTGTCTGTTCATTTCAACCAACTCTGAGGTCTCCATGACTACAATAGAAGAACAGAAGGAAAAGAATACTTCTATGTTAGAACACCCTTAAATGGTATTGTTTATTATAAAATGTGGGTATTTTAAAAGATGCCCACAGCTTTAAAAGGTGTAAATGCTATTCATATGGTGTTCTAAAGCACAGACATTTTTATGTTCAAGCTGTGGGTGATATGGGAACACATTGAGAAGATACATCAATAAGGGCACTCAAAAAAAAGGCAAAAGATACATGGAGTTGGGAATCAAACACAAATGGAAAAAGATTTTCTTAGGTGCCAGAGCTCTGAGACCTGGGTCATGGGGTGTCTTACTTAGGGTTTTACTGCTGTGAAAAGACACCATGACCAAGGCAACTCTTATAAGGACAACACTTAATTGGGCTGGCTTACAGATTCTGAGGTTCAGTCCATTATCATCAGGGCAGGAGCATAGCAGCATCCAGGCAGGCATGGTGCAGAGGGAACTGAAGGGGTCTATATCTTGTTCTGAAGGACAGCAGGAGAAAACTCTTCCAGGCAGCTAGGACAAGGGTTATTAAAGCTTACACCCATGTGACACACCTACTCCAACAAGGCTGCACCTCCTTGGCCCAAACATATATAAACCCTCACATGGGGTAAGTGTGGGATGGATTGATGTCAAAGAGTTTAAATTCTGAAAACCTGACTAAAATAGTCACAAGAAACCACAACACTTTTTGGGTTCTTTACGAGAGTGAGGCTAGCCTTCCCAGAATCATTAAGACATGATGATATACCTGCCATATCCTTTTCCAAAGACAGCAGATGTGTCTGAAGCTTTTTGAGTTAGAACTGAATTCCCAGCTCTTCATTTTACTATTTGTGGATTTAGATGTCTTCAGTGGAATACAGAGTCCACTTGCAAGGAGTTGTAGTACTTACTAATCAAGTTCCCAACATTTAATAAAACTTCTCAAAAATGGTGGCACTTACTGCTGCTGCTATTCCTACTCTGCTGCCATGAAGACCTTGTATGCACCTTCACAAGGAGAATATGAAGTAAAAGTATTAGAATGGTGGGGCGGAGGGTCGGGGAAGAAGGGTTAAAATGGAAAGATAGGGCTGGGGTTACCTGTGTTCAAGGAACTGAGAGCCCAGGTGTTGAGCACATCTGGAAGGTTTGGAATCTTGTCTGGTATCCCAGGCTATTGTATTTATATAGATGTCAAGTTCTCAGGCTTCCAGCAGACGGGTAAGTTGAGGCCAGGTTGTGGAAGTATCACTGAGATAGGCTGTTTCAGCACAAGGTGGGAGCAGAGCTGGCTGACACTGGTCCACTGACTAGTCGCCTTGATTTTTGTCAGTGGTGTGAGTCCCCAGCCAGTTTTCAGTCCTCCTTTCCTCTCTCCTGGGTCCTGTCCTAGTCAGGTGTTCTGCTTCCACTCAGGTACCCAGTCTGTGCTCTATTTTGGTCTCTGCTAAGGAGAGCAAACCTTTACAAAGGTGAAGTACTTGCTGACAAAGTGGAGCCTGTGCCATTTGGAAGGAGACTCTTGAAATCTGGAAGAATGACATTTTAATGACAGAATGATAGACAACAGGTTGACACTTGGGGTCAGAGGACTCTCCCTGTCACCTGTGATTAGAACACAGCAGCTACGCTGTCTACTAAGAAGGCCACTCCTTGCCAGAGACAGAGTTTTTAATCTATCTGGGGCGTTAAAACATCAGTGGAGTATACATGGGCTATCCCCCCCATTCCTTTTCCTTCTCCTCCTCTGTTCTTTCTCATGTAACCCAGGCTAGCCTCTAATTCACAATACAGTGAAGACTGTCCTTGAAGGTCCTTCTGCTTCTTACTTTCTAAATGCTGGGATCAGAGCCACGCAGAACCACCCCTGGCTTAGGGACTGTCATCTGTCTACTTCCAGAGGAAGGCATTTTAGGCTGATTGACTTGATTTGTAGAGCAAGATGCCTGTCTGCACCATTGCTTGGGCCCCTGGTTACTTGTTTGACCAGGAGTCTCTTACTAGGGACTCTGTCAACACCTTTGTTTCACATTGAGGCACTGGAGAGATGCCTGTGCTGTTAGATTTCCTGATATCCATCACCCTGCACAGGCTTGAAGACGATGGAGAAGGGTTGTGGGGGTGGGGGAGGAGGGAGGACAAAGCCTAATCATAAAATGAAAGAGACAACAGTCGAAGCATCTTTCCGCAGACTTAGCTGACTTTTAGGACAGTGTGGAAACAGGACAACTATGTAACATTAAAAATCTTAATCACTTTTAGAGGAGTATAGTGGCATAGGCCTGTAATTTCAGCACTCTGGAAGCTGGGGCAGGAGGATTGTAAATTTGGAGGTCAGCCTGTACTTTAGAGACTTTGTCTTAAGACACAAAACAACAACAACAACAACAACAACAAAACAAAAACCCCAAAATTGTATTTCTTGGGCACCACGGAAAGCCTGTGTCAGGATGCATGGAAAGGGCACCGGCTGTTCTCCTAGTTCTTTGTTCCTCCAGATTTTCTGATAACAACACCTTGATTTTCCTTTGAGACCCACACATCTTCCCATGTGTGTAATCCTGGAGGACCTTTGGTTTCCTTCCCTTTTGTCTCCCTCTCACCTTATTGGGAAGGGAGCGATCCTTGACTTAGGACCTGGGGTAGCTGAATCCTGACACCAGAATGAGATCACCAGTATTTTATTGGTCATACATAGTCACACTGCAGGCCATACAGGGCCACAGGACAGGGCTGGAGATTGTCTGGGACCAGGGAAAAGTGTGAGCAAAAAGGACCCTGGGGAAGCAGACTCTGCAGTATGAAGAGGGTGAGGCATGCCTGTGACGTGTGGTGAGGGTGTGGTTGGGTGATGTCAATCATGTCTCAAGCCAGCAGGAAGGTGAAACCCACACTCAGGAATGAGCAGGATAGGTGAGGAGAGCTGTTTACTTGCAGGTGTGATGAGAATTTGAGGTTTGGTCATTTAAGACTCTTCTTATTTTGTTCCTATGGTAATAGTAGGCCTTATATTATTTTTGAGACAGGGTTTCTCTATGTAGTTCTGGCTGTCCTGGCCTGGAACTCTCTATGTAGATAGGCTGGCCTCAGACTCACAGAGATCTGCCTGCCTCTGTCTCCTGAGTGCTGGGATGAAAGGTGTATGTCATTGTGCCCAGCTATGGGCCTTGTTTTAATCCTTCTTCTTGTAAATCATAGCTCTGTGTCTTCCACTGTAAAAAGAACCTCTGCTAAAGCCTTCCTTTTCTCGTAACTAGGAAACATGAAGTTGAGGGAAACAAGGGTGGACAATGACTGCAGAGTGTTAATCCAGACTGAGCTGTCTTGAAGATATTTCCTGTCCTGAGACCCAGAGTCTTCCCTGGTCCTGGCTTTTCTGTGACCTGAGTATCCTACCTTTCTTTTGAATATGGAAAGTGTGTCATTGGCTAAGTTGCCTGGAGCTTGTTCTGTTGCTTGTAGCAGAAAATTAAGAGTTGCACATTTGTTTTATAAAATGGCTCTGAGAGATGGATAAATATAAAATAATTTTTAAATTTATTCTTTAGCGATTTCATGCGCGTGCACGCGCGTGTGCACACACACACACACACACACACACATTTTGATCATATCTACCCCCATTTACTCTCCCCTTCCTCTCTGAACTCCTCCCCAACACATCATCTTCCCATCTTCATTATTTCTTCTTCTTCCTCCTTCAGCTCCTGCTCCTTCTCTTCCTCCTTGACTTCCTTCTTATCTTTAATAACTCACTAAGCCCAGTTATTGTTACCAGCATGGGTATGAGCCCATTAACTGGAGTATGGGCAGCCCCCCAGATGCCACACCCTAAAGACAATTAAATCTATATTATCAGGTGCCAATTACTTACTCCTTAGCTAGAGGTGGAGCCTTATGAGTCCTTCTCCCACCATGCTAGAATACTGACTGGCTTGATCCTGTACAGGTCTCATGTAGGTAAAATCATAGTTGCTGTGATTTCGTGAGTGCAACATCCTTGTCCTGTCCAAAAGGCAGCATTTTATAGCCCTCTTTTCCGTCCTCTAACTCTTACATTTGTTCTGTCCCCTGTCTATGCTGATCCGTGGGTCTTGGTGGTGGTGGGTTAATAGGATGACCCATTTAGGGCAGAGCTAATTCTCAGATCATTGACCAGTTATGAGCTTCTGTTGCTAAGTGCAGAATAGAAACCCGGTCAAAGTTGAGATCCACGTGAATCTCTGGTCATAAGTATTTAGAAGGAAGTGACCCGTGAGCACACCAGCCGTGGCTTTTCCCGTCTCAGTCATGAGTTTCCTCCTATGGAGCTGGCCTCAAACCCAAACCAAAGTCAGTTGATTATCCTCATAACACTCCTTCTGCTATTGTACTTATGGGTATATCTTGCCTGTCAGGTCAGGATTATGGCACACAGGGTTTGCTGTGTTAGGTGATAGCAGACTGGGCAAGACTCTTGGTGACTCTTCATCCCCAGCAGCTGGCACTATGAAAATGACAGGGAGTCATTTTCTGTTTGATTCCTCTATGCCCTTTAGCCAAGTGTGTAGTATCTTCAGCAATGGGGTCTTAGCATGTAGTTATGATGGGCAATCAAGGGCATTGTCGACATTCTGTGTTGTGTTGGGGGCCTCTGTGGCCCCCCTGGCCAATAACTTATACAGTATACGGTATACATTTTATTTAATGATCCATGACTTCTGGGAGCAGCACTCTCCATCCATGAAGAGTACCTATGTTCAGATGCCTTCTTTCAAAATATATATCTAATATATATCTAATTAAAATTAACTAACAAAGTAGTGGGTTTTTGTAAGGATTTTCCACATGTCCTCAGTCTCAGTTAACCCAGCCCCATCCCTCCTCCCAGGAGTTTTTACTCTTCCTACTTTATAGATGAAGGAAATGGAGGGAAAGAGGAGCCAAGATTGTCCAAGCTCACAAAACACAGAAGCAAAAACTGGTAAGGTTAAAAAATTAGAGTGAGGCCGGGCGGTGGTGGTGCACGCCTTTAATCCCAGCACTTGGGAGGCAGAGACAGGCGGATTTCTGAGTTCGAGGCCAGCCTGGTCTACAGAGTGAGTTCCAGGACAACCAGGGCTATACAGAGAAACCCTGTCTCGAAAAACCAAAAAAAAAAAAAAAAAAAAAAATTAGAGTGAGCCTTGTCATTGTGAGCAGTTCTGCATCCATTGTCCTAAAGGCAGGAAATAGAGATAACCTCTTAAAACCCTGAGTGCCAACTAGGAAGAGTATCACTGAGATAAGTTGTCTTTAATTAGCAACACTTGGCCTACCCTTTGGCCATCCGTGGCTCTGTGGAGTCACTTACAATTCACCTAGAGCTAAGGGATCTCAGTCCTTGAGTTCTAAAGATTATGAGTGAGGTACCTCATCTCCGTGGAGGCTGTAGCCAGAGAATGAAAGGCCATTATCATCAGTAGGCTCCGTTATTTGTGGGAGAGGTTTCTGACTCAAGAGGGAAGGGTGTGTGCATGTGTGCCCTTCACAACTCAGGTTATTCAGTCTTTCCTGCCAGTCATCACTTAGACCTGGACTTTGGTGGGCAGAGAGCCAGACTGAATTGAGAGAAAGGAGTTAGAGCGGAGACCTGGGGTTTTCCCATTCACCAATAAGGTCTAGAAAATTGAGAATGTGCGAGAAAGATGGATAATGTTCTAAAAAGGATCTTGAGCTACACACTAAATAAAAGCACATCTGTAGAGACAGAAATAGAAAACTAGGAAGCAGAAGAAACACTGAAATCGAAGAGAAGATGTGCAGAAGCAGAGAAGGCACTGCTAACGGTGTCTTTACCTGGACATCTCAAGTAGGCCCTTTCTATCTCTTCCACTTCCTGCCTCTTCAGAGCTGATAGCTGCTTCAGAAGGGCGTCTTGTTGAACAGACCCCAGGAGCAATAGTGTCTCTTTAGATGTTCAGAGGTTTCCCCTTATGCCAGTGGTCAAGGAAGAAGTGGCTTCCTGCAGACACAGCAGATCTGGAATACAGGTCCACAGCTGGTGGTTACCCCAAGTCCTATGCCCTGGGAGATCTAAACTCACTCTCTGAACTTTGAGGCCTGTGGCTCTTGGCAGGGTTTAAGGGCTTCAATGCAGGGGGACATAATCAGCCTCTATCTGGGAGCCAGCCTGGCAGGAGGAAAGGCGAAGCTGGGCTAAAATTATCCTGCCCTTATTTCTGCAGTTGAAAGACACACTCCAAGGTCATGGGTATTATGCTGTCAGTCTACTGATGGCCTCAAGCCTCTTGTCAGAACCATTACTTCATATTAGGAGAGGGTGGAGCCCAAGTTCTCCTCCGTTAAGAGGGCAACTTTATTGCACCAGAATTAAAAGTGTCTGGGTGTTGGGTCTATCCTTCATGAATTTGCTTCAAGGACACAATAGAATCCTTGTCCTACTCATTGCTACCTTGGAAGGAGTAGGAAGGAATGAGTGTGTCAAGTCACATTGTAAGGGATGAGACTGAGAGGAAGCCATAGAGGGAAGTAGATGTTTTCCTACTGATGGTCTGGCTCTTCATTGTAAAGAGTCGTTGCTGCTTAGCCTTTTGGCTAAGAGCCCATACTGCACGAGCTTCGTTCCAGCTGCACTAGTTCAAGCCGTGTGTCCACGCACAATACCTAGCTTCTCTGTGCCTTAGCTTTACTATCTGCTTAAGAGCAGACTTAGCTCAGGAGTTCTGGTGACTGAGAAAAAGAATCCGTTCACTTTAGTTACTATTGCTGTGACAAAACGCCATCACCAAGACAACTTAAAGAAGGAAGAATTAATTTGGGGCTTACAGTTCCAGATTGTTAAGAGTCTGTGATAGTGGAGTGGATGTAGCAGGTGGCAGGCAGCTGGAACAGCAGCTGAGAGCTCATTTGTCAAACCGTAAACAGGAAGCAGAGAGCACACTGGACATAAGTGTGTCTTTTGAAATCTCAAAGCCTATGACTTACTTCCTCCAGCAAGGCCACACCTCCCCAGACAACCACCAACTGGAGACTGTGCATCCAAATGCCAGAGACTTTTGGGGGACATTACATTCAAACCACTATACCATGAAAAAAAAGCTAAACACTATGTTGGCATATAGGAGGGTACTAATATGTGTTATTTATTGATTATGATGACTAAGTCTTTAGCACCTCCACCCTTGAACGTTTCTTATTCACACTGTAGAGATGCTCTGGCCCCAGGTTAGGGCTTAATGGAATGCTACTGTTGTGGTAGGATTCGAAGGAGCGGAAAAAAAAGAAGTCTAAGGATGGCTTGACAGATGTTAACTCAAAGTCTTGAGTCTCTGGCACACTCTACCCTGTTTTGCACTTGGATTACATTCAAAGACACGTTCCTGTGGCCAGCGTTCTTAGAAAGCTGGCTCAAGCCATACTTGGCTTCCTCTTTCTTAGTGGGCAAGAGGCCACATTCCTCAGCTGGAGCTGCTCCAAGCAAAGCGAAGTGAAAAGGGCTGCCTTGGGCTCTCAGCCTCTGTTTCTGAGGCCTTTCTTATACGATCTTCTCAGTCACCATCTTTTGCTGTTTCTGTCAATACCTTGGGTGAGAGAAGAAGCTGAGATCCTGGGGAGTATCTGCCTCAAGTGCTACTATCTCAAGGGAATTTAGATTTTGATACAAATGAATTTTGATGTAAACCAATGTGAATTGTAGGGGTCAGCCCCCGGGAGAAGGCATTGTGCTGGGGAGACACAGACACACAGACACACAGACACACAGACACACAAACACACAGACCCACACAATGACTCTAGACATTTTAGAATATTTTACTTAAGTGGTTAATTACTTTCTGCACCTTGGTCTTCAGATCTCTCCTCTGCAGCTTCCCTAGTTTAGGTGAAGAGCATCAGCTGAACAGGAGAGTCTCTTCTTGGGACACTGGGGAACTGAATCTGGTACCAGGGGAGACCAGCATCTGCCGCTCTACACTTGACATGCTCCCAAGCCCATCATTTCAGGAGAAGCTGTTGAAGTAGGAGGCTATTGACACTCCCATGTAGGGTGGTGAGAGGAATTCTGGGTCTCTGGAACCTGCTGTAATAATTAAAAGGGTCTGACAATTTTTCTATACAGAGCATTCTTTTCAAAGGAAACTTCATCTTACTTATATCATTGTTTTAATTTATGTTGCCATTTGCTTCTGGCTACTGTAAATACATACTTCTATGTTAGTATTAATAATTTGGTGAATACTATGAATCACTCCTAGACTCTGTAGTCTGCTTACCTACTGCAAAGCTAAAGCAGCTTTTGCTCTTTAAAAAAATATTATAATGGTTGATTTTATATGTCGACTTAACTGGTAATGCCCATATGTGAGAAGGAATAGGAGGTGTGGCCTGGTTGGAGCAGGGGTAGTCTTGTTGGAGGAAATGTGTCACTAGGGGATGGGCTTTGAGGTTTCAACATCCTGAGCCAGGGCCAGTGGCTCTCTCTTCCTTCTGCCTGCAGATCCAGATGTAGAACTCTTGGCTCCTCTAGTACCATGACTGCTTGGATGCCTCCATGCTCCCCAACATGATGGTAATGGACTAAACTTCCGAAACTCTGAGCCAGCCCCAGTTAAGGGCTTTATGAGTTGCCTTGGTCATGGTATGTCTCCACAGCAATAGAACACTGACTAAGACACCTCCTAAGAAGATGACAGGCTTGTTCACAGTGGAGGTGATCTCACTCCTCCTTACGTCTCCCGTGAAACCAAGTGCCATGTCTTGCTGTTTGTTGATGTTCAGTAAATATTTGTTAAGTGAAGCATGCAATTTGTGGCTTAACTCCCACGAAGTTTTGTTTCAAAGCAGTTTCTTCAACATACCCAGCCCACTCGATGACAACACAATGTGCCTGTCCGACTTCTCTGCCAGCGTGTACTGAGGGAATGCAAACAAAGGGTTAATTAGAGTGCTGAGTGGACACTGAACCGTACTCACATAAGCAAATGTAGGACAGAGGCACAGTTAAATGATTTGCAAAATCATCCAAGGTTATTATCCGTGACCCTATGCTGGCCCAATTTTTTCAGCTAATCAAGTTATAATTGGTATTGGTTCCTTATTCCTCTTTAGAACAGAGGAAGAAAGTGTGAGGTTGCTTTGACCATGAAATAGAAAACTCAGCCATAAAAACTCAATAATTGTGGTGAATTGACACAAAACCAAGAGTTACTTACTCTTTTACTTCTCTTAAGTCTATGCAAATATATCCCTAGGCCCCACCCCACACTAGAGGTTAGTGCATCTGTCTGCTGCCTCACCTCTTTTTTTTTTTTTTTTTTTTTTGGTTTTTTCGAGACAGGGTTTCTCTGTGTAGCCCGGGCTGTCCTGGAACTCACTCTGTAGACCAGGCTGGCCTCGAACTCAGAAATCCGCCTGCCTCTGCCTCCCAAGTGCTGGGATTAAAGGCGTGCACCACCACCGCCCGGCCTGACTCACCTCTTGAGTATGAGTTCAGGGTGCAATGTGGGTGGCATCAGGATTTTGAGGACATTCCCAGTAGTATATATAATCTTCTCTTGAGATGCTGTAAGTTTTCCAGCTTTACCAGGGGAGCTCCTGGTTTGTAGCTTTTGCTATTACACAGACATCTTACCCCAAATTTGAGTGGCAGGAGAGAATGTCCCACTCCTAGAGAGAACTGGAAGAGTTTAGGAGAATCTTTGGACAATTTGGGTTGGAATACAGGATCAGAACTGTATCTGTTACAGTCAGGGCCACTCAGAACACCCACCTTGGCCATGCTGCAGATGGCGCCACACGTAATAGATACTAAACAGATCAAAAGGGAGCTAGGTGATGTTGAGTGAACACATAGACGAGACCACATCCCAAGTGCTCCTGGCCTTCTGTCACATTCCAATGACTCACCCGTTGTGCTCCTATAGAGGTGGCTCACCAGGCTCTATGCTGTGGTCACTGTGGACAGCGAGGTGAGGACAGCAGGTTTGAGCATCTTTGATCAAACTTGATGAGCTAAGTTTTCATCTTTCAATATGTTATCTCTTAGTGACCTATGCTTTTGACTTGCTATGAAATTCCCATTAGGATTATCATTTAGGGCTTAAATAACAAAGTTAAAAAATTGAATTTTGAGCTCAGTTGGTAAAGTGCTGGCTTGAACTGGCATCTCCAGAAGCCACATAAAGACTGTACAGTGGGAGGCATGCATCTGTCACCCCAGGGCTGTGAAGAAACCCTGGAGCTCATAGGCCAGTCAGCAGAGCTGAATCACAAGCTCCAGGTACAGGAGACACAGTGTGTCAAAAAATAAGGCAGGGTGTGGCTGCGGAAGACAACGCACATTGACTCTCCACTTCTAATCCGAATCCATACATTGATATTTGACACAAACCCATACCTCTCTGTCTCTCTGTCTCTGTCTCTGTCTCTCTCTCTCTCTCTCCACACACACACACCACACACACACACAGTTATACATACACACCACACACACCCTTAAGTTTAGCACCCAGGTGGTCCTAAATTTTAGCTTTTAGCACTTGGGAGATTGAGGTAAGAGGACCAGAAAATCAAAGTCATCTTTGACTGTTTAGTGGATTTGAGACCAGTCTGGGCTACATGAGATCTTTTCTCAAAAATGTGTTTTAAATCAATGTAGGAAGTTATTGAAAAAATTGTTTTTATGTAGAAAGTCATAGACAATGTAAATAATTTCATTAAGTTTGGATCTTAATGATCTCCTATTTGTCAGGTTAGCTGGTTGACTTCTTGTTGTTTGAGATACTAAGACAAATAATTAATGAACTAGTTTATGTTTGAGACAGGATCTCATTATGTAGCTCCGGTTAGCTTGGAACGCAGTATGTAGACCAGGTTGGCCCCCAACTCACAGAGATCTGCTTGTCTCTGCCTCCTACAGTGTTGAGCTTAAAGGCATGTACCATCATGCCCCACCTAACACAAATATTAAAATCCAAGAACCACACAGCAAAGTAGGGAAGATCTGGGGCATCCTAGGAACCTCCTGTATGTATGACACATCCTGTGCTTTAAGGGACACAAAGTTGCAACTGTCCCAAAGGAAGCTTGGGCACGGATATGGTATAAGGAACTGATAATTTTCACTTGTCTTCTGTGGTCTGGCACCTTGTTGCCTAATGGCGTTTCATAAACTGCTTCTACTATGATGTCACAACTCTGCTCAAACATAAACTCTGCTTGTCTATGGCCCGTTAGTTCAAATGCCACCCTGCCTTGGACCACCCTGGTGCTACTGGCTCACTTAGTTTGCCTTTGGGACAGAACTACAGCTGTGTGAAGAAGGCCTAAATACCATGTTTTGACAAGAAAAATGACACATTGGATAATTTCTATGATGGATTTGTTATGATGATATGTAGTGTATAGAATTCATTCACTAAGACCGAGATGCTTACACTGAGTCAGGTTTGCCACAAGTTCAAGGAGAGCCTGGAATACATAGTAAGTTCCACGCTACTCAGGGCTATAGTGTGTGACCCTGTCTCAACAGAACAGACAAAACTATATATGCATTAATGTATATATTATGTATCTGTTATATACATATATGTGTGCTTCATGTATATAATGTGGCACATAGTAAATTCACACACATATAAACATGTAAACACACATGTAAACCGAGGTGTCTGCAAAGAATACTGGACTCAGATTTGGAGAACTTGACCACGAATCCTACTACACATTATGAAGCCTCAAATAATTATTTCTTTCTAGTGTATTAATTTTCTCCAAAGTCAGTAGTCCTCTGGCTGTTTCTATCAAATCAGACAATTGCGAGTCTTTTAAAATGCAAAATCTAGAATTTAAATCTCTTTCAAATACATTTTGTTAGGTAATAAACAGAGATTCCATCAGCTTGTGGATGCGCGTTTCATCTTTGTGCGCTTACTAAAACAAGAAAGCGAAGAAAAGCTCTGGGTCTTCCCAAGCCTCCCGGAATCTTGTCTATTTCACGAAAGCTCCGAAGATTAGATGGATGATCCATTCTGCACCTTCGAAGCCAGGATCATCCCGAGGCTGTATCCATGGTGTCCCCTGGAACTCGTCCCTGAATCGCACTTCTTTCCTCGAGGAAAAATCCAAGAATAATGTTCTTGCTTGCGTTTAGTGGGGAGAAATGCTTAGACTAGCCAGGGATGGCTGGGCTCTTAGAGGCATACAGGAACAAAGTAAGGCACCCGGCAGAGGAGGCGGGGGGGGGGGGGGGAGGTTGGGGGCGGGGGGGGGGAAAGGGATGTTTGGGGGGTCAGGTCGGGGTGAGTGGTCACACCTGCTTCCTTCCATTTTCCAGGGCAAATGGCTTCAGCTGCTTCCCAGCAACAGCAGTTTCATAAAAGCTTTTGAAAAGGTGTCAGCCAATAGCAGGGCGGGACCCGGCCTAACAGCTGGGGGCCCCTCCCCCTCCTCCTGGCTGGAGCAGAGAATTGGCAAGCAGCAGATGGAGCCTCAGTGGGCTCCCAGGACTTGGCTGCAGTGTCCCCAAGATTCAGGAGCGGAGGCAGAGACAGACCCTTGGCAGGTTTTCTTTTGGCCCAGCCTCCGCCCTCATCTCCCTGAAGGCTTGTAGTTTCCTCGGTGGGGTGTGAGGCGCCAGATCTCATCCAGGGCAGACACCCTGTAAAGATTTTGCTCAAATGTTAAAATTGCTTCAAGTCTTCTCATGTGACATTAATCAAACAGCTGAGCTGAGCTGGCCGTGCTGGAGCACAGCATTCGTTAGAGTCCCCAAGGGAGCTCTTTCTTTAGAACTTTTGACTGCAGGAATAGAGAGAGATATCCGCTCTGCCAGGAAGGCCCCAGGCTTGTGGCACTCCGAGGGCCACTCCTGGGCTTTCCCTGAATGTTTCCCGGGATTCGGAAGCCCCGTGGTCATTCCCAGGGTGCTGTGACTCTCTCTGGATTCCTGTGAACCTTGCAGCAACCAAGTCTCTCCGGGAGTACTGGGATCTGCATGAAGTTTCCGAGGACACAGCCATATGGCGCATGTCTAGACTACTCTGAGAAGTGTTTTCAACTTTCCCTGTGGCAAGTGTCCCTGGGGGCTGGGAGTGAGGAGAGTCCCCGGGCCCCCTGCCAAGGATGCTTGGCTCTCCTAGCTAATCTCTGCTCCCAGGAAGCAGCTGTTTCCAGAAACCCTTGCTTTTCCTCTCTCTGCTGCCCCGCAACCCCCACCTTCCCTCATCTTCACAAACCAACCAAATGCCTTTCTTGACTTTTAAATACAGCTCGATGCCAGGAAAAGAAAAGCCATTTAGCTGCGGCTGCCTGGCCAATGTTTCTAATCCCAGGTGGAAGGAAGAATGTGATTGAAGGTTTGCCTCAGTGGTGCTCTGAAACCTCTGGCCCCCGGAAGAAGATCTGAAAGTACAGCCAGAGAGGAGGCTTCTGATACAGAGATGAATCGACATGTGCGATTCATCTAGATTCAGTTAGAACTCCTCTGCTGTAACCCATCTTTGGCTTTAACCTTTTCAGAATTATTAAAAAAGGAAACTAAAAGTGAAACGAACCTAGTTTCTTCCAGGTATTTTCATCTCTTCTGTCATCCTCTCTTTTCACAGATACACAGTAAATCTGAGCCCTCGTTGACATTTGAATATATGTAACTACACCTTCACTACCAAGGTTTGTGTGCATTGATTTAAATCGTGTATGGTTCTCATTTTGTGCATTCAAAAAACCGAGGCACAGCAGAATCAAGTCACTTGCCTAAAGTCAAACAAACTTTGCTTGTTTGTTTTTGGTTTTTTGAGACAGGATCTCACCTGTAGCCCAGGGTGGCCTAAACTATATAGCCCAATATGGCCTTGGACTTATCTTGATCCTCCTGAGTTCAGGGACTACAGGCATCAGTGCCACAACTGACCCTCACAGCAGTCCTGCCCATCCCTCAGTGGGTATGCATGGCTCCAGTTTTCTCCCTTCTCCTCAACGGATTTTACATTTTGCTTTTCTCAATCTGCTCACTAATAGTCTCTGTGACAGAGTAATAGGGGACGACAGAGACAGAAACATTCAAATCTGCTCACCTTCAACAGGCGACTTCAGCCTTCAGTCGTTCTAGTGGTCATTTGGGTCATTCTTCCCTGCGGTTACAGTGTCACAGTGGATTCTCTGAATTGTAGCCACCATGGTAACGCTCAGCTATCACGGATGTGTGCCCTCCTTTCTCCCAGTTCAATTCAAATCATTTTAATGAGCACACATATGACTCCTTGCAACGAAGACCCATAGACCACTGCAGTTACGACACTATACAAACTGGAGGATGCAAACGTTTTACTGTTGCTTTACATTTTCAGGATTCCGTGGTGGTGGCGGCGGCAGGTGGGGGGGCTCACCAACCTTACCTCATTACAGACACACGTGATTGTAAGACTTCTTGACCATGGAAATCTTAAATGAGTGTGTGTGTGTGTGTGTGTGTGTGTGTTTGTGTGTTTCCACAAGAGCAGAACCATATTCTAGAAGCCCTTTCTCCTTAGGTGGTCTCCTCTCTCTGGGTATCTGAGTTTTGAACTCTGAGCTTGATGAGTTAGTTCAGCCTTGCTCAGATACCTATTTTAATAATAACTGAAAGGTTTTTGTTTAGTTTTTTAGACTAGACAGGTAGTTTAGTAAGGAAACTGGTTCCTGGATGGGCTCTATATTTCCTTCTCAAGAGGAGAGGCTGACTTCAAGGCTGCCCCTCTCACCGGACTAGAAATCGCCTGTAGATTCTTTTAGTATTCATTGAGGATTCCATACATGTGTACAATGGAATATAATCATATTCATTTCCCAGCTCCCAGCTCCCGCTCCCCTCACATTCCCCTCAGCACCTCCTCCTCCTAACGTTATGTCTTCTTCCTTCTCTGCCTCCTCTTCTTCTCCTCTGGCTCTTCCTGTTCTTCTTTCTGCCAATTCACTAAATCCAGTCAGTGCTGTCCCTGTTGTGGGTGTGGGGCCATCCACTGGAGTGTGGGAAAACTGCCAGTGGCCACATCTTAAAGAAAAAATGATTCTCTTTCCCCTAGGAGCCTCAGTAAGAGGCAGAGCCTGAGATAGTCTCCACCATCAATGCAGGGATTTTGGCTGTCTTGATCCTGGGTAGGTTTTGTGTGGTGAGAACAGCTGGTGTGAGTTCATGAGTCCATATTACATGAAGAAGATAGCATTTCCCAATGTCCTCCCCATTTTCTAGTTCTTATTATCTTTCTGCCTTCTATCCCATGTTGTTCCCTGTGTGACAAGAGTCCTGGCAGCCATCTATGGGATTGCCAAATTGGTTCTCTGGCATAAACAAAGACTTGAATGACCAAGTAAGACAGAAGACCAAGTTACAGAGGAAAGACATCAACTTTATACAAAGTTGGAGCTCTATTCCTTCTTGTTTCTATACTGTCTGGGGACCACTTCTGCATCCAAGGCCATTCATAGCAGACACTGGTTTGTGTTGGGGAAAATGTTCAAAAAGCAATGGTTGTTGATGGTCTTGCCATTGTCTGAAATTTAGACTTGATGTGATGAGCCTCCTTCTCTAGCATTTCTGTGCTGTCGCAGCTGCATAGTGTGCTGAATAGAGGGGATAAGGTTGGACATGGTGAGACATGCCCTTGAAGGTTGAGCCAGGCAAATGGATAGTTTAAGACCACAGAGAGTTTTAGGGAAACTCTCCCTAAAAGAGAGTTGGTGGTTTGAATAAGAATGGCTCCCATAGGCTCATATATTTGAATGCTTGATCACCAGGGAGTAGCACTATTTGAAAGGATTGGGAGGTGTAGCCTTGTTGGAAGAAGGCCAACTGACGGTGGGCTTTCAGGTTCTCAAAAGCCCAGGCCAGGCTTCTGCCTGTGGATCTGGATGTAGAAGCTAGCTACTTCTCCAGCATTGTGTTTGCCTATACCATTCACTCCACCATGATGACGATGGACCAGACCTCTGAAACTGTAAACCAGCACTAATTAAGTGCTTTCCTTTATAAGATGTGCCTTGGTCATGGTGTCTCTTCACATCGATAGGACACTGACTACTAAGACAGGAAGCTTAGGCACAGAGTGAGATCTTGTCTCAAAAACCAAAACAAAAGTGGAGAAGAGTTTGTTGTCATTCACAGTTCTTTGGAAAATGCACGCTATGGCTTTCTGCTCCAACATGTCCACTTTCTGTGGTCCTGAAGCCCAAAGCTTGCTGCAGAGTTAACAGAACACAGGAAAGTGAAGACACTCCTGAGATGTACTTATCGACACCATTTCTGGTTGTGGTCCTTTGGCATTCCAGAGAATTGTTTGATGGATGCAGTGATGTGGACAAGTGATTTCCAATTACAGCCTACTTATAAGCACCAAAGAAAAAGTTAGCGCTGACTACAGAAAAGTTAAAGAACCCCTTCAAACCCAATGCAGTGTGTGTGTATTTCTTCATAATCATTTTTATGCATCTATATATAGGTAAAGAATTATTCATTTTGTTATCCTTTATACTTTTTGGCATTAAAATTATCTTTATTATATAAAATTATAGTGGTAATAAATATAATTTTTAATGTTATTTGGAAAAATGAAACATTGATGGTTCTGTATTATTAAGTGAGATTTAGAAAATTTTGCTAGGCTATGAGATACAAATGTGGAAATTTTATGGCACAAAGTGTCTCCCAAAGCTAGGTTTGTTCATTGAAATATGTATGTTAGTTAAGGGAACTGACACACACTTGATCACTTTGAAGAAAGGGGAAGTTGATCGATCTTTTAGAGGACATAGTCAAATAAGTTTCCTAATCCATCCTGGATTTCACTAGGTACCTGTGTCAACCTCTATTTTTGATAATCAGGAATGGAGTTGGGATGCATAAGTTAAGAATGGCTGGTTGACAGCCCAAGTAGTCATAGGTCTTATAAATAGGCAGCCTCGGTGGACAGTACCAACTTAGATAAGGACAAGTGAATCATAGGCAGAGTCATAGTGACCTGTCCCCTGAACCTACACCCAGCTGATACCCTGTTCTGAAAGGTATCTGTACTCCCCCTGAACACCTATGCTCCGGTGCCATTCCCTTCCCCCACATCCTGCCTTTTTGTGTTTATAACCCCTGTGTAAATAAGTAAATTATGATGTGATTTAAATAAATAAATAAATTTAAAACAGGAAAAAAAAAAAAAAAGAATGGCTGGTTGATAACAGAGCCTTCTTGGAAAATTTCAAGACAGGGTCAGTGTGGGAGATTATACAAAAGAACGTGGCTGGGCAATACTATGAGCAGGCCAAGGACCGCCATGACAGTCACCTTTAGCTCCTGCTAATACCCCAGTGATGCTCTTATGGAATCACTGTTTCTTTTGCTGACATTGTCTCAACAACTTATTGCAGGTGAGGCTTCCAGCTGACAGGTGAAGAACAAAACACAGAATCATAGCAATGGAAACAAATATTCAGATAACTTAGTGAAGATGGGGCCCAAAGAAACCAATGATGTACTCAAAGAATGGGATTGGGAACTGGTTACATATGTTAAACATCTGTGCCTATCTGCCAGTAGTTGTAGAACCTTGTGTTTTTGTCACTGTGAAGAGACACCATGACCAAGGCAACTTTTTAGCAGTGATGGCACACACCTTTAATTCCAACACTTTGAAGCAGAGGCAGGCAGATCTCTATGAGTTCAAAGTCAGCCTGGTCTACAGAGCAAGTTTCAAGACAGCTAGGGCTACACAGAGAAACCCTATCTTAAAACACAAATGAATAAAACAAACAAACAAACAAACAAAAAACCCAAAAACAACAACAACAAAAAAAAAAACAGGAGAAAGATTTGGTTGGGGGCTTGCTTATAATGTCAGAGATTTAGATCATTATCACCATGGTGGACATGGACAGCATAGCAGCAGGCAGGCAGGTATTGGAGCAGTAGCTGAGGGCTACATCCAGATCTGTAAGCTGGGGAGGGAGGGAGAGAAGGAAGAAGAGAGAGACACACAGAAAGAGACACACAGAGAGACAGAGAGAGAGAGACTGAGAAACACAGAGACAGAGAGAGACAGAGACTGAGCTTGGCATGTGCTTTTGAAACCTCAAGACCCACCTGTGACCCTGCCAGTGATATCACTTCCTCCAACAAGGCTGCACCTTCTAATCCTTCTAATTCTCTCAAATAGTTCCACTTCCTGGTGACTGAGTATTCAAATATATGAGCCTGTGGGTTCATTCAAGCCCTCACACTTGGAGAATAATGGAATGCTATTTCATCATTGAGATTTTGATGAGACAAGAAAGGCAAAGGGAAGCAGATTTGGCTCTTGATTCTATGAAATGTATAGTTTAGTAGGGATGCCAAAGACAAGACAAAAGACGGCAAAGGATAGGACCATCCACACTTGATGGTTTCCTTCTCCCACACAGTATTAGTTCATCATACTAAGCCAAGCTAGGGCGTCAAGGGAAGTGTGGACCATGAAAATGTAGAGGGAGGGGGGTCTCATCTGAACTCATTTACTCTTATCAGCACCCTGTGCCAACCACACAGGGGTTCCCTATTTCACAGGGGAGGTTCAGTTATTCTAGGTCACAGAACTAACGAGTGGCTGACTCCAGGGTCCAACTTCTTTGTTGTGCCTGTCTGTTGCCTATAGACATGGGATAGAGAAAAATGAAGGCTGGGAACATAATTCCTGGGTGGATACTTTAAAATCTGTTTGCTTCTAATGACTTTAAAAATACAAAGTTTCAGCCCACAAGCAATGCACGCACATGAGTGTGTCATATGCACACGCTCCCATGTGGACCTCTGCTCATAGGTTCTCAAGTGCTGGTTGGATTGGGCCTTCATGGATTTCTGTATCAACTGATCCATCTGAAGAGTTCAGATCGTATTTTTTTAGTTTTCTATCTTTGGTTCCTTTGACTATTAACTTTGTCCATCTGCCTGCTGATCAGTCCATCCTATTTTCTTTCTCTCTGGAACCTTCCAGCTCCTTTGTGCCTTAGGACTGGGCTATTTTGGGTATATTTCTGCTGTTTATTTTCTTTCTTTCCTCCAGCTGGCAGGCTCTGCTTTCTCATGGTCAGACATACTCTTCTTTTGTGAAAGTAGGTGGCCTCCTCTCTATTTCTCACCACTCAGTTCTTGAGCATTAACTGTGTTCCTCATCATAGCCAATACTGTGTGGGAGAGCAAAACCATCTTCAGGTGCGGCTTATTGACCAGAGAGCTAGAGCCATTTTTACTGGAAGTAAAATCTGCCTGGGAAGGAAAGAGAAGGAAAGGGATCCTAACAGGTTATTCAAAGGTGAGGAAAGCGATATGCAGACTTTACATATGAAAAGCAGAGGCTGTCTGGTTTCTGATTTTGCTTCTTAGCAGTCTTCTGCATGGTTAGTATTCTTTGTCCTTAGAATTTGGCTCTTACCTAAATGCAGAAATGCCTTTACTACAGCCATTGTGGCCATGACAAATTCCACACACGCAGCAGTGACTTAGCACATGTTTGTTTGTTTGTTTGTTTGTTTCATACAATTTTATAGGCTATAGGTTTCACCAGGGGCCCGATGAGCTGACATTAAGTTGTTGACTGGGTTGGTTCCTTCCTAAGGCTCCAGCAGCAATCTGTTTTCCTGGTCCTTTGGCTCCTTGGGGTGCATTCAGTTCGTGCTTGCATGTAGTGTGTAGTTTTATCTAAACTGCTTTGTGTTCCTGGCCAGTAGCA